>VWZO01017915.1:86727-119356 GCA_013396975.1 Bucco capensis
TTTGCTCCAAAAACTCATTCCAGAAGGCCTGAGCAGGATTGGCTTTAACCTCCTGACACATTGTCCAGGAAAATTACATGCCAGGACTTAAGGAGCTGCTCCTTTCAGAGGGTCAAAGCCTGAGCAGCAGATCAAAGAGGACTGTCTCTAGCTTCCACGGCCTTCATCCTGGCACAGGCCCCTGGAACCTGCTCCCAGCCCCAAGAGCTGAAGCCCCAAATCCATCCTGGATGATGCTCTCAGCAGCTCAAGGTTACACCAAAACAGCAAGTGGCAGCACAGACAAGCCCACATAGACCACAGCTCCCTCCCCTCACTGCTGATGTTTACTCTAGGTGGTTCAACACCTTGTCCCATCTTCCCAGACAGCATGTGGGACCAGATCTCAAGCCCACAGCTCTTATGTCTCAGCAGGATATTGCCTTTTCCCTCATCTGAAGTGGATTTAAATGTTCTGGCAGGAGAGCTCCCATCTTGAGGGAGCCAGTCCCTGCCCCTCAACACAACAAATGGGAACATACAGACACATGATTGGCCATACCACCAGACACATTACAAGAAGGGGGATAGGAGGTGCTAGAAAAATTCCACCTGGGAGCCAGGACACTGTCTTGGTCCTCTGTGGTCTCTGGGAGATTCCTGCTGGGTTATAGCCACCATCAGTGAGAAGAACAACCATTCAAGAGCCACCTTTAGCCACCCACTACTCATAAGAAGGAGCACAACAAACCTCCCTCACATCTTAAACAGGTTTGCCCTAAGCCAGGAGGAAGCAGCTGGAGGACAATCTCTGTAGGATGGACTCAGAGGTGTAACAGGTGCCACCCTTGCAAATGCTGAAGCCAGAAGGATTCATCATCATGGCATTTCAGCTGATGCCAGCAGAGGAGTAGCAGGTTCTCCTTCCTTTCCAAACCACCTGTCATGTTGTGCAAGGCAATACCAGGGCGCAGGAGAAAAAGCCAACAGAAGCTTGGCCTGCAAGCCCAGCCAGAAGCCACTATCTGCTTCTGCAAGAGGTTCTAGATGGCATCTAGCAACCACCTCCACCTTGAAGCAAGACCTTAAACGCTCTCAAGCCCTCATGATCGCAGCCCCCTGAAGGTGCACCAACAGCTCTAGCTGTTCACAGACACAAAGCAGCACCCTGCAGCCACCTACCACAACATAGACAGCCTTCTCGCAGGCCGTGCCGACAGGGATCCAGCCGTTGGTGGCTCTCCTCCTGCTGATGCGCTGCTGCTTGGGGTGGGAATGACCTCCTGCTGCTTTGCTGTCCGAGGCGTGGAGGCAGCCCGGGGTGTTCCGGAGACCCGATTTGGAGCCACTGGGAGGCTTGGAGCTCTGGGGACATTCTCGGGCCATGGTCTGAGGGTCAGAGTTGGGGGTCTGCAGATGAGGAACAGGTTCTGCAGCTGGTGGCACGCTGGGGACAGGACATCCTGAGAGCGGGTGGGCAGGTGACGCGGGGTGGCCTGCCACAGGGATTGTGAGGTTCAGCTGGTCCAGAGACTTGCAGCCTTCTAGCAAAAGAAAAGGAGAGAGATACGTAGCTCATTTGATACATAAGCTGACTACAACTGTCCCAAACTACCACTGCTTTCCCCCGAAACTCCCTCTATTGCATTACAGCAGTTCCCAGAATCCCAGAGTGGTTAAGGTCAGAAGAGACCACCAGAGGTCATCTAGTCCAACCTCCCTCTTCCAGCAGGGTCCTCTGGAACATGTTACTCAGGGCTGTGTCCAGACAGTTTTTGAGTATCCCCAGGGAAAGAGACTCCACAACCTCTCTGGGCAGCCTGGGCCAGTGCTCTGCACCCTCACAGCAAAGAAGTTCTCCCTCTTATTTAGGTAGAGCTTCCTGTGTTCCAGCTTGTGCCCATTGCTTTGTGCCCCATTGCTTGGCCCCATCAAGCAGAGCCTGGCTCCATCCTCTTGACACACTCCCTTTGGATACTTCTACCCATTGCTAAGGTCCCTCTCAGCCTCCTCTTCTCCAGTTAAGACTCTTCACACTGTCACTTCATTCTGCACTGTCAGTGGATGCTAAAAGCACAGACATCTCTAAGCCTGCACTGCTCCAAGATGTTGCTGCTGATGACACTGCAGAAAACCAACCCATCTGAGATTCACCCCCCAAGTAATGTCAGCCAGGAAGACACATAAGGCTGGCCAGTGGCCAAAGCACTTTCAGCCTCTCAATATGTACCGCAGAAATAAAAGGCTTATCAAAATGATGGGAAGGATTAAACCACACTAGCATAAGCCACCAGCTTCTTTCCAACAGCCAAATTCTACTAATCAGGGAAAATGGAGAAGATTCTCCAAGCTGACTCCAGAAATGTGAAACAACGCGGAACAGAAGTGTGTAAGATGATGCATGCTGCTGCCTTCAGCACAACCATTCCCCAGAGCAGACACATTAACCACCACAGGTTAGCAAGTTGGCCGACACTGCCTCTCAGAAGCATCCCAGAACACCTCACACTGCTCCAGGAGTCACAAAACAAGTCCGCGACCCAAGCCAACGTGTCTGACAGAAAAGCAAGCCAGGGTTCAATTCCCCATTGTCAGCAGGGAGAGAAAGCTCCCACACCAACACCTCCCTATTCCCTAAACCAAAGCATGCTTATTGGGGGGGTGACAATAGGAGCAGCTTCAGGCAAACTCCAGGAGATGGAGGACATGCTAGATCAGAGCATGTCCTAGCAGCTCTATTGTACTGCACTGCAGAGCTGCTACAGATCCCACAGTGAGAAAGCAGATGGAGAAGTGCTGAGCTCCCCTTGCCATCACAGCAAATTAGTGCCTCCTGTCTCCCACTTGACCCTCCCTAAGAGGGTTGCAGCAGAGCTGCTGCTGAACTGCTACAGAGCTTCGTGGGCTTTGCTGACCCTGAGCAGCCAACGCTGCGGCAGCTCCAGCAGCAAGCCCAGGCGTCAGGCTGGGAGCTCAGGTATCCTGCCTGGCCTTGGCACAGCACCCACAGAGCAGTGAATCACCTCTTCACTATTCTCCTTACAAAAGCAGTTTTTAAGCTTGAACTAAAAGTAGGATGAACCTTCACAACAAGTGTCTACCAAGGTTCAGAGCAGCAGCGCAGAGTTGCCCTTGCTATGCCCTTGGGACCTCTTCCTTTGCTCACAGACACCTCCAGCCCCTCCATGGGCACCTGGGGCTGGGGCATCACAGAATGGGAGGGGTTGGAAGGAACCTCTGGAGATCATCTAGTCCAACCCCCTCCAAAATCAGAACAACCTAGAGCAGCTTCCACAGGATGGGGTTCAGTTGGGTTTGGAATATCTGCAGAGATGGAGCTCCAGCACCTCCCTGGGCAGCCTGGGCCAGTGCTCTGCACCCTCAAAGTATGAAGTTCCATCTTAACATAAGGAGGAACTTTTTTACGTGCTAGTTTGTGCCCATTGCCTCTAGTGCTGTCCCTGGGGACCCCAGAACAAAGCCTGGCCCCAGCCTCCTGACCCCCTACCCTTTCAGGATTGCTCAGCATTGCTCAGATCTCCCCTCAGGTTGCTCTGCTCCATGCTAAGCAGCCCCAGCTCTCTCAGCCTCTCTGCTTAAGAGAAGTGCTCAAGCCCCCTAATCATTTTGGTAGCCCTTCTCTGGAGCCTCTCCTTAAACAGGGGAGACGTCCCTCAGCCTGTCTGATCCCATCTACACCACCCCGCTGTCAACCTGCATGCTGCAAACTATGGTGGGATGGGGGAAGCAATGCCTCTGCCCTGCATGGCTGACCACCACTGCCCAAGATCACATGCTGACCCCTTGAGTTGTAACAAGCAGACACTGTCATTTCCACATGAACATCTGGGACACACCAAGTCAGATAGAACAAAGCATGTGACACGTCAAGCTCCTACCAGAGCTCTCAGAAAGGATGCTGTTGCTTGCAGCCAATGTCCTCCTTTAATTCACTAAAATAACTCACTCCAGGGAAGGATGAGATTCCAGAGATGCACACATTGACAAAAATCAACTCCTTGATGATAACATTCCAAGAGACCTCCTTATACACTCCAAAACTCCACAGAACAAAGTCTAAATTAGTCCAGTGCTAGAGACTTTTAAATCAAAGTTGCTCATAAGAAGGAAACCACACCATGGAAGATCTCAGCAGTGCAGTGACACCTTGCTAGGCAATCACAGAATCACAGTACTTTACATTTACCCTTGTTAAATTCCATTCAGTTTCTCCCTGCCCATGTCTCTAGCCTGTCCAGGTCACTCTGGATGGCAGCACAGCTCCTGGGGTGCCAGCCACTCCTCCAAGCTTGGGATCATCTGCAAACTTGCTGAGGGTACACTCTATCCCTTCATCCAGATCACTGATGAATATACTGAACAGTCCTGGACCCAGCATTGACCCCTGGGGCACACCACTAGTCTCCAGTTAGACTCTGCTCTACCAACCACAACTCTCTGGGCTCTGTCCTTCAGCCAGTTCCCAATCCATCTCACAGCACAGTCTCCCAATCCACACTTCTCAAGTCAGGCAATGAGGATACCATGGGAGACAGTATCAAAAGCTTTGCTAAAGTCAAGAAAAACCACATCCACTGCTTTCCCCTCATCCATATCCTTGGGACCAGTCCTGCCCCTGCCAGCACCATGAGAACCCACCAGGCTTCCAGGGAAGACTGAACCCCAAGACACCCCATGTCTGCACTGCCTGCACCACTCAGAGGCACCAGCATGCAAAATTCCAGGAACAAAGCAGCCTGACATGACCTCAGGGCACTACCCAGAGAACTGTCAGACACCAACACAGGTTGCTGAGCTGGTTGTCTTGCCAGCATCCAACCAAAGCCAGGAGCCAACAGCCTAGCTGCTGCCGTATGAAGATGCACCATGACAGCAGAGATACTTAGGGAAAAAGGGAATTAGGCTTCAACCAAATACTCCTGAGCTTCAGCAGCTTCTTCCAACAGAAGGTGACAAAGCCTCACTCCATCCGAGTGCTGAACCAAAGCTTTGTCCACCTACCTGAACATCTGTTCTCAGCCACCAAGTGTCTACACTCAGCCCATATCTGGGGCTGAACTACTGCAGTTCCTCCATCACCCAAGGATCCTCTCAGAGAAAGGGGATTGGGAGAAGGAGAGGAGACCCATGGGTTAGAATCAAATGGATTACTGAAATAGCCAAACCAATACAATGCCAATATGAAGTATGTAAAGTTAGACTCAGCCTAGGGAAGGCAGAGCAGTGACACTACATGACAAAGCAGTCCACAGGAGAAGGAAGAGGAGAAGAAGGACCCATGGCTCTCCTCAGCAAACTTCCCCCTTTATCCTGAGTATGACCTTCACGGTCTGGGATACACCTGGAGCCAAC
This sequence comes from Bucco capensis, assembly GCA_013396975.1. NCBI lineage: Eukaryota > Metazoa > Chordata > Aves > Piciformes > Bucconidae > Bucco > Bucco capensis. Next base: position 92,080 of record VWZO01017915.1, read on the forward strand.
TCAGGTCACTGCCCTGGCTGACTCCTAGCTGCTAAAGGCCTGCCTTGGAATTCTGTCCCAGCAAAAGCAGGAGAGTAAGTCATGCCTCCTTTTGATTCCTAACACATGGATAATGAGAAGAGCAATGTTTGCACCACCAGCAGCCTCCTCTGCAGCCCACACTGTTTGCAGTCAGCAGCACTAGCTTGGTGGCTTTTCCACAAGGTCCTGGTGTCTGATAACCCCCACAACATAGTGATGGATAACCCCCATCACATCCATTTTAAACATTCCAGTTTTAAATAGTTCAGAAGATATTTTTCACTAGCAAAGGCAAAACTCCCAAGATAAAGCACACAGTCAGAAAACCAGACTGGGGACAGATAACCTCATCACCTCTTCCACCTTCACTGGTCTCATCTTTGCTCCAGAGCAAAGACAGGACCAGCACTCCAACGAACAGCAGAGCTGCTGCTTGTATCACTGCAGTGAAACTCAAGCACCTGTCCAAAGAGCAGACCTGAAGGGAATCATCACACAGCCCTGCCAGATCTCATCTACAAGTTCTTCCAAGGCTGCACCCCCTCCCTCCTCCAGCTTCCACCAGGAAGAGTCTAAGGACAGAGGCCATCCTGCTTCTCCACGCTGCTCTGCAAGGATGCTTCAGTCCTGACAGACAGCTTTTGGGAATGGAGGAATAACCGAGCCTGAGGTGCTGGAGCCCCTTTGGCTCAGAGCTGCAGAACAGGCTGGCAAGGAGCCCTGCAGAGCATGTAGGAACTCAAACCTACTCCTTTGACACAGATCAAAGCTCAGTGGTTAGCTCTGGCATGACAAGTCATGAGTCACCTCCTCACTGCCCAAATCCTTTCACTGATCCTAGCCTTTCCACACCAGTAAGAGCTTTCAGTGGGAAAACCCCCTCAGGGCTAACAACTGAGGGGGGGGGGGGGGGGGGGGGGGCGGGGAAGGGAGAGAAGGTGAAAGGCAGATTCTTCCTGAGCTGCAGCTTTCCTGCTGAGCCGAGCTGCACCGCACCACATGCAGAAGGAGCTTGCCTCCTGGCAACGAGATACCTATGGCAGTCACCCCAGCTTCTCCTAGGAAGACTAAAGGAGAGCAGCTTGCCCTTTGCACCTTACCTGCTGCAAAAGGCATTTTGTAGGGGTAGCTGTTCCGGCCTGCGTGCAGGCTGCTGATCCTGCCCTCAGGCACGTGTACCACCCCGCAGACGCTGTAGCTGCTGATGGCTGCTCCTTCTCCACAGCAGTACGGAGAGCTACACCAGTGGAGAGGCTGGAAAGGGGCACCCGATGGCAAGGAACCGGGCGAGACCAAAAGCCCCTCGCAGGTAGCAGGCTGGGAAAGCTCCTCCTTGGGGTAAAGGGAGCAGGGAGAGTAGCCACTGTATCCACTTTGGCCATAATACACGTAAAAGCCATTCAAGGGAGTCAGATCTGAGGACTCATAGAGACACCCACAATCCGTGTGGTTTCCGGGCACAGGTAAGGGAGGGAACTGCTGCACAGGAAAGGAAGGCTGATGAAACTCCTGTTTGGGGGTTGGAGATTTCTCTCCTGGTCTTCCATACTCTGGCTTCATGGAAGCTTGTCCCCCCATAAGTAAAGGCAGTCTGTGGTAGAAACCCTCTGTGCTAGCATAGGAGCTAGAGAGTGACTCATAAGGGACGGGTTCTGTCACCCCATAGAGCCTGGACGAGTCCTGCTTCTCCCCTTTCCCCAGAGCGAGTCCTCGCCAGCCATCCTGACCTTCCAGCTTTAAACTAGCCACTTCCTTCTTGGATTTGACACAGTTCTTCCTACCAGCTTTGGCCCACTTGAGGGTCAGTTTGGAGCAGTGGTTTTCAGACTTGCCCTCTCCGTCCAGTTTGCTCCTCGGCTTCAGGGGCTGGTCTTTCTCGTGGGTCAGCTTCAGAAAGGCCACTGCGTTCAGGCTGGCCAGTCTCTTTGGGGTAGGATGGTAGGAGATGGCACCATCCTCCCGCTTTGTCCCATCCTCAAAGACCTCATCCAAGGAATGGTCACAGCTATTGCATTTCTGGCCGGGCTCATGCCGGTTTTTCCCTTTCCCTGGTTTCAGGGTAGTTTTTTCCAGTCCAGCCCAGTTGTCACCACCAGTTTTGCAGTGCAAGCTCTTAGCAGGACAGTCTCCTGTGGCTTTGAGGGAGTCCCTGCGGAAACGCCTGCTGGACAACAAGCCATCGTCCCGTTCAAAGAGCAGGTTGTTCACCGCCTCGGCATTCAGCGAGGCCAGCCTGCGCTTCCTGGGCTCTGAAGGAGCAGGATCAAGGTCTTGATCTGTCCCTGGATAAGTTATGGTGCGCTTTTCCCCAGAAGAATTGCTCTTCCCAGCTCCCACAGGCTGAACTTGTTCAGAGAACAATGCAGTTCCCAGCCCCTCCACCCAACGGGGAAGGTCCTTTTCTTTACAGCTCTGGCTCTGTTTTGACAGGGAGCCAGCCACATCCTCCAGCCTGGTGAGGAGCACTTTGCAGGTCTTCTTGTTGACTGCGGGGAGCAGACGTCTCCGCAGAGGGTAAGTCTTTCGCACTTCGTGCAAACTCTTGGTTTTGTTGGTCCCCGCAAAGCCACTTGGACAGTTCGGAGCCTCGGAGGCATCTCCATCCCTCTGCTCCCCACACTCTGCCTCGCTCCTGTCCATCCTCCTGCTGCCTGTTGGCAAGGAAGCTTGGCCAGCAGAACCAGCTGGATGCTTCAGAAGGAAAAGTTGTTTCTTCCGAGCATGCGTCATAGGATCAATGTCCAATCCTGAGAACGAACAGAAGAAAACATCTATTAATATCCCCGAGAGGGATCCATCTCCTCACAACGCACCAACTGCCAATTAGGAAATATTTGGGAAGCTTGTTTCTGTATACAGCAGTCTTTCTGGGTGATGGCCAGTTAAGCCAATTAAGAGACAGGATGCAATGGGATGTGGTTTAATATTAAGCCCGAGAACACAATAGTAATTAGAAGCAAGGCAGTGACGGCACATGCCACAGCAGCTGGGACAACCAGGGTATGGACAGAAGGCTGTTCCACCCAGCTCCCAGCCCCAGTCCCTTCCCTGTTACACCAACATCATTCCCAACATGTTCCAAATCTTCATCAAATCGACTCAAGCTGATCCAAATGCTGGTCCGGGAACAAACCCCAGGTATCCTGCTGCTTGCGTGTTGGTACAGGCAGGAGTGTTTCACTGTTGTTCTCTGAACCAACTAGACAGAAGAAAAACAGAGAGTCCACCTACTCCTCTGAAAAGCAAACTTGGTCTATGAAGCAGAGATCTGCCAACATTCTTACATTAGATATATGCAAATCCCTCTGCAGGTTAGGACCTGGCCACTCACTGCTGCTGTCACTCCCCTGCGTGCACGCCGTGGACCTCAAACAACCAAATCACCACATGCAGCAGAGAAGCCCTAAAAATACAGCTAGGAGAGGAAGAAGAATTACTCATCTCTATGTCACTCCTGACTCCTCATCTTGGTGAGGTGTTCACTGTTCCAAACTGACACAAATTACTCAAATATAGAAGGAAAGGGATAAGAAGCTGTCCCTGGAACACAACTGGAGCACATCTGGACCTTCCCAACCATGGAGAATATCCCAGGAGTGGCCTGGTTCTGATTTACCCTAAGATGAAACTTTTCCTCCCAACAGCAAAGGCATGCCAGCCTCAGGAGGAGGAGGAGGAGGAAGAGGAGGAAGAGGAAAAGGATGGCTCCCTTCAAGTGCTATATCACAAGAAGTCTCCATGGAAAGATGAGGAAGCATCAAAGCCAGAAGAAATGGAGACAACTGCTGACAGCCTTCACCCAAAGCATCAGCAGCAGAGGTTGGCTGCTCACCTACTCCTGCACTGAGTAGGTCCCAGGCTTTCTGGCCACACCACAAGTAGGAGCTTACTACTAAAAGGCCTCTAAGGACTTGGCAAGCAAATGATAGGTGAGAACAGCACCATCCAGAGAACCCCTTCAGCCCTGTGTTGGCTTCCTGGGTGATCCAGCAAACCAAACCCCATTTTTAGTTCTCCTGTTCCATTTTTAGCAGAAAGATTACCACACCCTCGCACTCCTCCATTTCAGAGAGGTCACAGAGTCTCCTTCTCTGGAGAGATTCCAAACCCATCTGGATGTGATCCTGGTCAACCTGCTCTGGGTGACCCTGCTTTAGCAAGAAGGTTGGACTGGATGATCTCCAGAGGTCCTTCCAACCCCCACCGTGCTGGGATTTGGGGATTCAACTCCAGCGGGAGACTTGCAGCAGGCTTGTGTCAGCTCTTTGAGGAATTAAGCAGTTTTGCAGTCTGAAGGAGGACACATTCACCTAAGAAGCTGCAAGTCCAACAGGAGGGATACAGGGAGGTGGCACTAACCTATAAACAGTTGAAGACAGCCTAATTGAGTGATACTGGAAGAGAGTTAATTAAGCCTGTATCTCAGCATTGGAAACAGCAGAAAAGGACAACTGCTTGCATTTAATGGTGTTTATTAACTAGTCAGATTCCCTTTATTGGCACCAAAGAGTTGGTCTTCAACGAAATTAGCATCGACCCAGGAGCAGTTCGATCCTCCCTGCAATCAGGTATTTGCTGGTACCACCTCTCCATTGATACCATCAACACTCCTCCACCACTTCTGAGGATGCTCTTAATTAAGGCTAGGGCTGCTTCTGCAGTGATTAGAACAACGCCACTGAATTACATGAGCCATTCATTGGACATGGTTTAATCAAGCTGATAATTAGATTATCTATCTGAAATAAGCCTGATGTGTTTTAATTGACTTCCTTATATATGTGTGAACTAAAGAAACAGCGGAACTGGAAGCCCCTGTGGTTTGCACATTGCTCTTCTCCACGTCCCTCAAGGTGTTTTGGGATAACTGGCCCCTTGCATCCCATCACACACAGGATACCTCCCACAGCCTGTGCCTGGACAGCAGAACTCTGTGGGGAGCAAACAGTTCTGTATATCCACATCCTGAAAATGAGGAGGATGCTTAGCAAGTCAGAGAGACAATTTCCTCTAAAACAGGAGTAACTCTTGCACAAGAGGCCAAAGTGACCACCACAACCTCTCTGGAGTTCACAAGAGGGCTGTAATTTCAAAACCCACCAGGCAGAGCAGGGTTGACAGCAGCAGACCTGGATAACCATGCCATGGGGAGGATAACTCTGACCAGTGGTTTCCTTGCAGCTTTCATCCTATTTTTTCTGCTCTCCCTACTGAGACTGAGCCTCTGGCAGAGGTGCTCAGAGAGGTGAAAAACCCAAAGCAAACAGCTGTGGCTTGCCTGCAAACCAACATCAGGCACCTCTTGCTCCTCAGGCCTTCTCAAGCAGCAGTCTGACCTTCTGGCTGCTGACCACCCATCCTTCACTTGCTGGGGCTTTAGAGCCCATTAGTGCTCAAAGAAGTTAAGAGTATCTATCAAAAACTGAGCACTACAGACATGGCTTTGTTCATCCCACATCTGCTCTGAAGTTAGAATGGCTGGTAGAGTCTGAAGGCAGAGGATTTCTCCAGCAGTGCAGTCATTAACAGCTCTGTGACCATCTTCCTTCCCTCTCTGACCCGTAAGGGATGCCAAGACAAACAACAGCTCAAATAAAACAGCTTTTCTGGAACCTAACCAAAGGAATTCTTTAAGCAGCAATACTCAAAAATGGATTCATTTTTTCCCTTTTCTCCTACAAAAGTCTCCGAGAACTGTGACCAATCCACCTCCCTCTCCCAAAGCCTGGACACAAGACCCATCTTCCAGTGGAGAACAGATAGCAATGTCTCATCATGCTGTTACACATCTACAGCCAATACTCTATCCCGGCTTTGATCCCTGACAGGCTGCAACCAGCAAAATCAAGGGAAACACTCCAGGAGAACATGCAAAGATGATACAGTAGAGATACTGAGTCAGGAAAGCATTAAGGCAGAAGAGCACCAAGCTTCAACACAATCCATTCTGAGATCCTCAATCACACGAGTCCTTGGACACAAGTCCTTCAGCACAACAGCGCTCAGAGGCAACTGGAGGGCTTGTGTATTATTTTTCAATAACAGGAGGGCATGTCTGCATTGATCTCCCTCCTGGCATCTGGACTCCAAGTCCTCTCTCCCACAGGCAGAGGTCAGCTGCTCTGATACTTCAAAGCACTTATCTGCAGATGAAGAACCAAGTATCTGGAAATTTGCAGAAAGACAAAATAAGCCAACCCCACACATTTGGGCATCACAGCCAACTAAGACCTTTAAGTGCCAGGAAGGAAAAGACCTGTACCACCCAGCAACATTTCCACATGGCTGTAAAGCCCCTCAAGTCCAGCTCTACAGCAGAAACACAGGACAGCATGCAGAAACACAACCAATTAACTCAAGCAAAGGCAGAAATTTGCACTACACACACAAAAATTTCCAAAAAAGATTTCTCAGCTAAGCAAACAACAACAAACAACCCCCCAAAACCACAACCTCCATCTACTCAGTCTGGAGACCTAGAGAAGGTTGTTCTTCCAGATCACACTCACAAAAAAAAGTCCAAAGTCAGGAGAATTCTGTTTGTCTTCAAATGCATGGCTGGATCCCATTTGCTGTATGTTAACTCAGTACTATCAGTAGAAATAAACCAATTTTAAGTGCATCAAAGTGTGGTTAAAAAGGTTCAGTTTCTACACAGGGAACTTGCCCATGACAGAACAACCACCATGATCCCCAGGTCCTTTTCTGCTGAGCGGCTTTCCAGCCACTCTGCCCCAGCCTGGAGTGTTCATGGGATTGCTGTGGCCAAAGTGTAGGAAATGCATTGGATGCTTTTGCAGTGCATCCACAGGGCAAGCACACAGTCAGCAGCAGGCACTAAACAGTCTCAGATCATCAGTCTCTTCAACAAAAGTCATCTTTAGCAGGCTGGACTACCAAGAAGAGAGAGATCAGGGGAGACCTTCTCTCTATCTCCAATTACCTGAAAGGAGGTTGGAGTGAGAAGGGGGTAGGTCTCTTCTCCTGGGTTAACAGTGAGAGGACATGAGGAAATGGCCTCAAGTTGCAGCAGGGGAGGTTTAGATTGGATAGAAGGAGGAATTTCTTCACTGAAAGGGTTGTTAAGTCTTGGCCCAGGCTGCCAGGGAGGTGCTGGAGTCACCATCCCTGGAGGGGGTTAACAAACATCTTGATGATCTCCTTAGGGCCATGGTTTAGTGGCATGGTGGTGATAGGTAGATGGTTGAACTTGATGATCTTAGAGGTCTTTTTCAAACTTAATGATTCTGTGATTCTGTGAAGAAGTCTTTCCATGCCTGCAAAATCACAGAATGGCAGGGATTGGAAGTGACCTCTGGAGAGCATCCAGCCCAACCCCCAAATCACCTGCATTGCATGGACTCCCTCAGCTCAAAGCCCAGAGCAGCTGAGCCTACTGCTTACCCGTGATCTAGCAATCCCTTTTCTTCCCCCAGCACAGCAGAGAAGCTTTTGAATGCTGCTCCAAACTAACCCATCTGACAGCCGAGTGTATCATGCCTCAGAATCAGAGCCCTGCCGAGTTTACTTACAGCAAGCATTGTGCTCACTTCAGAGTGCCAGAGCTCTTCATCCTCCTTTCACTTTTGTATTGCTTCACAAAGCACAGAAGAAAAGAAAAAAGCAACCGTGCGCAGAAGCCTCCAAGAAATCACAAGATAATCCAAAGAACTGAAAGTGAAAATACTTAAGCCAGAACCACCCATTTAGTGCTCGCAGCCAAGGAACTGGATTGATGGTGAGGAGGTATCTAGGTGTAACTCCAAGCTCAGTGAGGCAGCTTGGTCTACCACCAGCCTCACGGAGCTAGAAGTCCTCAAACTGGACCCCTTCTGCAAAATCCTCTTGACAGCTCTTGAACCCAAACCAGAGCAGAAGAAAAACACCCCAACACTGGTCCAATTTTCTGCTAGAATAAAGCCACTACCCAAACAGCAAAATCAGAGAGAGAGTTGATGCCTCATTAGCAGGAGAAGAAGCAAGTGTGTTAACAGCTGCATCTTCTGTAATCATGCAGCTGCAGCATCTGTCTCTCCCTCTCCATCACTTAATTGCAAGGGAAATGAGAAGAAACTAGTCTGGGACTACCCCTTCAAGGCCCATTTACTTCCCAGAGCTTTTTTACAGAGGTGCACTCATTCCAAGGAGATGATGCCAAAAGCACAGACTTGTCAAGCTTTTAAAGCTCCTAATCCACTTGGCACTTCAGGAATACACCCAGAGTTAGGCCATCACCACTCTCCCTCTCTGTGCATGGCATCGCTTTGCTGACATTCAGCCCCTGCCCGCTTGAAGGACTTCAGTCCATTCCAACTGCTGCAGCTTATGCTGTGACAACAGCTCTAAACCAGAAAGTATCTGGAGGATTGGCTCCTTTCTCTCTGCTGCTTTTATAGGCAAATCATTTTCAGTGCTGTGAGGAATGTGTTGCATGAAGGAAGCCTCCCAGGAGCTTGGGGATAAATCATCAGAGCATCAGGTATCCCAGGCTGAGCTCCCCATGCACCACACGAGTCTCACCAGCAGAAGCATCGCTCCAAGCCCAAACATTTACCCAAAAAAACCTCCTAATTGTTGCAGGCTGCAATCTGTCTTCCTAGGGTCCAGCCCTGATGTTTCTCTGGAGGCCCATCAGTAGCTCCATCACCCTCACGCTCCAGAGAAAACTGTTTACACAGAGCTCATTAAGCTGCAGGAAAGGCTCTTTTCCCTCTCCCATCCACACAGCCCCAACCATTTGCCAGCACCTCCTGACAACTGTGTGAATACCGTATCAGAGGATGCAGTCTGTGCCTCTGTGGCTTCCAAAAAGGGATCCAGGGCAACTCTTGCAGAGTCAGCAGAGGATCTCCAGGAGCTCTGCTCCCCTCCCTGGTCCAAGAGCACTCATCCTAACCACCTTGCGAAAGCCACAGAGCTGGGAGTATTGCAGCACATGTGTGGCTGTAGTAAATTACAGTGCTCAAAACAACTGCAATTACAACTCCCTGCTTGAAAACCCAAAGTGCTGGACCTGGCTGAAAGCAGCAGCAAGCTGAGAGGGCAACATGCTGGGTGCAGTCCCTGCTTGCAGAAACACTGGCCTGCCTTGTTAACACTCCAGCACAGAGGTTCCCTGCATGATTCCCTGGGAGGACCTGTCCTAGCTCAATTATCTCCTCTTCAGATCGTGCCTAGTGGCAGGCAGAGCTCTCAGGTGCTTTGCAGGGAAGCCAAAATGCAATTTCTCTGGCTGTTCTCACACTCTCCACAACCCTAGCAAGCAGTGGTCACAAGAAATCAAAAAGGGGAGAAAACAAGAGACAAAAAGGAGAAAAAACCCTAAATTGCTGCTGCACCACTGAAGCCCAACCTCAACACGTGAGAGCCCCATAAACAGGAGCCTGCTCAGCACCCAGAGCAGGGCAGAGCCCCTGGGCACAAGGTGCTCCCCAAAGCCCAGGCTCCCATCTCCCTCTCTGCAGGCAGCATTTCTGACCAGCACCACACCACAGTTTGCTGGCCTGGGGCAAGTGGCCCTTTAAAAAGCACAAATGTAGAAAGTGGAATTCAGAACTCCCTGGTCAAAGCCATTTGGGAAGCCCAAAGAGCCTTTTGAGAAAGGCACCAGCTTTCCTTTTCCCAGCTCTGATGCTAAGGAGCTGCAGGTGTGTTAGATTTCCAGAGAAAGGCTGGGACTTAAGCTGAATATTCAGTAAATGCTATAGTAAAAAAAATAAACGTAGAAAGCAATATGTGACCTCATCAACTCAAACATCAGGCACCAAAACCAGACCAAGCTTCATAGCCACACTCTGTTTAAATATTTGCATGGAAGTAAAATCCAAGTGTCTGAACACAAAGCCTTCACCAAACACCTACTTCCACAGCCAGGACCAACACTTGCAAAACCCACTTCCTATGGCATCTAAGAACTGAAGATTTCCACCCCCAGGAGCTGCCACAATGCTTCTCCTTGTGACCTGAACATAAAGCAGTGCTCTTCTGCAGAAAGATCTGATGTTCTTGCTGTTTACAGCTTTGCCAAACAGCTCTGGGAAATGGGTTCAGGTGAGGTTAGAACTCAAGAGGCAACAGCACAGCCACAGCTCTATACTTGCTCTCTGGATAAAAGATGAAGAGCTGTGATCCTCCACAAGCCAAGCCACCCTCATCTCCCCAAAACTCCAAGCTCAGGAAAGATTAGGAGCAATTGGAGATGAGGATTTTGCTCAGTTTGCTGAGAGAGGGACAAACTGACCATCTTCCCTCCCTCAGAGGGGATAGGCTTCTTTCACCTTTCAACAGGTTAGAGAGGGATGCACCAGGATGTGAAGGGAACTTAGAGCTAAGAGATGTCTTACCAGTGACAGAGCAACTCCTGACCAGCATGTGAATCACAGAATCATTAAGGTTGGAAGAGACCTCTAAGATCATCAAGTCCAACCATACCTATCACCACCATGCCACTAAACCATGGCCCTAAGTAGAACATCAAGATGTTTGTTAACCCCCTCCAGGGATGGTGACTCCAGCACCTCCCTGGGCAGCCTGGGCCAAGACTTAACAACCCTTGCAGTGAAGAAATTCCTCCTTCTATCCAATCTAAACCTCCCCTGCTGCAACTTGAGGCCATTTCCTCTTGTCCTCTCGCTGTTAACCCAGGAGAAGAGACCTACCCCCTTCTCACTCCAACTCCGTTCAGGTAGTTGTAGATCCTGCAGTCATCTCTTGTGCTTCCCACAAGATTCCCACAAGTTCTTGTAGGATCCCATAAGATTCCCACAAGAGATCCTCTCAGCTGCTGCAGCTAGGAACCTATGGTCACTCCCAAAATTTGTGTCCTGTAGCCACCAGCTGTAGATGTTCTTCTCTAAACTGTGCAGACTGAGCAGTTCAGGGGCTCTGGGGATAATAAATACACAACCATGTCATTAAAGACACAAACAAACAAGTGTCCGTCACAGAGCCACAACCCCCTCCCAAATACACGACTTCTTTGCCAGTGCATACACTGTCACTACTCCTGCAGTGCCATCAGCTTCTTACCTCAAAAACCAAGCTGAAAACAAAAAGAACAAACCCAAGAGAACCATGGATAACCAGACCCACCCAGGCTGCTGCAACAAAAGCCCAGGTAAGGCAGAGGAAATCCCTGGAATGTGCAAGCACAGGAGATGAGTAAGTGGAGGTGGAAATCAGGCTCAGCTTGTCTCCAGGCTGACAGCTTTGAAGGAAAGCACTCATGCTGCAGAGATGCTTTGACACTTGGCCCTTGCTCCATCACTCCCCAGTGAATCAGTCATTAAGGCTGCCTTTTAATGAAGACAGGCAGAGTAGAGAGACTGGGCAAGAGGAACCCTGGAGCGGCAGCGAGGTGCACAGGCTGGACCACCTGAGAAACAGGGAGGCTAAAGCTTACAGGGCATTTGCCATTCTTGTGGAATAGCCCAGTTTCAGAATATTCAGCATCCATACAGCAGCAGCAATTACTACACAGAGCATAGGAGATATATTAAATATCAGATGTTTAGAAAGACTTGAGTATTAGAGCTTGAAATAGGTCCTGCACAAAGCTGCCTACGTGACAGCGACGCTACCACCACCCTGCGAGATGCCTATAAGTAGCTCAAAAAAACCCAAGTCAAAAATACTTCTGGACAGCTTTGACAGTTGTGTTTTCAGAAGGAGCACAAGCTTTGCCAATCAAGTTAATCAAGGTTTAAAAACAACCCCCAAAATGAAACAAAAACCACCACCCAAGCCTTGCTCATCTGAGTTTTCCAGAGATGAAAAAATGCAAACGCAATTCCTCCACGGCAGAAGGCTGAGTCTGGTAAAATATCAATCATGTGTCACTTTGCTCAGAGAGCTCTGGCATCATTCCTGGTGCTATGGACAGAATGGAATAACAAAGTATTTCCAACACTGTATTTGGAAGAACAAGGCTTTTTTCTCTAGTAAATATTAAAGTTCTGCTATATATTATAATCACACTCTTGCACAACTGCTGTAAGAACTTCCTCCAAGCTGCTCAGCTTCCCTCATTCAAGATGTGCCATGATTCCAGGCTTTACATGTGCATCCACAAAACTCTGCTGCCTCTGGGAATTTCAAGGACAGGTGCATCCCTGCCAGCTCCTCTCCACTCCATGTTGCTGCCATCCTGCCTCATGATCTGACTTCCCTTCTCCTCTCTCTGCTACAGTTCCCTCCACTACAGACTCCACTCATCCTTTACTCCTTCAAGCAGCAGCTGTCAGCACAGCACCCTTGAGATGTGAGGACAACCTGTTACTACTCAACAAGCTCCAAAGTTGCTTAAGCGGAGAAAAAAACAACATGGGAAATTCAGGGAAGGGCAAAGCATTCTATCAACCACCCTAAAATCTGACCAAAATGCAGCTTCAAGAGCGTTTTTTATTTCCTTTAAACAACTAGTGATTGGCATCCCTGCCCATGGCGGGGGGTTGGAACTAGATGATCTTTAAGGTCCCTTCCAACCTGGCCATTCTATGAATCTATGAACCTCCAGCTTGTCCTCCTCAGCTGAGAGCATCCCCAGAACTGCCTGACAGCTCAGGGCTCCCAATCCTTAAGTACTGCAGCTCCAGGTACTGACTCCAGCAGTCACCATCTGTGAGGGGAGATGATGTGCAGAACTCAGACTAGGTTTTACACCTTAACAGAGGCACAGCTTTACAACCTCCACTTCAGTTTACAGAAGCCTTAAACCCAGCCAGGCAAAACAAGGCTATGTCAAGTAACCAGTTCAAGTAGTATCTGAGGATTCCTGTGCTCTGACTCCCACTGACCAGAACTACCTCTGCAGTCTAAAACTGTCATCTGGATGGGTTTTCAGTTCTAGAATGAGTACTTCAGACAGTTCTCATCTTGTTCCTCTGCAGCTTTAACAGCAGCACAACATCACTTCCACCTCAGTTTGGTCCACACAAAGCATGTCTAACAGGCAGAAAACCTTTCTGGGATTTCACCTTTCCTCCATCACAGGTTTGGGTTCCTCTTTGTATTCCAAGTGCAACAGACATTTCAGAAGAAAAGAGACTGCCTGGGACTTTATTCTCACTTCCCTACCATCACTGCAGATCCAGCATCCTCCACAGACTGCCCCAGCTAAAGACACAGGGGACAGAATGTGACTCATGCTGAGAGTTTGGCGTCTGAGGGCTTCAGTCCCAATCCAGAACTCAAGCCAAAGAAAGACTTCACAAAGCTCCTGCATTCCCCCTGGAATCCCTGGAAGCACACACTCTCCTTCCCTGTATGCCTTACCAACCACAGCACTGAGCACTAAAGGGAGCTCAAACCTGAAGCTGCATTTGGATTCACAGAATAACAAGTCAGACGTGGATGAAGCTTAAGATAAGTCTCAAATTAGGCAGAACTTCTGCAAGTCTGGAAACCTGGGAGTCCCAAGAAGAGTAAAGTTACAGGATACCCAGTATCTAAAAATGCTTGAAATACACCTGAAAAGAAATACAAATACCAAATAGAGTTTCACCCAACAGCACACACCCAGCTGTACAGCCACACATCTAGCTGCAGCTAGGACCAAGGTAAACCCTTTCCTCTCTCCTTTTAATGGAGGAGCACAGGATTTACACAAGTCTAAGGGAAGAAAATGTCACAACTCAACTGGTTTAACGTATTAAAAGAAAAAATAGCACAACTGAAGGTGCTGCAACACCATCTGATTTCTGAAAGAAGGTTCTTCACTCCTCTGGGGTGTGACCAGGCTCACCTGTAGGACTAAAGCCAGCCAAGAGAATCATGTTGGTGTTTGGTTTGTTTTCCCAGAGCAGTTTATTAATGGATTCTCCATGAAGGGAATGAGGACACAGGAATACCAGTGGGCAGAAAGGTTAGAGACTCAGGATGTCAGCGTGGAGCGTGTGGCAAGTCTCAAGGCACAGCCACACAGAAAATGGATGAGATTTTAGGCTGGAAGCTGAAGTTATTAATGTCTTCATCACACTAGCCTGAACCTCCACCAGCACTAAGTGCTTAAAGTTAATTGCTTGGCAATTACACTTCTCATTAGTAAGCAATTAGCACTTCAGTGTTTTCAGTGACCAGCACTGGCTCTTTCCAGAGTGATCAGGAGTGGAGGTTGGGCTGGGGAGACCCAGGCATGGCATGTGGACCACTCACCACATCTGGCTGAAGCAGGGGAAACACCATCCCCTGCACAAACTTGATTTGGATGATTTAAGCCTAAGAAAGCCAAGGGACTCAATACCTGCATTGTCAAAGGTCCCAAGCAGAGCTAGAATCACTGAATCACTGAGGTTGGAAGGGACCTCTAAGATCACGGAAGGCCAATGGCATCTTGGCCTGTATCAAGAATAGTGTGACCAGCAGGACTAGGGATGTGATTCTCCCCCTNCATCAAGTCCAACCATCTACCTGTCTCCACCATGGTCACTAAACCATGTCCCCAAATACCACATCTACATGTTTCTTAAACCCCTCCAGGGATGGTGACTCCGCCACTGCCCTGGGCAGCCTGGGCCAGTGCCTAACAACTCTTTCTGTATAGAAATTTCTCCTAATATCCACATCTAAACCTCCAGCAGCAGCTGGCATGATGTTGTCACCAGAACTCTGAGGAGAGGAAACTCTCAAGCAAGACAGATGGATGTTATGTGTCTCACTGAATCCCAGCATGGTGGGGGTTGAAAGGAACCTCTGGAGATCACCTAGTCCAACCCCCTTGCTTCACCTAGAGCACATTGCAGATCTCCACACCAGAAGTGTTAAGTGGTATTAAAATAACTGAACCCACAAGCCAAACATAGGCAATCCAGCCTCTTCCAACAGCTAGAATCCCAGTCACTGGAACACCGCTTCCACCAGAGCCCACAACTCCCATCAGAAGCCGGCCCAGCTCCTTCATCCTTTTCCTCTTTTGGTTAGAGGTGTATTTGTTTAAACAGAGACTTGGTTTGATCACTGCTGCTAACAAATATCCCTTTCAGTAGACCAAGCAACACTCTCAGAGCTATGCTGGGAATGATTTGGTTTATATCCACTCATGGACTTGCATTTATCCACCTCCAGATATACGACAACTACTTGCCCATTCAGCAAGGGAGTGATGAACCACACTTAGCTTTCAAAACCAGGGCTCTGAGAAGAGGTTTTCAATAAGATGAGCCACTTAAACTTCATCCCACCAAAGCATTATGAGATTTTGGTGGCATCTTGCCCAGCTGGAAGGATAAACAACTCTTAAGAACAATGAATAAATGACACAATCCTAAGAGCTCTGGATTGAATTATGTGAGGTTTTGATTGAAGGTGTCCCTCAAATGCAGCCTGCTTCTGCTACACAACCTTGCCCAGAAGGCATGACCCAAACAGTGACACGTGAACAGACCCTGCTCATGGTGTTTGGCTACAAGGAGAAATATTTGGGAATCACCTCCTGAGCCTGCCTGGTTCCTGCTACTTACTATGTCCAGTGGTCTGCTGCAGGAGCAAAGTGCTGGATTTTGCTCCTCAGATCTTGCCAGGCTGCTCCCCAGGAGCCAGTGAGGGATGTATGGCCTGAAAAAAACCACCCTAAGGTAGACTCACACATGGTCTTTCCCCAAACCTATTGATACAGTGACAAAACACAAAGCAGGTTCCCCAGAAGCAGGCCCAAGACTACTCCATATTTTATTAGTAAGTCAAAGGGAACTTTAAGGAAGGAATTTTTGATGCTGAGGGTGGTAAGATCTTTTCCTGGATTATCCAAAGAGGTGGTAAATGCCCTATCACTGGAACTACTCCAGGTCAGGTTGTTCAGGGCTCTGAGCAACCTGCTCTAGTTGCAGATGTCCCTGCTGACTACAGGGGGGTTGGACTAGATGACCTTGAAAGGTCCTTCCCACCCAAACCACTCTGTGATGCTATGATTCACCCGCAGGTAATACTTGGATAGACAGCGAGCAAGTCAAAAGACAAGTTATGGGTTCATATATGATCCTGAAGGACCAGAGAAGCATTAGAAGTTTAAAGAGGCCACCAACATGGACCAACACACAAATTACACAGTGGCCAGGCAGAGCACTGAGCAGGAGGAGAAAGTTGTTTGGTGTGAGGGTGCAGAGCCCTGGCCCAGACTGCCCAGAGAACTTGTGAAGTTTCCTTGTGTGGAGAGATTGCAAAGGCACCTGGAGGTGATGTAGGCAAGCTGCTGGAGCAGGGAGTTGGACTGGATGATCTCCATAGGTCCCTTCCAGCCCCCACCAGTCTGGGATTCTGTGAATCATCAGCCACACAAACACAAAGTGGGCAGTAGGCAGTAAGGTAGGACTTGGCAAAAAGCAGCTGAGGTTAGCTGAGGAGCACCAGCTGAATGAGTCAACAACACCCCTCTGTCATGAGAAAAATCAGCATCATCCTGGGGTAGATGCCCAGGATTGCTCCATGTCAGCCACGCCAAATGCAGCATGGCTAGAGTCCAGAGGGGAGCAGGCTCCAGCTGGCCCATGGCTTTCCATGCTGAGTAATGCTGGATGAGGCAGGGAGCACTAAGGGCAAAGGACTTGGAGGTGACCAGCAAGGAGAGGCTCGAGGGCCTTACATCATGTGATTTAAAAACAGGGTGGAGAAGAAAGCTCCTAACGCATCAGAAGAGGGTGAGACGGCATTCCCCAGGGAATGAAAGGAAAGGACTTCAACTGCACTTACAGGAAAAATCTCTTCCTGTATCTTTCCTCTCTCCTGGGCTAGAAAATGCAGGAGATTGCCTAAAGAAGTTGAGGTTAAAAGATAAGTGGTTAGAAGAACATCTGCGAGCAACATTTTGGTACAATCCATCCCCTGCTCCAGGAGCAGGACTGACTACAACCAAAGCTCCTTCTCTCCACCCACTGCTGCCACTGACACACAGAACAGGTCCAGCAAAGGTTCTTGAAAGCCTGGGTGTGAGCTTCACCAGTTATTTTTAAGAGCACACATGGTCTGGCTCACATCTCTCCCCAACTTCCACATCCCTGGGGAGGCCACAGCTGGAGGATTGGGTTCAGTTCTGGGCTCCCCTGGGTAAGAAGGACAGGGAACTCCTGGAGAGGCTGCAGAGCAGGGACACTGCAATGCTGAGGGGACTTGAGCAGCTCTGTGCTGGGGAGAGGCTGAGAGAGCTGGGGCTGCTTAGGCTGGAGCAGAGCAGCCTGAGGGGAGAGCTGAGCAATGCTGAGCAATCCTTCCAGCCTGGGGGTCAGGAGGCTGGGGCCAGGCTTTGTTCTGGGGTGCCCAGGGACAGCACTAGAGGCAATGGGCACAAAGTAGCAGCCAGCAAGTTCCAGCTGAACAGCAGGAGGAACTTTTTTGCTTGGAGGGTGCTGGAGCAGTGGCCCAGGCTGCCCAGGGAGCTGCTGGAGTCTCCATCTCTGCAGAGATTCCAAAGCTGCCTGGAGCCATCCTGTGCAAGCTGCTCTAGGTTGTGCTGCTCTGGCAGGAGGTTGCACTAGATGATCTTTCTAGGTCCCTTCCAACCCCTCACACTCTGGGATTCTGTGATCCATCTAGCAGTAAAATTTCAGACTGCCAGCACTTCCTGTGGCTAGTTAACCCCAAGGAGTGCTGGGGTGACTCTGACCACACTGCTGTGCACCCAGTGTGGCAAGAGACAAGAGAAGCCCCAGCAGTGGTTCAGCTCACAGGCATTTTCTGTGTAGATAAAACTCCTCAGCACCCAGAGCTGCAATCTGCTTTGAGACTAAAACACTGCCAGAACATGACTTCCAGCTCCAACTTCCAGCTCCAACACAAGTCTCACCTACACTGACTCCAAGTTTATTCATCCTTGGACATTTCAGATGCAAACTCCTGGCTCCCAGAGCAGCCCATCTGCTCCCTAAGCAGAGGCATGGTCACATCCCAACAGGAACCCACCAACAGCAAGGCTCTGAAGGCTTCCATTTTCACATCAGTGCAGGTCACCATGAAGCCAGAGTGAACTCCAGAGGATAAACCCTCAGATCTCTGCCAAAGGAGCCATAATTACCTCTTCCTCTTGGGAATCAAAAAGCTTTCACACAGTGGAGCCTAATTTTATGGGAATGTCAGGATCCAAACGGATTTTCAAGGAGGTCCCTTGAAGTCAGGCTGTAGCTTCAAAACATCTAAGTGTGTTGAGTGGTGGGGACAAGAGTCCTACAAGTGCTGTGCAAGCTGTTCTTCACAAGTGAGTGCTCTGATACCTCAAAGATCTCCTCCATGCTTCCTCCAACTCTGGCTTCAAGGAGAGCATATTTACAAGGAAGAAGAGAGCAAAGACTTTTGAGGAACTGCTAGCACCAACAAATGGAGAAACAACAAAAATGATTAGTATTTTTCCTTGACTGGCTGCTACAGGATTTGAGAGCATGGGGACAGATGGATGGGGTTGAGAATAACACCCCCACTCACCCAAATTAACACAAGAGCACTTGGGTAAGAGATGCAAACAGTGTAGAGCTCCAGACTTCAGAGGGTTGGGGTACAAGGAGACAGAGTCTGCAGCCAGAGCATGGTAAATCCAACAGGAGAGGAGATCAGAGAGGGCTCCTGCAGCTCCAGAGCTGCCAGCTGAAGCAGAGCCAAAGTGGCAGCAGGAGATGCTTGCAGCTACCAGTCCAACAGCAGAAGAACTGCTAGAAAGTTTCCAGGAGCTGCTGGAAGGCTGGAGAGAGCTGCAGCAAGCTCTGCTTTCCCAGGCTGTGGCCAGCCCTGGCAGGGTAAACAGTTGATAAGGAAGTATCTGCTGCAGACTCCCTCTCTGCTGGCCAGAAGAACCCTGCCACCAGGCAGCCTCATCCCCAAGGACAACTCCGTGCCCCAGTGCCTACCTCCCTGCAGCCAGATCTGCTGCTGGCACTCCAAATCCCAGGAGATTGGCTCCAAAGAGGATCTGATGCTGGACAACAGCTGCAAAGACCTTTGAGCTGAGGAGTTCCTGCCTCATACTGCAGTTACAACAGACCAGAATACAATATGCCCACACAGGGTATCCCCAGACACCAGAATTCCAGCTCTTTGGCACAGTAAAACAGGTGAAGCCCAAGCATGCTAGCAGCATTCTTTAAGCTAAAATGACAGATAATATCCCATTTTAGAGCTCTGAGGCAAGAACCTCACTACTCATTTTAATAACCAAGATAAACACTTTATGGGATGGCTGGATTACCAGGCAGAAAGACACTCCTCCTCAGAAAGCAAGGCTGACTTACAGCTCTGCCTTCTTCAGAATTTACACTCTCAATTAAAGATGAATTCCTCTAAATGGGACAGAAAAAACCCTAACAAAACACAAGCCTCCTCATTTCTTCTGAGCAGAAACCAAGCACAAACTCTGCCTCTGAGTCTCCAGGCTGCTCTGCAGACTGCTCATGCCTTTGCCAGGCAGTGTGAGAGCATGAGGAGGACTGGGAGATGCTGCTCAGACATGCCGTGAGTTGTGTCTGTTCTCTGCTGTGGTCAACACAGCCTGTTGACATGATCTGCAAAAGGCTAAGACCTACAAACCCAAGTGGCCTTCTGCTCAGTCTCTAATCTTTCAAGGTTTCCTCTCATCTCTCTGAACTGCTGAGTCTGCTTGAGCTCTAAGTGAAGTGTCTGGAGAGTCTCACTCCTTAGGTAAAAGATGAGCCCTCAGGGAACTGCAGCACCTTCAGCTGGTCTGAGTGATCAGAAGCAAATGCCCCAATATCCACCTGCCCTCCTGCAGCATGAAGATGCTTTTTGTGCTCTTTCAACATGACCAGGAGAGACTGATCTTTCAGTTACCTAAATACTGTCAATTTCTTTTTGAGGGGTTTAAATATACACATAAAGATTCCTTTGGGTAGAACAAGGGAAAACCATTCACAGCTGCTTTGTTCAGCTGAGGAGCTGAGCATGTTTTTGTAAGGCTGCATGAGTTTTCCAGCCTGCTTGAAAGGAAAGAAAATTAGGACTGCAGTATACAAAACCATAATCAAGATGGGAAAGTGTAAAGCTCCAAGAGCTGGGATGAGACCCTTGGGGGCAGCACCTGAAGCCGCTTTCCCCTTATTTTTGTTTTCAAATTGCTTGTGTTTCATTCACACACCACACAACCTCCTCCAAGAGGAACTATCTGACCTTCAAGTACTCCAAATACTGCTCTGGATAGGGTTATTGCAGCTAGCTAGGCTTTAATCATCTTGAAGCACCAAAAAGTATAAACCCACTGCTGCTTGTGCCTGCTTCCCAGCCCCTCCATGGTCCAGCTCTTCCCACTGGTTTCCTTGGAAACATATGCAAGCTTCAATTGGATTGACATTCACTGGGTGGACAGATGGGAGTTTGGAATAGCCCAGGGCCTGAAATTCAAGGCTGAGTCTTGGGATATGTCACATTATCAGTACAAAAAACCCATCCCACCCACATCCCTCCAAACTTTGTGGCAGGGTTAAGGATCACCTAATTGTTCAGTAATGAGCTTGGAGGCAGCATCTCAGGCAGGGCCAGTGATTAGCCATTGTGCCTGCATGAAAGCACCAGGCTCTGCACGCGACACTTGTGTGGGGAGGGAAGGATTTAATTTCTGTTAAACAGAAGAGTTCTTAAGCTCATTAGAGGCTCCAGGCAGGACAAGGGATGCAGATCACACATATGTGAGCGCAGACAGGAACCTCTGGCAGGTAGTGATGTGCTATCTGCACTGTCATTACACAACTAGCCCCTCACTGCAAGGAGGACACTGAGGTGGCTGAGTGTGTCCAGAGAAGGGCAAGGAAGCTGCTGAAGGGTCTAGAGCACAAGTGTGCTGACGAGCAGCTGAGGGCACTGGGCTTGGTTAGTGTGGAGAAGAGGAGGCTCAGGGGAGACCTTCTCACTCTCTGCAACTCCCTGACAGGAGGCTAGAGCCAGGTGGGGGGTGGTCTCTTCTCCCAGGTAACAAATGACAGGATGAGAGGAAATGGCCTCAAGTTGTGCCAAGAGAGGTTCAGGTTGGATATTAGGAACAATTTCTTCCCTGCAAGAGTGGTTAGGTATTGGCACAGGCTGCCTAGGGAAGTGGTAGAGTCACTATCCCTGCAGTGATTGTTTAGGGCACAAAGCCCCAAACACTTGCATGAGGACTGGAAGTGAACCAACTTGCTGCGATCTAAGGAATCCACAGCTTGGGATTTACCTTCCAAATCATCAGGATTTCCACACCTGTCCTGCCTCTGGCCAGAATTTGAAGGAAATCTCTTCTTCTGTCTACGCAAGATTACAGCTGCCAAATCCTTTTGCTTTGCTACCTTCCTCACCTCGGAGGGATCCTCTGCATCTCCTCACTTGCTTCCTTCAACTGATTCTGACTGAGCTAAACAAAGAAACAAAACCAAACACATCTGTTTTTTGGGTGTTGGTTTTTTTTCCTGAAATTTAGACCAAAACCCTGTTGCTTTCCCCCTTCCAACTCTTCCACCTTGATCAACGTGTGACAATTGCTGTCTGCTCCTCACTGCTGTGCCTCTCCATCCTCCCTCCACAGAGGGAGATGCATCAGTGCTCCCTCCATCCCCCCCAACCTCCACCAAATCCTTCCTCCTCCATTCCCAAACCTCAAAACTAGGGAGAACCTAGTTCTAGGGAGAACACTCAACCTCCCAACACCCATGTAACTGCTTTTGAAAGTGACCTCCAGTCCCCTCCTTTTTAGGCTCTCAGTGAAAATGCTCTTTACCTGAAGGACTTCCCTGGTGAGGACTCAGCAGGAGCAGGAGTAGCTCAGCCCAGCACTATGCTGCCACAGCTCAGCCCTGCTCCCTGCAGCAGCCTCTTCTTCCCCCCCAGCCTGCACAAACCAAGCCAATCATCCTTCCCCCTCCGCACACCTCCGGCTCCTCGGCTCTCCCCTCCTCTGCCAATTCCACCCTGTCCCAGGTCTAGTGCAGCCCCTGGGAGAGCCAGCGAGGAGCAGCAGCGGAAGGGGATAGCGTGCAGCAGGCAGGCGAGAGCTCGCCGTGCTGAGTGCTCCACACAGGCCACAGGCAGGAACAATAGAGGCCAGGCACGGTGCAGGGATGAAGCAGCACAGTTCAGCGATGCCCACGGATCTCTCGATGCTTCCCTAGCACTGGAGAGGTTAGAGAGAGGATGAGACAAGCTGCCAGCAAAGCAGTTTGATTCCAGGCAATGCTAGGAAAGTGCCCTCCTTTGTATTGCTGAGCCCATTGTAAATAATTTGAAATATTGATACACAAGCAGTCACTAAAAGCCAAGATCTTTTATTAACAAAAAGACACAACCAAGCCCAACCCAGCCTGCTGAGCTGGGCAAGCTGAATAGTGTCAAAGCTGAGCATGAGAAAGCCCTTCAAAAAACTGCTTGAAGAACAATGGGTGCAGCAAAAGCTCCTGTGATGTGGCTTACAAAGGGGGGGAAGGAGGGGGGGAAGGAAATAAATCATAATTTTCTTGTTTAGTCACACCTTTGTTCAAGAGAACTGGGACACAAGGAATACAGCAACTGGCAGCTCTGAACTGAAACAGCACCTTGCTCCTGAACATCAATCCCACACTCCTTGATGCCAACACCACTCCAGTGCAGCCCTATAGGAGGCCACCAGCTAAATGTGCCATTTCTAGCAGTGCTGCCACCCATGACATGCAGGACAGCACTGCATCAGGATATTACAGCAGGAAAAAAGCCCACCTGAGCCACACTACATGCCAAGGCAGCCACAATCCACAGGCATCCCAAAGCCTACTCCTCCTCTAGCTGTTACCCAGCACCCACATGGCACCCAATGTGCTAGCACCCTGCTGATGCCACAAGACTCCTCTTCACAGTGCTTGGCTGCACATGTTCCACTAAACACCTCTCAAAAGCCTGTACCACACATCTTTTTTCCACCTAAACATAAGGAGCAAGTTGTTTGGTGTGAGGGTGCAGAGCCCTGGCCCAGGCTGCCCAGAGAGCTTGGGGAGTGTCCTTGTGTGCAGAGACTGCAAAGGCACCTGGAGGTGATGCTGGGCGAGCTGCTGGGGCTGAGCCTGCTGCAGCAGGGGGGATGCACTGCATGATCCCCAGAGCTCCCTTCCAACCCACACCAGTCTAGGATTCTGGGATTCACCTCCCAGTGCACTGGGAAATTTAAACAGCAAAGGAAGGAGAACTACAAACCAAAAGAGGACAGAGCTCACCCCTCAGCAAGAACTCCACTGAGCATCTTTAGTGAAGACACACCTATAAACCCCTGTCAGGGTTTTCAGGGAAGGTGCTAAAAGCAGCATTCCCAGCCCTGCCACAAGCCCAGCTGTACAGCCCTGAACACAGCATGCTCCCCAAGAGCTAAACCAAATTCCTTCCCACCTCAAGAGGTGTTTATTTGCTGCACTCCACTGCTAAGGGCACAGCTCAGCCACCCAGTGGAGCTGCCCAGTGCCACCAGGCTCAGGATGCATTACAATGCACATTTCCACATTTTTTAAGCAGTCAAGGCAAGACATGTTCAGTTCCCCATTGCTGAGAGGTTGTTTAACACCTCCCAGTGCAGGCTCTCACCTAGAGAACCCTGGCCAAAGTCAGAAGCATCCCTCATTTTATTTTGAGATGTTAAGAACCACACTCCCTCTGTGAAAGACTTTATGAAACTCAATTTATAGCAATGATTAGCTGAATAAGGGGAAAACAACTGAAATAGCTGCTTCTCCAGGAAAATCCTCCTCATTTTGAGCTACATTTGGCCTGAAGCAGGGAGCAGTGCTGCTCTCCGTACCTGAGGAGGTTCCACTACAGTTTAACTCAAAATATTCTTTGGGAATTGTATTCCTGCAGTATCAGTAGTTCAGAGATGGTCAAAAGAGGTTCAGGTTGCTCACCTTACCCAGCTGACAGCACTTGCTACCTCTCACCAGCTCTCCATGCTCTTTCCTGCTTTGAGTGAGTTTTTGCCCACACTCCAAGAGAAGTAGTAGCATGGAAGGGGCAAATTAAGTTCTAATAGCAAAAATATGGACAGGGGACTGAGAACTGGTGCAAAACTAATTCATTTTAAATCAGATGTATATTTATTCTTCTTAATGATAGCCTTTGGTTAACTTTTCAATGACATCAGTCCCTCCTTTTGCTTTACAGCAAGCTAGAGATTTCCAGGGTTCTGCTGCTCTCAAGGAAGATTTTTCTTTACCCTTACATGAATTATCACTGTGACTCTACTTCATTCTTATAGTAAAGCTTCATGCTGGAATACCAAGTCTGAACAGTAACTGGATCCCTTAGGTGATGTGTCTTTTTCTGTAGGTCCAGCTGCCTCAAAAGCAAAGCACTGAGCAGAAAAGCTGGCCTCTTCACCTCCTCCTCACTCCACCTGCATAGGTCCCTGTTGGTTTCACAATTGCATTTCTTTCCATCTTAAGAAACAAACCCATTCCCTATTTAAAGGATACTGGTTGCGCCAGTACAGGGGCTGCAGTTGCAAAAGCTTAGAGGGTTAAATCTTAATGGTTCTGTTGCAGGTAACTCAGAGGAGCAACCTGACCATGAATGTTAATATTTTTTGTCATTAAAAATCGTGCCTTTGGTCCAAGTGAGGAAGGAGGCTACTGTGCTGGGCAGCCATGAACATTCCTGAAGACAACATCCTCTCTGCTCCAAAGCCTTACAACAGCCTCATGCTGAAGCAACGGTAACAATCCCTCCTGAGCACCATCCACAAAGCATTCCCTTTTTTCTCCTTAGGAATTGGCACCCAAAACATCCCCCAGCCTCCACACTTTGGGGAAATAACTGCAGACAGACACAAATCCACAGCCACAAATACAAACAGTTTACTCACAGCTCACCTATAACCTTACCATATGCAAACACAGCACGAGGTGAAGCAGGAGACCAAAGCAGAGGGTTGGAAAGCTCTCTGGACCCTGAGGAAAGCCCCTGAGACCACCACACACAGAACGAGCTAGCCCAGCCTGTGACACAACACATGTAGCTTGTGCTTGAAGCTGGTTTTAGTTTTATGACTTCTTTGGGATGTTTATTTTTTGGTGGGGTTTGGTTTTGTGGATTTTTTTTTGTATTTCCCAGTTATCTCAAGTGCCTTTTCACGTGTCATTAACAATATGATAGTTGCCTTAGATTAGCTGGTTGGGCACCAAGCAGGGCTTGTTCCTATCATTAACATCCTTGAGGTGTGTCACCATGGTTAGCCGAGTAGGAGATGGGGCAAAAAAAGCCTCCCACGGATCCTTTTGGACACAGCACATCTGAGCAGACCTTCCTCTTTCTGCAGCACCAGGTACCATCATGCACTCATTGTCTCATGACCCGAGCTCCATGCCAAGCAGCCAGCTCGCCTCTGCCTACCATCCCTAATTATTCTTCAGTTGTTGACTTTGGATAGATTTGCTGCTCAGGGCTTATTTTCAGCCCTCTGGTAATATTAGAAAAGCATTTGCTGAAGGGTGTCTTGCCCCCAAAAATAATCCCCAAGCACTCTCTAAATCGGATATCCCCAGCCTGCTCCAGCACACGTGCGGTCCCGCCAGTCCCTGAATCACAGAGCAGCAATTAACACCATCGCAGCAAACAAAATTAGCTTGTGCCTTCTGCCCAGCGAGGTTAACACAACCAAATAAATAACAAGGCTGTCAGCTCACAGACAGGAAGGTGATGCAGATGACTGGTGTGGAGGACAGAGCACCAACATCAGACTCAGTGATAGAGCTGGATGACAAAACCTCGAGCGCCTTCTGAAATGACATTTCTGATGTGGGACCAAGGTGGTGACTGCTTTTTTTTTTTCTCCTCAAAAAAAGCTACATTTCTAGGTGTGACTGGCAAACAGAGCCACTCTCACAAAGTTGAGGGAATTCCTGTCACCCACAGGTTTGGGCTTTTCCAGCTGATTTTACACCTCTAAGCCATGCTACACTTCACCGCGGTAGCAATTCCGTGCTGCTTGAGAACAGCAGCTGGGAAGCCTCGGCTGCTGCTGCTGCTGCTCCATTTGAAATGCTGCACTGAATTCATTAGGAAAACAAACAGAAATCAATGTTTAAATCCAAAATGCCCTGTTAAATCACACTAACACACAGTTTCCTATCACAAGCAAATATTTAGACAGTTTCAGGCAAAGCTGGAGAACGACTCAGGTAGCCAGGACCTGACAGAACGTGAAGGATGGTTTGGGATGAATATGTTAGCAGGATATTTCTGTTAAAGCCATCAGCAGTGTGCTGGTATTTAAATCACATTAAGCTTTCAAAAGCACCAGTCCATCATACAGTTGGTGTCACCCTGCCTCTCACAACTCTAAGGGCTGGATGCTTGAAAAGAAACCTCACTGAGACCCCTAGGACACAGCCCTGCAACTGGCAGCACCCAAGCTCACACTGAGCTCACTCACACGGAGCAAGTGCTTCCTAATTGTGGCCAATTGATGGACAGATCAATTAACCAGGCTAGCAAAAGCCCTCGAAAAGGCTCTTGCTTTGAGGTTTGCCTGCTCCTGACACTGATGACTTCAGATGGAGAGTGAGCATAAGGGGCAGCTGTATTCTTTAAAACAAAACCAAACCACAACCTCTTTCAGATAAGCACTCGTGGAAGGAGAGGGAGGCGTGGTGGAGAGGGGGGTGGGGGGAGGGAGAAGAGAAGGCGAACAGAATAGATCCCAAATGCTCGTATTTCTCAAGTTTTCAGGGCTGTTCTTTGGAAAGCCAGGGGGTCCCCAGGGGCACGGACATCCCTAGGTCGTGGCTGTGTGTCGAGCAGTCACTCGGCGAACACTTGCCAGTCTGCCGAGATCTGCCCAGTCACATGTGCTGGCTCCTGAGCCTCGTAGAAGCAGCTGGAAAAGAGGGAGCCAGCGGAGCTGCCTCCATTAGGAGCCACCGCAACACAAAAGAGGAGGAAACAAGCTGGGAGCCACCGGCAGGAAAGGAGAGATGTCCAGCGACCAGCGGAAAGCAGTGGCCGAGGGGTGCCGGGGCTGGGGGGGTGGTGTAAAACCTGGGGGTAAACCCACGATGGCAACTCGAACTCCTCCACCATGCCCCACAGAGGCTCCATGGCACCTGCGCCGATGAAGACACGACCTCCGAGGATCGCCCACACCGAGCAGCCACCGGGAGGGAGAAACTCCACCAACTTGCCTCCACAATTAACGGTGGAGAGGGGAAACCCCCCAAAACACTAACCCACCGACAACTTCTGGGCGGGCACAACCGGTTCTGCCACTCCCAACCCCCCAGGAGGGAGCCGGTGGAGAGCGGCTCGGTCAATCCCCGCTCCCGGCGGGTTTATCGGCGGGTTTATCTCCTCCAGG
>VWZO01017915.1:130487-176338 GCA_013396975.1 Bucco capensis
TCCCGCGGTGCTGGTACAGGCGCCGGGAAGGGCCCGGGGGAGGTGTCGGGGCCCGGGGCGGGGAGAGTAGGGACAAAGAGGGGAAGGGGCGGACCCGGATAAGGTGGGAGCGATTCGCGGTACGGGAGCGGAGCCAGCAACCGGGAGCGGGAGAGACTGAGCTCCCTCCCGGCGGTGGATAGGGGCAAGAAATCTGTTAACCAGCAAATTGGATAGTTAAAAGTTTCTTTCCTAAAAACCTTCCAGTTGAGTGGGGGTGATTTTTGGTTGGGTTTTGTTTGTTTGTTTGTTTGTTTTTGTTTGTTTGGTTGTTTTTTTAGGTGGAAACCTCCTGGGTACAGCTTTGGGCTGGGCTCAGGGAACACGATCCAAGGGGATTCCTGTGGGGTCCAGCCCAGGCTCGGCTGTGAGCAGGGACAGCCACAGCCTTGGGGTTCCCCTTTCTGTGCCCACTAGCTTCCTGCCCTCATCTCCAGCAGGGACCTTGGGTGGTTTTTCCCAGTGCCATCCCATGGTCCCACTGGTTTTCCTGACACTCACCACCCAGTAGTGGCTAGTAACCATCTGAATCCATCCACCCTGTCTGCTCAGGTGGACCCACCACAGGCTTGAGGGAAACCCATTGAGCCTCCAGACCCAAAAGATTTAGTTAAGCTGTAAGCATTTGTTCTTGGGATCCTGACATGAGGAGTTGTATTCCACCAGTGGGGAGTATTCAGGTGGTTTGAGGACTTCTGCTTTTCTAATGAATGTGTCCATAGTGAAGGGAACTTGAATTTGTTAAGGCAAATGGTTACAGTATCCCAGTATGTCAGGGGTTGGAAGGGCCCTAGAAAGATCATCTAGTGCAACCCCCCTGCCAGAGCAGGATCACCTAGACCAGCTCACACAGCAATGTGTCCAGGCAGCTCTGCAATGGCTCCAGACAAGGAGACTCCACAGGCTCCTGGGCAGCCTGGGCCAGTGCTCTGGCACCTGCACTGCAAACAAGTTCCTCCTCATGTTAATACTAAACCTCCTGTGCTCCAACTTGCTCCCATTCCCTCTTGTCCTACCATTGGATGCCATTGAGCAGAGCCTGGCTCTCTCCTCCTCACACTCACCTTTAACATATTTCTAAGCATTGCTGAGGTCTCCTCTCAATCTCCTCTTGTCCAGGCTGAAGAAACCCAGCTCTCCCAGCCTGTGCTCCTAGGGCACATGTTCCACTCCTTTCATGCTCTT
Organism: Bucco capensis; assembly: GCA_013396975.1. Lineage (NCBI taxonomy): Eukaryota > Metazoa > Chordata > Aves > Piciformes > Bucconidae > Bucco > Bucco capensis. Next base: position 131,712 of record VWZO01017915.1, read on the forward strand.
GCTGGCCCTGGGCTGGACTCTCTCCAGCAGCTCCCTATCCTTCTGGAGCTGGGGGCCCCAGAATTGGACACAGTATTCCAGGTGGGGCCTAACCAGGGCAGAGTAGAGGGGGAGAATTGTTGTTGAACTCGCTGGCAGGTGGAGCTGGCTGTGTCTCCGGCAGGGAACAGCAAGCTCTCAGCAGTTCAGGGTGATTACTTATCAATACAATTAACCTAAAGAGGAGTTAATTCCCCAGGGTGAGAAGCCTTGATACCAAGATGTGAGTTCAGCCATCAGACAGGGACTCAGTGCCAGAGCCTGTGGGGAGAAGTGTCTCATTCAGGAGATGCTGAATGACAATTGTTGCTTTTAGCCTCAAATTTGAGGACCTCTTTATTCCTCCAAAGCATCTCTGAAGTGAAGGCCATGGTGGCATAGCCTTGCCTCTGTCCCACCCTGGCACTCAAAGCAGAGGAGCTGGAGGGTCACTTGTGTTTCTCAGCAGTCTCCTCCATCACCAGTTCCTTGCTGTGGTTCTCACTGCCTGCTCAGCAGGTGCCACCTGGTCATGGCACATGGGCTGGCTGGCTTAGGCCATGGGGAAGGGCTGGCACAGGCAGCCTGAGGTCCTGGTGGAGACCGTGTGCTGCTGCACCTCAATGGGGTGGTTGTGTTGGAGAAGACTCACCTTGCAACCGAGCCACAAATCTTCTGCTGTGGACAAAACAGCCATTGCGCCAGAGCACTGGTGAAGAGCAAAGCTTTTTGGGTTGGACCATGCAACAACAGGCTGCCCAGGGCAGTGGTGGAGTCACCATCCCTAGAGAGGTTGAAAAGCCACGGAGATGTGATGCTGAGGGACATGGGTTAGTGGTGACCTGGCAGTGCTGCTTAATGGTTGGACTCAATGATCTTAGAGGTCTCTTCCAAACTAAACCATCCTGTGATTCTCTGCAGGTTGCCTTGACCAGAGCTGTCAGGAATCTCTTTCAGAAGCTGTGCCAGATGCTGGTCTGGGTGGACACAGAGTTTGACAAGCTCAGAAAACTCCAAAGGCTTCAAACTTAGCACAGAAACCATGTCAGCATCGACCAAGTTGAAGAAGGTGGGTTGTTAGCACTGTTTGGACAGAGCCTTATATCAAAAGCCATTAATTCTCCTATTACTATTCATTATTCCCTCCAGTGTTACCCTGGATGTTTGAGCTGGGATCTGCCTAATCCCGTAAAGCCTGGCTTCTCCTCGTGCCAGAGTGGGGAACAAAGTCATCATTCTCCTTTTGCAGCCTCCCAGGCTGTTGCTATGGGAATGCTGCACCGTCCCCCACGCTGCAGTGCTGCTCTCCTGCCAGCACAGGTAGGAGAAGAGCCTTTCCCTGGATTCACCACTCTGCTCTGACAGGAGCCAGGGAAGTTACAAATCACTCCATCGGAGCAACGGTGCCTGCCTCGCAGGGACCTACTCTTGGAATTGTCAATGAAGACTGGAGCAAGGCTGCCTCAGCTGGGGCTGTCTGAAGGCACTGAGGATTGTCTGTTGGGGTCCTCAGACACCTACAGTTCTCCTGCTGGCTTTGCTCCATTTGCAGCTTTCCCTGCTCCTCGCAGTCTGGGTCCCATCCTGCAGTCCCAGCTCCTCCTCCACACAGGCTCCTTGCCTAGGGACTCAACCTTTGGCTCTCCTTGCAGACCTAAGCCTGTGATTGTGTTTAGAACAGACCTAGTGGAAACATCTGGAGTACCAAAATCCCCTCAAAAATATCCCCTGGGATGCTGAGGGTGGGTTTGGGTGTGAGGGACTGGTAGGGTAACCTCTGCCCAGGCAGGAGGCACAAACCCCAGCTGAGAGCAGCAGTGCTGCTGGAATCCTCCTTCCTTTCATGATTGTGGTCAGTGATTGCTGCCAGATTTACCTCATCCCCAAAACCCAGAGGGACTGGCACTGACCTGCTGGGGATGCTGGTGCAGCTCTGGGCCAGCCCCATCCTCTGGAAGCAGCTCACTGAGTTCACTGGAGGAGAAGTTGCTCAAAGGTGCTAGTGATCATAGAACCACAGAATCACAGAATTGTCAAGGTTGGAAGGGACCTTAAAGCTCATCTAGGTCCAACCCCCTGCCCTGGGCAGGGACACCTGGCACTAGAGCAGCTTGCTCCCAGCCCCAGCCAGCCTGGCCTGCAACACTGCCAGGGCTGGGGCTGCCACCACCTCTCTGGCCAACCTGGCACAGTGGCTCACCACCCTCCTGGGGAACAACTTCTTCCTTACATCTATCTTATCTCTCCTCCTCTAGTTTGGATCCATTCCCACTAGTCCTAGCACTACCTGACATCCTAACAAGTCCTTCCCCAGCTCTCTTGGAGCCCCTGCAGATCCTGGAAGGCCACAAGAAGCTCTCTTGGGAACCTTCTCTTCTCCAGAGTGAACAACCCCAACTCTCTCAGCCTGTCCTCATAGGAGAGGTGCTCCAGCCTCTGAGCATCCTCGTGGGCCTTCTCCTGACACCTTCCACCACCTCCTTATGTTTCCTGTCCTGGGGGCTCCAGAACAGGACATAGTACTCCAGGTGAGGTCTCACCAGAGTGGAGTAGAGGGGAGAATCACCTCCCTGCCCCTGCTGGCCACACTTCTCTTGCTGCAGCCCAGGCTAGGGTTTGGCTTTCTGGGCTGCAAGTGCACACTGAGGGCTCACGTTGAGCTTCTCATCCACCAGCACCCCAAGTCCTTTTGCTCAGGGCTGCTCTCAAGCCAGTCCCTGGTTTTACACCACTGGTTTTACACCAGTGACTGGCTTGAGAGTGATTGATGGTGTAAAACTCACTTTTGCAGGAGGAAATTTGGAGCCAGAAGGATTTTAGAGGTTAAATAGGTGACAAAGCAGGTCCTGACCACGGGCTTGTTCAAACCTGGGGAGAGATGGGATGAGCTGTGCTGCATGGTGGGGAGGGTGTCAGCCCAAATACCCTGATTTCCTCCCCCAAATGTCTTGTGAAAGCAGGTCTAAACTCTTCCCAAAGTCAGAACATGCTCTGTTCGCTGACCTTCTCAGACAGTTGCCTGGTCCTGGAGGGAAACTGGAGAGGTTTGATGTGATCTCCTCTTGACAAACCCATGCTGGCTGCCTTTTATCACCTTGTTATCTTCCAGGTGCTTCAATAGATTTAAACCTCTCCTGTACTCCAGAAGCTTTCCAGGCATCAAAGCACAGCTGAGAGCTTTATAATCCCCTTGGTCTTCCTCTTTTTACATGTGGAAAGAGGAGTAGGAGTCTACCTGCCCTTCTCCTCCCCTCCACAGCAGGTTGGGATGCCTGATGGGTCAGGAACTGGTGGATCCTTAAGCCCTTCAGCACCAGAGGCATCACACGTGGATCTCTAACCTCCTTTTCCCCTGTGGGACCCTCTGCCCTCCCTCTCAGCCCAGCTCCATGCCAGTGATGGGAAGTGAGGTGAAGAGATGGAAGGGGAATTGCTAAAGGAAGTATTTTCCTTCCAGAGCTCTCTTCACTAGCACTAAACAGAGGGACCCTGCCTGGGATGGATGGGGATTAAAGAGGCTTGTAGCTCTGTCCTGAGAGCAGCAATTGGGGGAAACACACAGATTCCTGATTTTTTGCTGTTCTCAAAGAAAATCACCAGCCATGGCCCACATCAGACCTCCTCAGCTTTTGGCCAAGCAGCATCTCCCCAGCCTGCAGCTTGATCCCATCAGGAAAATCCAGGCAGATCCCACCATGTCCTGTGCACATCCTTCCCTCCTTGCCCCAGGAAATGAGCAACTGTTTGAAGGTACCAGGGTTCAAAGGCAGGTTTGGTGCTTGTTTAACACCATTAGTAGCCTGGAAATGAGCTGATGGGATTAGGCTTAATCTAAGGAGAGGAAAATGGGGGTAGAGGAGGGAATGGGAAGAAAATGTCTCCTCTCTCCACCCCAGCCCTGGAGGAATGCTCAGGACCTTTCCATTCAGGCAGGCTCTCCTCTGCACCAATAGCACTGCTTTCTCCTGGAAAGCTGGTCAGGTTTCCTACCTGAGAAGGCACCTTCAGAGAGCTGAACTGGTGTCTCTCCTGAGACACTTCCAGTTTGGTTGCTGGGGTGGAAGCACTCCTGGGGAAAAAGGGTGCCATGGTGCTGGAGCAGATGGGGCTTTCCGTGCACACAGGGAGGTTTGCAGCCAGCATCACTCCAGCAGCCACATCCCTACACAGGGCTAGAGATGCAGCTGTGACACAGCTCTGGAGTGGTTTCCTTCCTCCCATGAGCATGGCTGGGATGCAGATTGTAATTAAAAGCCTGCTAGCCCCTTTGGTGGGGAGAAAGGAGAAGTGTCTTCTCCAGAGGCAGCTCTCCTGCCAAAAACAATCCCCTTGCCAGAAGACTTCTGCTGCAACAGCGACAAAGCAACAGCACCCCAAGGAGCAGCGAGCATCTCCGAACATCCACCCAGTGCTCCCAGGTGAGGATGGAGAGATCCTCCCAACCTCTCAGGCAGGAATGAGGGGAAGATGAATGGAAATGTTTGATTTTCACACCTGGCAGGCACTGAACCCCAGGAGCTTTCCCAGCATCCCTCCCCCTGCTCGGAAGGGCCATCCCCTGGGGCAGGCTGGCCCAGCCCTGCTCACCAGCACGGCTCCACTGCAATTAGCATCCTTCATTCCCAATTTTGCCACCTGCACTAGGTTTCATCAAATTTTAAAGCTAATGCTCTGCCAAAGTCGAATGGCACCGGAGCAGATGTTTAAGTGCAACCCAGGATGAATAAATGATGGGGCTGGTGGATGTGCAGGGAAGGAAGGGGAGGCTGGATGGCTCTGAAGGGAGAGATAATTGATTTAAATGACATTGTCCATCCTAATCACCTGGGATTAGCTCTTTGGGCACAGGCACTGGAAGAGATGCAGCAATTAAAGATATTGGTCTAATGACAGCAACCACTTGCCTGCCTGCAGTCCCTGCTCAGCCTGGCTTTTGGTATCTCTGAGGGGTTTCTGCCTCTTTACCTCACCTCAGCCATCAAGCAGGGGGAAGAAGGGATGCTGATTTTGGTCTTGGTCCAGGTCTGACCTTGCAGTGTGTGCTGGAGGAGCCTGTGGCTCAGGAGGGCTATCAGGGGAGGGGGAGCTGCAGGGAGGACACAGAAATGGCTTGATGCTGGAGAAAAAGCTCCATGGTGAGACACTTGCAGAGCTCACCCAGTTTGGGTTATCCCCAGAGTGCAGGGAGGGGATTGGAGTGCAGTGTGGAAGTACCTGCAGAGGAGATTGTATTCAGCATTAGAGAGCCTTTTGATTTCACAGAGAAAGGCATGAGAAGCAGCAATGGCTGGACACCAACTCCAGACCCAGCAGCATCTTATAACCATGGGGATGGATGACAAATGACCATAACTCAGAAACCCACAGGGTTGTTTTGGTTCTGTGCTGCTACAGACAACTGTGATGCCCCTAGGCAAGTCACTTAACCTCATAGTGTGGCTCAAGCCTGCCAGTGGGCAAGGTGTTTACCTGGCAGGGTTAAACAGATTGGTTTGGCAAACCCAGGGCTGCCCGGGAGTTAATTATTCCCTCAGATCCCAAGAGCTTGCTGTCCATGATTCCTCTCTCCCTGATGGATGCTGCAGTCCTGGCTGCTGAGGCTTGTCCTGCCCCATGTCCCCTCCAAGCAGCCTCTGTTTTGGGGGCTTGATGCCACCCCTTGCCCTTGCCAATGTCAGCCCAGAGGTGGGACTGGCTCATCTCATACCTTTTCAATTTTTCTTTCTTTTTTCACTTCACAGAAAATAGATTGTTTTTCTTGCAGCTCTGAACAAGCTCTGCTGTAGTGCATCAGCTTTTTAATCATCATCATCTCATCTCTGCCTCCCTACAGCTTGCTGGCAAGGAGATGAGCAGCATGGCAAAGGCTCCCTCCACTGCATCCCTGGCGTGAGGAGCAAACACAAACAGAGCAAAGAGCAGGAGAGGAAGGATTCCTGCCCGTGGGGATGGCTCAAACCCCCTCCTGCCAGCCTCCAGGAACCTTCACCTCCAGCCTGAAGCTGGGCTGGGGCTGGGGCTGGGGGCAGGGTGCTGAGGAGCTGCTGGCACCTGCACAGGGATTTTGATGTGCATGCAAAGGACAGGAGGCCAAATGGGCTTGATCCTGCCTAGGGCTCCCAGGAGATGCTGCAGCCAAGAAAATGGATGTGTGGAGGTGAATGGAGATTTCTAATAGCAAAAGCAGCCAAGTGGGAAGCTGCAGGGAGACTTGTCTGCTGCTGCTGGCAAGAGCTGGCTCTCCAACTTGTGCTGAGTCAGAGTAAGGGAAGGTGGAACCCACAGCCTTCTGCTGCCACAGCAGCCACCTCGTCAGGGGAGGACATGGTGCTGAGTTGCAGGAGGATCCTGGCTGCTCCCACGGCCACAGCAATCCCTGTGGAGCCAGAAGAGAGCTGGGAACTGCCCTGGAAGGGGGACAGTGCTGCACAGGCAGTGGGAGATGATCCCAGTGAGGATCCCAGAAAGAAAGTGCCCTCTGCTCCCTTTGACCTCCAGAACCAGGCACCAGACTCACGCTCAGGTCAGGGTTTGCTTCTCAGACATCTCTCCTGCGGAAGTTTAAAGGCAGACCCCAAACATCCTGCCCTGGGGGATGCTGAGGGGACAGGAGAGGCTGCAGAAGGCCAGGGCAAACATCCCTCTGTCCTGGTGTCCTGTTCCTAGCAGTGGAAGTGCATAAGGACACTTCCCAGAGTGATGCTCTGCAAAATCCTCCTGTTAATTGGCTCTGGGGCTCCCCAAAATCCAGGAGATGTCCCAGTGAGCCCACGGTGGGATGTGCCTATGCATAGGCTTGGAAAGCATCTGGATGAGCCTTGTCTGTGCTCAGGGTTAGTAAATAACATACACTGAGGTGGATGCACTCGTTTGTGTTCCACATGTGCAGAGCCAGGCAGTGCTGTTTGCTCAGCACCCCTCTGCCAGCAGCCCTGCCTGCATCTGGGCCTTGGTCCAGACTACCCCAGCATGGGTAGTGCTGGGATTGCCCTGATGTTGCACGTAGGTCAGGAAGATCAAAACAGAGCTCAGGGCAGGGGCAGCCCAAGGCTGAGCCACCTCCTGGGGCATACAGAGGGGAGGTGATGCTTGGTGCTGCTCCCCAGGTGGGCTGATCCCTGGCAGCAGGACCTGGCTCAGCATCCCACTGCTTCCTGAGCTGGGTTTGTCTCTCCTGGGTCTGGAAAGGAATCACAGGCATAGGGGCAGGACCTGCAAAATCAAAGAGGAGCAGCACTGCTGCCTCACTGTCAGGCTCTCTGTGAGGCTCAGGGGCTGCCCAGCCCTAACCCCTCTCTCAGCTCCAGCCCCAGACACTTTAACAAGCTGCATTGGCATGATTCAGGGCTGTTTGATGAGGCAAAAGGCCATTTCTCTCCTCTCCTACCCAGGCAGCATGGCATAGGGATTGGGGCACAGGAGTGAGCTCCCATTTTCCCCTCTCCCAAGGAAAAGGAAGAGGAGCCCAGGCAAGAGCAGGTAACCAAAGCAGGAGGCTCGGCTCTGCTCAGCAAATTTCCCCCTTCATCCTAAGCATGACCTTCAAGGTCTGGGATACACCTGGAGCCAACTCAGGTCACTGCCCTGGCTGACTCCTAGCTGCTGATGCCCTAGGAATCTGTCCCAGTGGCACTGAGAGGAGCAACTCCCCAGTTAGGCTTGTCCCAGGTGGGTTTTTGGTTTTAAACCTCCACAGCCAATGCCATGAGCTTCAGCTCATCCCAAGGAAGGGATGCAGCAGAAGAAACCTTCCCTGCAGGTTTCCCAAGCAGCTCTTGTCAGGAGGGAGAGGGTGAGGTCAGCTCCTTGGCCTCACCCTGGGATGAGCAGCCAGGGGCTCAATCCCACCAGGGACCCTGCTGGGCTGAAAAACTAACCCTTTGCTTTTCTTCTCCAGGTTGGACTCACCAGCCAGCTGCTGCTTTTCCCTTTCCTGGGGATCTCAAGCTTTTCCAGAGCAGTGATGGGCTCCTTCTCACTCCGGAGAGGCTCTGTGCTCTGCTGCCAGCCATGGAGAGGACAGGGTCTGGCTGTTCCCTTGAGTCCCAGCCCAGCTGCTCCCAGGGAGAGCAGCAATCCCCTGCAATCCCCCTCACCCTGCAGACACTCAGAGCATGCAAGTTATTTTCATCCCTTCAACAGCTGCAGGAGGACACCCTCACTCCTGCCTCTGCTAAGGGAAGCAGCTGCAGGCAGCTCTGCAGAGAGCTGCAAAATGCCCTGGCCAGGCTGTCCCAGCTCTGACAGCAGACATCCCTGTGCAGGAGGAGGCTGTGCTTGTGCAGAGACCACTGCAGCATCCTCCTGAAACTCCACATGGCCTCTTTGGCCTGCTCCATGTCACATCTGCGCAGACAAAGGGAGTGCTCCAGTGGGGTAGTGCTGGGGGGGTGTCTTGATGCTCATCCTACAGCCCATGGAGATCTGGGCTTGCACCAAGCCACCTCAGCACCTCTGGTGACAGTGCTGAGTGATGCAGGTACATCTGTCCGACCACCACTGCCCCTAAACAAGAGGGATAACCCACTGTGTGTGACTAGGGACAGCAGGATCCTCCTGCCTGGAGATGGGATCAGCACTGCCTCAACAGCTTGGATTTGGGGGGTACCTCAGCTAGGGGCTGGAGTGAGCAGGATGGCTTGGGGAGAGCTTATGCTCTTCAGGATCACTCCATTTCTCCTGGATCCTTTTGAGATGATGAATCTCCCTGGGGCTGCCCAGAGCTCCACGTGCTGCAGGGGAGCTGAGCTGGCTGCTCTCCTGCAGCCTGGCAAGGAGATGTCTGCCATTGCTCCTGGCCAGTGCACCCAGCAGAGGCTTTTCTGTTCCCTCCATTCAGGCTGACAACTGGGGCCTCCACATCAGCTGCTTGTTGCTCAGCATCAGCCTTTCAGCAAACAGCAGGTGCAAGCAGCACAACCCTGGGCTGTGCTACAGTAATCCCTGCTCCCCCCCAACCCCCAGCCCCCCCTCAAGCAATATTGTCCCCTCAGCTCAAGAATGTTTTTGTCTCCCCTTGGCAGTTGTGAATTCTTGTATAGATTGAAAGGAAATCTCTTTCTAATCTTCCTGCCTGGCTGTGGTTTGGGAAGAGCCTGGTGCCTTGCTGCCAGGGAGCAGGGATCTGCTCCTCCAACAGCTCCTGCCTCAGCTGCTGACAGCCTTGGGAGGACAGAGGGGATCCTGCACTCTCTGTGTGGATCCTGCACTCCCTGCCTGCATCCCGCACTCCCTGCCTGCATCCCGCACTCCCTGCCTGCATCCTGCACTCCCTGCCTGCATCCTGCACTCTCTGCATGGATCCTGTCCTCCCTGCCTGGATCCTGCCCTCTCTGCCTGCATCCTGCACTCCCTGCCTGTATCCCACCCTCTCTGTCTGGATTCTGCATTCCCTGTCTGGATCCTTCACCCTCTGCTAGGTATCCTGCATCCTGCTCTCTCTACCTGGATGCTGCACTCCCTGCCTGCATCCTTCACTCTCTGCCTGCATCCTGCCCCCCAGCCCAGCTGCACTGGTGGCAGCAGGAGTGTGTGGCTGCAGAGGCTCTCCCTCCTGCCCTGGCACAGAAAACAGCTCAGCCACATGTGGGAAACACAGAGGGGTCACAGCAGCAGCTCTCTGCTTACCCCCAGCCAGCTCTGCCAGGAGCCCTGGGGGAGGCACAAGGCAGGAGAGAGCCCAAGCTAGCAGAATTCTGTCTGGCTGCAGGAGGGAGGGAGGAGCAGGAGGGAGGCAGGGGCAGGAGGGATGCTGACTAGCAGGAGGGAGGCAGGGGTATGGGCTGCTCTGGAGCAGGAGGGAGGCAGGAGCAGGGGCTGCTCTGGAGCAGGAGGGAGGCAGGGGCAGGGGATGCTGACTAGCAGGAGGGAGGCAGGGGTATGGGCTGCTCTGGAGCAGGAGGGAGGCAGGAGCAGGGGCTGCTCTGGAGCAGGAGGGAGGCAGGGGCAGGGGATGCTGACTAGCAGGAGGGAGGCAGGGGTATGGGCTGCTCTGGAGCAGGAGGGAGGCAGGAGCAGGGGCTGCTCTGGAGCAGGAGGGCTGCTGTGGAGCAGGGCTGGAGCAGCATGCCATGTGATGCTCAGGCATGGTGGCATGGCTTGGCCTCAGCACATCTCCTCGGTACAGTGAAAACAAGATTGATGACACTTTCCTGATGTGTCACCCTGTACTGAAATTGCACAGCAGAGCCCAGCTCAGGAGGGAACATCCTCCTCCTCACAGCTTACCAAAGCATCCCTTCCCCTCAGGGACCAGCCCCGCGGGCAAGAAACCTCATCCTCTGCCAGGGGCAGGAGCCTGCATGCTTCTTGCTGTGGCTGAAGCAGGGTGATGGCTCCTGGGGACACAGGGGCTCTGCAGGGAGCTGCTGAGAGCAAGCAGGTGGTCCTAGCACAGCACAGCAGGCTGGAAATCCCATCTGGCAGCCCCAGCAGGAGCCTGTGGCACCCAGGGAGGTGTTTTTGAGGGAAAGCACCACACAGAGGTCCCTGCTGAGAAGTGAGGCCAACCTCTGCCCTGCCCAGGATGCTGCTGCCTGAACACGGTCCCTCTCCTGCATCCTGAGCAGCTCAGTGTGGTTTGACCTCACCAGCTTACTTAGATGAGATTTGCTGTAGCCAGTGCTCCCTCTGCAAAGAGCCTTTGACACGAGGCTCAGCAGCTCTCACTCCAGCCAGACCTCTCCACAGCAGATACACCTTAAACCAAACATCCTTGGCATGTCTATAGAGCAACCACCACCCTGATGCTCTGGACATGCCTGCAAACACGGACCTCTGCTTCAACTCCAGTTGTGGGCACAGCTTGGAGGAGCCATGGTGCCCTGAGGAGCACAAGGCAGGACACCAGAGATGTTACAGCTGATCTGCTCCACTACATCTTCCACTTTCCTCTTGCCATGTGTTCCTACATCAAAATCATTTCAGTGCCTGTGCTGGCAGTGCCAGAGCTCAGCATGGGCTCAGTTTTTCCACAACAAACTGTTTTTTTCCTGCAGACAGCTCCAGAGAGGACTTGTGGAGCAGGACCCAGAACAAGTCCCCCTGTGCGAATTCTGTCAGTGTTTATTGCAGCTTGGATGAGCTGATGAGGCGCTCAGAGAGAGCAGAGCTGCAGCATCTGTGGCAGGAGGGTGTGACCCAGACCTTCCTGCCCTTCCAGTGCTCAAAACAGGTCAAGCACCTGCTCTCTGCTGGGGAAGCCTGGGCCTCACACACCTACCCCAGCTGCAGCTGTCTGAGATGAGCACATCCTCAGGTCCAAGTGTAGCTGTTTCTCAGCAGAATGCCTTCAGCTGCCAAATTCACCTGTAAGAGATCAAACCCAGCCAGAGCTTTGTTTCCTCCAGGACATTATGCTCTTCCACCAGGCGTGCAACCACAGGGAAAAAGCTGCAGAGCAGGGAACAAGCTGCAGAATAGCTCTGAGTGCACACAGCAAGAAATCAATCTCCTGAGCTGGCTGCCCCAGGACCCAGCAGCTTCAGCCTGGGAACACACTGTGGTTTTTCTTCTTGGAGGAAATCAATAAACTGCTAACCTGTGAGCCCTCCCCAGCTGCTGCTGAAGGAAGGATGTTGTACATGGACAAACCAGCTGTAGGAGCAGCTCCAAGCTCATTCAGCTGGTGGGTGCTGCCAGGTGCAGGTCCTCAGCCCTGCCTTTCCCAGGACAGGCAGCATTTGTGGATGCACAGAATCATTCAGGTCAGAAAAGATCTCTTGTTGACCCAACAACTCCATGCCACTAAACCATGTCACTAAGTGCCATGTCTACATGGTTTTTGAATCCCATGGATCAGTACAGGCTAGGAACTGATCTGTTGGAGAAGAGCCCTGGGGAAAAAGCTCTCGGAGTGCTGGTGGCTAGGAGGATGCCCATGAGGCAGCAATGTGCCCTTGTGGCCAAGAGGCCAATGGCATCCTAGGATGCATGAAGAGGAGCGTGGCCAGCAGAGCCAGAGAGGTTCTTCTCCNTCCATTACTGCCCTGGGCAGCCTGCAGCAATGCTTAGCCACTCCTTCAGCGAAGAAATTATTCCTAATATCCAACCTAAACCTCCTCTGGCACAACTTGAGGCCTTTTCCTCTGGTGCTGTCACTTGTTCTATGGGAGAAAAGTAGGAATTGGTCTCCAGCCTCCTGTCAGGGAGTTGCAGAGAGTGAGAAGGTCTCTCCTGAGCCTCCTCTTCTCCACACTAACCAAGCCCAGTGCCCTCAGCACACTTGTGCTCTAGACCCTTCAGCAGCTTCCTTGCCCTTCTCTGGACACACTCAGCACCTCAGTGTCCTTCTTGCAGTGAGGGGCCCAAACCTGACCCCATGATTAGAGGTGTGGCCTCCCTGGTGCCAAGCACAGGAGGAAAAGCAAGCTGTGAGATGCTTCCCTCTGACCCTGCCTCCTTCACAATCCCACCAGTTTATACACACTCCAATCGAAACTGTTTTTACCTTCATGAACAATTCCCTCTGCTTCCCATGCTTCCTCTGCTCAGTAGCCAGCTAGCTGCAAACAGGGCTAATATCTGGAGCAGCAGGAAAGGTGCAACACATCCCCCCCTGCCCTGCCAACAAGCTGCTAAGGCAAGGACAACTTCCATGACAGGCTCAGAGCAGACACAGCAAGATCCTGTCCAGAGGCACAGTGCCTGGCACCTCATCCCTGGGAGCTCTGCTGCTCTCCAGAGGAGGCCTGGGGCACAGCCCAGATGCCTCAGTGCAAACACCTTTATTTGTGCTTGGTAAGAAAGGAGAGGAAGGAAAAGCATCACTGGACCCACTGCTGCTGCCAGCCTGGATGTGCTGTGGTAGGTACCAGCCAAGGCTTGTATCCATCCTCTGCTGGGAAACACCCCCCAGGAGCACTGGGCACCCTGAAAAAGCTTATTGTATTGCTATCATATAAAGGTTAAAGCCCTGATCCCCTGAGGAGCCCTCCCCAGCCCTTCTGTTTGCACCACAGTGAAACTGCTCCATGTCAGGAAGCTCTTTCCCGGGCAGAGCTGCTGTGGGAGTGAGTGAGAGCTGATTAACTTAACCCAAGACCCAGGAGTCCCTCCCTGTCCTGTGATGTGTTAGACATTGATTCATTTCACCTTTACCTCCAAGCTGCTGATCAGCCTAGAAAGTGACAGCATTATTTATTGTCTGCATTAAAAGATTAGACCTTTCCAATGTAAAAACCTGCAGGTCCTTTCCACCTCAGAAAAGCTCTTTTTAACAATCTGAATCTCCCAGCCTCCTGACAAGGCTCTAACAGTCCTCAGAGAAGCTCCTGTGGCCAGATATGGATCACAACCCAGTGATTCAGTTCCTGTGCTCCTCAGAGTCTCCAAGGAAAACTGCAGTGATTCATCCCCTACTGAAGAGCTGAAGAACACGCAAGGAAGAGATGAATTTCCAAGAGGTCTTGGAGACACTTGTGCCTGTGGCCTCAGCACCCTGCCAGTGCCCAGGGCTGAGGGCTCCAGGGTTTGGGGCTGCCCAGCTGCCCTCACCCATCCCAGAAGAACCTGCTACCCAAATGCTTGGGTGACACTGGAAACTCCAGCCCATGGCTTTCAGGGGACACCAGATCAGGGGCAGGGATTTCGTGACTTGCACACACAGGAGAAGACAACATCTGTGATTGTTCTGTGACAAAATATAATCATCTGGTCACACAAATCCTTACATTGATGTACAGTAATGCACTTAGTGTCCCAGATGTGACAGGCACTTCACTGCTGCTTCCAAAGCATTTTCAGGTGCACCTCAACAAGATCCTCCAGCACCATCCCCTCTCTGTCACCTCCATACAGGCTGAAAATGAAAGCCTGGGACACTTGCAGAGTGCCAGCATAGCTGGAAACAGGTGATGCTCAGGAAGAAGGCACTGCCACCGTGGCTTTAGAAGCTGTTTCTGGATAAAAGTGGTGTTTTACAACCTTTATGAACCTCCCTGGTGAGTCAGGAAAGTGATTTTTTTTTCTTCAGTCTGTTGCATATTTTAGTCTACTAGTACAGAGAGATGTCAACTACAACAACAACAATAAAATACAGAAAGCTTTAAGCTCTTTTTTGGCAAGACTGCTGGGAGGTTGCCTGCATGGCCACTGCTTAATTAACTGTCCTGCCACACTTACACCACCCAGTTTTCCTCTGTGATTCACCCTTTAAGGCTGGCAGCAGGTCAACTCCCACTTGCTGTGTAGCACATGCCCTGGGGAACACCCCCAGCCCCTCAGCCCTTGCTCTGACTCCTCCAGCCAGTCCCAGGTGGAGTGGGTGGACATCCTTCTGCCAAAAGAACAACCTTCAGGAAGAAAAAAACAACTCAAAACCAAACCCCAACCCCAAAAGTCACCCTCCTCCTGCCTGCTTCATTCACAGCTGTCACAATGCAGCTCTGAGGCTTTCAGTGTTCCCAGGCTGATGGATGGTGACACCTCTGCTGAATACCACGGCGGGAGGCAGTCAATCAGAGCAGGGCAGGCTCGGGGCTGCCCTGGAGTCTCTTGGGAAGCAGCAGGGAGAGGGAAGGAAGTATGCAAAGGAACTGAGGTGGGATTTGAAGAAAGTTTTAGGAACCATCACCTAAAACACTGCCTGTGCATTGCTGATGCTGAAGTGTTCATTCATGACAGCCACCCTCAGGATGTGGCAGGTGCTGAGTTCCCAAAATGGAAGTTATTAAAGCCATCAGAAAGTCACCATAGGAAATTTCACCTTCCAGTGGTCATATGCTAAATGCTATTTAATAGCACTCAGGTTTGGGATTTATTAAAGAACAAAATTCTTCCCTTATTGTCCTTTTTTTTTTTGTTTCTTCTTTTGGGTTGACTTTCTGTGCTCAGCACTAGCTGCCTCTTGTTTCAGGCACACTGCTCAGCAGCAGGATGAACCTCAGCCCTCCAACACTGACACTCAGCACAGCTTATGAACAGGAGAGAAAAACCACTTTTCCTTCCATGCCACCATCTGATTCATCTTATCAAAGTCCAGTCCAGCAGCACCTGGTCACACAGCAGGCAGAAGAGAGTCCACAAGTGACGATCCCAGAGTCACAAGCAGGAAGAAGAAGAAGAAGAAGAAGAGGAGTTGTGCGCTTCAGCCTCTACACTGGAAGGCCTTGTGGTGCTCAGGAGCTGCCTCACCATGGTGGAGCTTACTTGAAGGTGGCATTGAAGGCCCTGCCAATGATCAGCCTACGCACTTCACTGGTGCCTGCCCCGATCTCGTAGAGCTTGGCATCCCGCAGGAAGCGCCCCATGGGGTAGTCGTTGATGTAACCGTTCCCACCTGCCACCACAAACAAGTCCAATGTCATTGCTTCTCCCTGATTTCAGGGGGTGAGGGTGGGAGTGGTGAGAGCTGACTGCTCTCACAGTGCTTGGTTCCTTCCAGCCATCACTCAAAGAAACACACTCTGCCAGTGAAGACAGGCTGAGGGAGCTGGGATTGTTCAGCCTGGAGAAGAGAAGGCTTCAGGGGGACCTACTAGTGACCTTCCAGTACCTAAAGGGAACTTCCAAGAAGGCTGCAGAGGGCCTGTTTGCAAAGGCCTGCAGTGAAAGGACAAGGGGCAATGGTTTTAAGTTGGAGAAGAGTAGATTTAGATTGGATATAAGGAAAAAGTTCCTCACCACGAGGGTGGTGGAACACTGGCCCAGGTTGCCCAGGGAGGTGGTTGCCTCCATCCCTGGAGGCATTCCAGGTGAGACTTGCCAGGGCTCTGGGCAAGCTGCTCTAGTTGGGGATGTCCCTGGCCACTGCAGGGGGGTTGGACTAGATAACCTCCAGAGGTCCCTTCCAACCCAAACCATTCTAGGATTCCATGATTCTATGACTTACCCAGACACTGGATCCCATCCAGAGCCACTTGGGTAGCACACTCTGCCGAGTAGAGGATCACTCCAGCACAGTCCTAAAGGAGAGTCACAAGGAAATGTGTCACCTGCCCGTCTCCCACCTCCATCTTGCCCTGACCTTTCCATTACATTAATTCCATTACTCTAATGAGCCTCAACTACTTGATGACAAAGGCACAAGGTTGATTCCCCAGTGAGCCAGAAGCTTCAGCAGCCCTTTTGTCACTACACAACACTTGGGGCAGGTCTAGAAAGGAATGGAGTGCAGGAGGGGAGCTGCTCTCACCCATGTCCATCATGCCCACAGGAGACCAGTGGGATATAATGTGATTGGGGATGAAGGGCTCTGTGCTCCACCAGCTCCCCAGCTGGTGTCCTCCTCAGCTAGAGGTGTGCTGACAGAGCCGTTGTGGAGGTGACAACACCTCAGAATGATTGCTGCAGCCCCTCACACTAGCCAGGACACTGTGTTTGGCTTCCAATAAACACCTAGTGGTGCTGCTAAATCTGTTGCCTTGTAGAACAAGGCTTTCTGCTTCTTTGGGGAATAAAACCAAACCAAAGCAGTCAGGGGAGAAAGCGATTTGTTTTAACGCCCAGTACAGAACCTCCACCCAGCTCAGGACCTGGGAGCAGAGGGCAAGGGACTCCCCCAGCAGCCCCAGCAGAGGTGGAAGTGAGCTCACCTTGGCATTGAAGTGGCCCTGGTCACAGGCCTTGGCCACGTTGTAGACATACTGGCGGCAGGCCATCAGCCGCGTGTACATGTCAGCCATCTTGCCCTGCATCAGCTGGGGGAGCAGGACAGATCAGCTGCTGTGTGAGCACTGAGGATCACCCAACCCTCAAACTCTCTCAGAGAGCCTTTAGTCTGGAGGAGACTCAGGGGAGACCTTATGGCTCTCTACAGCTCCCTGAAAGGAAGTTGGAGTGAGATAGGGGTAGGTCTCTTCTCCTGCGATAACAGTGAGAGGATGAGAGGAAACAGCCTCAAGTTGCACCAGGGGAGGCTTAGATTGGATGTAAGGAGAAATTTCTTCCCTGCAAGGGTTGTTAAGTCTTGACCCAGGCTGCCGAGGGAGGTGCTGGAGTCACCAGCCCTGCAGGGGGTTAAGAAATGTACAGATGCTCTCCTCAGGGCCATGGCTTAGTGGCATGGGAGTGATAGGTATGGTTGGGCTTGATGATCTTAGAGGTCTCTTCCAACCTTAATGATTCTGTGCTTCTGTGAAACCAGACAGATGAGAAGAGGTGGGTTCAGCAGTTCACAGAGCCCCAGATGTCAGCCCTAGTCCCTCACCCACCAACAGTGCCCTCAGGTAAACAGGCTCCAAGATCCTTTCACCTGCTCACCACATCATGCAGCCCCAGCACACACTCTCCATGCCAAGCCCTCCCAGGGCAGTGCCATTTGGCTTTCCTTTTTTTAAGAGAAAAGCTAGATGCCAAAAATTCCCAGTTCCTTTTCTGCCTCACCTGGAAGTGGCCAATTTTCTGTCCAAATGCTTCTCTTACATGGAGGTATGGAATTGCATGGTCAAGAACAGCTTGCATGAGCCTAGGACAGGCACAGGTATGCAGGGAAAGGAAAGCAACAGAACTATTGATTAATAATAATTAAACCTTGGAAGTGCAATCTAAAGAAAAAGGTCCTTAATACCTCAAATGATAGGCTGCTCTCTTCCTATAGCTCCACTAAGAACAAAATCCAAAGGTCCCATGTTTCTCCTTAGTGCTCTCTGTTGCTCATTTGGGACATCTTGTGGTAAGGCCTTGCCATCTGAATTCAGGGGACTGAGATGAAGAGCTCTCTTCCAACTGCAGCCAGGACAGTTAGTGCTGCTTTGCATCTCCAGAGACCACTGACTCAAGGAGTACTAGCCAACACCATAACAAAGAGTTCCAAGAACAAGAAGGTTGGAAAATCCTCCTTCTGCCTTGTGGAGGATGGGCTTTCCATGTGAGGATTAGTACAACAAAAGGACCACAGGGTAAAAGTAGTTACTGGGGAGCCTAAACAAAGGAAGAGCCCCTTACCCAGTCCAGTGATCCTTCTAGGTGAAGTCTGGATAGTGTTTTAGGTTTTAAGGAATCAGCAACACAAATGAGCTGGCTCTTCCCAGAGAAATACACACTGTAGGGGTACACAAACACTCAACCAAGGCAGATTCACCATCTCTGTTAGATTAGCTGTCAGGAGCAGGTTCTTCCCCCAGAGGCTGATGGAGCACTGGCACAGGCTCCCCAGGGCAGGAGTCACAGCACCAAGCCTGACACAATTCCAGCAGCACCTGGACAATGCTCTCAGACACATGCTGTGACTTCTGGGGTTGTCCTGTGCAGAGGCAGCAGTTGGATTCACTGATCCTTGTGGGTCCCTTCCAACTCAGGACTTTCTGTGGTTCTGTGATCTCTGGAAATGTTTATGTCAAGACTAATCTTTCCAAAAGCCTGCTCTGGAGGGTCTGTAGCCTGTGCCACGTGGGAAGGTAGGATCTGCATGCTTTCTTTTTGGCATTGCTTCTCCTGTCTCTTGCCCCTCAGAGGGTGCTCCACACTGATGTTTTCAAACTGAGAAAAGCTCTGAGAGGAGAGCTAAAGGGAAAGGTGGAGCACACACAGAGCTGAGCCAAGTCCACTCCAGAAGACAGAGCAGTGAGCAGCTCTGACAGAGCTAGAGATCCCAGCAGCTATGGCATCTCCCTGCTCCTGCCTCCCCTGCAGCTTCCTTCCTTCCCACAGCTCTGAGCCAGCCTTTCCTCTTCTCTCAGAAGCTGCCTCAGTTTTCCATCCAAGATGCAGCCTACAGAGAGCTGCAGCCTCACTGGCTGAGGTGATTGTGAAGGATCCTTCTGGCCTTACAAGCTCTAGAAGATGACAAAGCCTTACCCCAGTGGTCCACCAGACAGCACCAGTCTCTCCAGGTCCAATCCACTCATCAGGACATAGACTCCTTTGCTCAGTGTCCCCAAGATATTTTCAGCTGCAATTAGCAAAGTACAGTGATTTACTCATCTGCAAAACCAAGATAAGCTGTTGTGTGAGGGCCTGTGTCTGCTGGGGAGAGGAATCACACTTCCAGTCCCTTTCACTTTGCTTCTTGGCTTGAGACCCAAACAATTCAGGATGACCTAGTGCTCAGGGGTGCTGAGTTTTGATACCTCTGAAACACCTTTTCAAGCCCAACAAAGCCAAAAAGAAAAGGGCAGTAAAGGGTTATAAAATCCATCTCCAGTCACTGCTGTCCTCTTGCCTGGTCTCTGAAAGTGCTCTCCAGAGATCTCCCAGCTCAGCATTTGTACCAACAAGAATAAGAGGACAAATTTGGAGCCTCCTTCCCCATCTCATTGGTTTGTATCTAACCCAAAGTGCCAGCAGAATGCAAACCCTGGTCTGACAGGCTTGGGTCACACTTCTCTGAGCATTCCCAGCTCAGGAACCAAAGCTTACACAGGCAGGCACTGATCAGAGTGAGATATGTTAGTCTGCTGAGATTGGAGAAGAGGAGGAGTCATCATCTCCCCTCCTGTCAGAGAGACTGAACACAACATTGCAGCTGTTATAAATAAACATTTTTAAAATCCAAGGATTAGTTCTGTGAGGGTGGAACAGGAGAATAACCACATTAGACAGTGGGCTGAGAGAGAAAAACCTCAAGAAACCACTCCACTTTGGGACAACCTAAAGCTTGTGTTGAAGAGAAGCAGGAACAAAGTGCTGATCTCAGCAAGGCTGTACTCTTACAACCAGGAGAGAACTGAAAGCCTAACAACTGTGCTTTGCAGGGGGACAGAGATTATCCACTGATCACAGCATGCAGGAAAGCTGACATACACTTCAGGCTTTGATCACCAGAGATCTGAGAGGTGTGAGATGCAAAGTGAAAATGAGACAGGATGTGGACACATGCAGATGGTCTCCTGCAATAAATAATCTGCTTTTGAGTGGCAGAAGCTCCCAGCCTGCATTGTCTCCTGCTTATTGAAAAGCATGTTGGTGTAGTGTATGGAGAAAGGAGCCTCTGCAGGGCCAGCATCGTGGTACCGGAGCTAGAAAGAGGAAGGAGAAGGAAGCTTGGCTTTCAGAGGAGAAGCTCAAAAGCTTCACAGGCACAAAAGAAAATACTAATAACAAACACTACTTTGAAGAGCAGAACACAAATAGCAGCATCAGTAGTAATAGTGACACAGCTGTGCCTGAGCAATGACATTTCCCAGCTGAAAAAGCACTGAAGAGCCTGAACACTTCCCTGTACCTCCAGGGAAAAGGGATGCCTAGGTGTGTGGTGAGGGACAGACCTGCTGGCTGGAAAAGAAAATTATTTTGGGGCTTTGTAGCAACTCTGACCAAGGCAACACGAGCCAGTGAAATCCATGGACAACACTTACTGTGAGAGAAACAGCAGCCACTGAGTGGAGCATGGCTGCCAGCAAACCCCACGTGTTCTAAAGTGCATGGAATTGAATTGCAGTGCTACAGGACATCTCCATCTGAGAGAAAGATCCTGCAGGCACAGGAAATGGCCTCAAACTGGTTCAGCTTCCAAGGCACATGATCAGACACAGCATTAGTGGCCAGAGTGCAAAGTGTGTTAGCTTCCAACACCCCAGTGAAGCACTTCTCTCTGTTATCAGGAAATGGAAATCCTGTTAGCTGGAGAATATGCTGCTCCCTACAGATGATACCCAGGAGATGTCCTCATGACTGGGGCACTGGCCTTTCTGAGTTTAGAGTGGAGGGGTCCAATAGACAGAAATGTCACATTTCAGCTGAAACACTTCCACTTGCTGCAAAGCAGATTTTGGGGGTTTGTGGGGAGCAGGAGGCTGACTTACTCTGCAGCTATGCAATTAAGGTTTCATAGAATCACAGAACTGTCAGGGTTGGAAGGGACCTTAGAGCTCATCTAGTGCCAACCCCCTGTCATGTGCAGGGACACCTGGCACTAGAGCAGCTTGCTCCCAGCCCCAGCCAGCCTGGTCTGCAACACTGCCAGGGCTGGGGCTGCCACCACCTCTCTGGGCAACCTGGCACAGTGGCTCAGCACCCTCCTGGGGAACAACTTCTGCCTAACAGCCAACCTAAATCTCCCCTCCTCTAGTGTGGATCCATTCCCCCTAGCCCTAGCACTGCCTGACAGCCTAACAAGTCCTTCCCCATCCCTCTTGTAGTCCCTGCAGATCCTGGAAGGCCACAAGAAGCTCTCCTGGGAGCCTTCTCTTCTCCAGAGTGAACAACCCCAACTCTCTCAGCCTGTGCTCATAGGAGAGGTGCTCCAGCCTCTGAGCATCCTCGTGGCCCTTCTCCTGACACCTTCCAGCACCTCCAGATCTTTCCTGTCCTGGGGACTCCAGAATTGGACACAGTACTCCAGGTGAAGACTCACCAGAGTGGAGTAGAGGGGAGAATCACCTCCCTGACCTGCTGGCCACACTTCTCTTGCTGCAGCCCAGGCTGGGATTGGCTTTCTGGGCTGCAAGTGCACACTGGTGACTCATGTTGAGCTTGAGTGTTCTTGAGTTCAGATAAGACATCTTCTCCACTTGCTGTAGAGAGGCTGTACCTTTTCTATCAACAGAAACAGCCACTGGAGTAACAAAAATGGCCATTCCTGTGCTAACTAATGGGGTAAAAGGATGTCCATTTTCAGGCCCTGATCCCAAAAGAACTCAGAACCAAAAATCTGTTGGACAGTCTCTAGTGATTTTGGAGAAAACACAAGCTTCAAGGCAAATAAGCTCTCCTAGATCAAAGATGGGAAGCAAACACCTTTATTTGGAAGCCTCACCCTGGTTTTGCAGGAGTGATGAAGAGTGAGGTCTGTGAGGGTGAAACAGGAGTGACCTCACAAGGCATGTGTTGGGTCACTGAAATCCAGCAGATTGCACTTTTCCAGTTGTGCCAGCTCTCCTGTGAGGCTGCCAAAGAGCAGATAACCCCCTGCAAAGCCCTCTAAGTCTGAACATCCATGTGATTAGTGATACAATTTAGCTGATCAAGAAGATAGGAACCCACCACATGCACACTGCCAGGATCTGAACCCAACTCACCAGGGATCTTGCAGTCTTCAAAGATCAATTCACAGGTATTAGACCCTCTCATTCCCAATTTATCAAGCTTCTGGGCGGTGCTGAAGCCTGGCATTCCCTGCAGGGTCAAAAGAGGCAAAATATAGCTAAAATCTGAATTCCAACAGACTAAAACTCACTAGACATCTGCCACATTTCCCTGACCACATGAACATGCAGAAGGTACCAGGAGGGAGTCCAAGTGAACTGCCCACTCTGGGAACTAGAAGAGGTGTAAGTGCCAGTGCAGAGGAAGCAGATGAGCAGGGAAACATGCACACACTGCGGGCACAGATGAACTCAGTGCATCCATTCCCCAACCCATATCAATATCAAATCAATGAATTCTTTGGAGAGCTGCCAACAGTGACTCCACTAGGGGAAGGGTTGCAAACTTTGCTATCTAATCACAGCTGGAGGATTGGGTTCAGTTCTGGGCTCCCCTGGGTAAGAAGGACAGGGAACTTGTGGAGAAGCTGCAGAGCAGGGACACTGCAATGCTGAGGGGACTTGAGCAGCTCTGTGCTGGGGAGAGGCTGAGAGAGCTGGGGCTGCTTAGGCTGGAGCAGAGCAGCCTGAGGGGAGAGCTGAGCAATGCTGAGCAATCCTTCCAGCCTGGGGGTCAGGAGGCTGGGGCCAGGCTTTGTTCTGGGGTGCCCAGGGACAGCACTAGAGGCAATGGGCACAAAGTAGCAGCCAGCAAGTTCCAGCTGAACAGCAGCAGGAACTTTTTTGCTTGGAGGGTGCTGGAGCAGTGGCCCAGGCTGCCCAGGGAGCTGCTGGAGTCTCCATCTCTGCAGAGATTCCAAAGCTGCCTGGAGCCATCCTGTGCAAGCTGCTCTAGCTTGTGCTGCTCTGGCAGGGGTGTTGGACTAGATGATCTCCAGAGGTCCCTTCCAGCCCCTCACATTCTGGGATTCTGTGATTCCAAACTAAGTCAGCTTAAGGTTTACTGATCTCTTAAGACTTATTTCCAGCACCATTTATTTTATTACAGCTTCTTGTGGTGACACAGCCTCAAACAACTAACATGTAAGAAAAAAATTCAAGAGATTCTTGTTTTCCAAGGGCTCCCTTGGGCAGTGCAATAAGATGGAAGGAAAGAAACTAATAGAGCTATTTTAAAATCTTGGCTTAAAAAAACCTCAAAACCAAAACCTCACACACAAAGTTAGATAATGGGATAGTAGGACATATTTACAAGGTCTCCAATATCTCTGACAATTTTTGACCACAAGCAAGCTCTTTTATATTAGGATCTTGTCTGTTTTCTCCACAAGATTGGTTCCATGCTTGGACACCAAAATCCCGGAGTGCCCAGCTGACAGTGGGGTCTGCCAAGTCCCTGGGGCACAGGAATTCATCTCACAGCTCTATAAAATCCAGGCAGAAAGTAGTTTGTCTTTGAGCACAGGGTTGAGAGCTCTGGAAAGAAAACTAGCTGGCTTCCAAATGAGCCAGTTTGGAGTTAGCTTTAAGAACTCTCCTACCCCTACGGTGGTGAGAAGGAGTGAACCTACCCTCTCCACGATGAAGGCAGTTATACCCCGGGAGGCTGGAACAGCATTAACATCAGTTTTAGCATAAACAACGAAGACATCAGCATCTGGCCCATTGGTGATCCAGAATTTGTTCCCATTCAAAACAAAGTCATCTCCTAGAAGCAAAGAGATGCAAAAATTCAGACTAGAGAGATGGACAGGGAGAAACTGAATGCAATTTAACAAGGGTAAGTGTAAAGTACTGCATCTGGGAAAGAACAAGCCCATGGATCAGTACAGACTGGGAACTGATGTGTTGGAGAAGAGCCCTGGGGAAAAAGCTCTAGGAGTGCTGGTGGCTAGGAGGATGCCCATGAGGCAGCAATGTGCCCATTGGCCAAGAGGCCAAGAGGCCAATGGCATCCTAGGATGCATTAAGAGGAGCATGGCCAGCAGAGCCAGAGAGGTTCTTCTCCCCTCTCCT
This sequence comes from Bucco capensis, assembly GCA_013396975.1. Classification (NCBI taxonomy): domain Eukaryota; kingdom Metazoa; phylum Chordata; class Aves; order Piciformes; family Bucconidae; genus Bucco; species Bucco capensis. The sequence goes on from VWZO01017915.1 coordinate 155,609, forward strand.
GTGCCCTGGGGAGGCCTCCCCTGGAATGCTGTGTCCANAACTGTTAGCTCACAACAAAGCAACTCCTGTATCCATGCTCTATCTCTTTCAAGACAGGCTTCCAGGGATGCTCCTTGAGAACCCCACAAACACCATTCACAAATCCTCGCCAGGTTCATGCAAACCCAATTTCCTTCATTTTTGGAGTCCAAAGGCAGCTTAACAAATGTCCAACAAACTCAGGCACCTACCACTGCTTTTGTCACACCACCAACCTCCACCACCACAATCAAAAGTCCACTTTTATACCTTCAGGCATCCACCCTGTGCCTTCACTGCCCGAGTTAATCACACGAATCTCCTGGGAGGCAGCAGAAGCCTCCAAACACAGCCTGGTATAGCCAAGGCCAGGCACCCTATCTCCATGCTGTTGGGGAGGTCAGTCTAGACTTCAAGAGACATTATTTACACCAGCTCTCTAGGCAGGCAGCACATGACAGGCTTTACCTTTCTTATCTGCTCTCAGCCTCATGGACACAACATCAGATCCAGAGTTGGGCTCGCTCATCGCCAAGGCTCCGATGTGCTCCCCGCTGATTAGCTGCAAGAGATGGCAAAGATAACAGAGGCAAGAGCCACAGCAGCACTGTTTCTGCTCCTCTTTAGCTTGCCCTCCTTGGGTTTCTGCTGCACTGACTCTCCGCAGGAGCTGTTCAGTGCAAGCATTGCAAATGAGAGCTGCTGCTCCTGGTCGAGTCTGAGCAGGGAGCTAGCTCCCTGTGCTGCTGTGCTGAGGGAATAGAACCAAATCACAGTGGGATCAGAAGGATGATTCAACTCAGGTCTGGGCTAGATGAGTCCAGCCCTGCTTAGAAAACACCATCCCCAGGAAGGTGCCGAAAGAACCATGCAGGCAGCCATATGCCTCTCACCAGCTCCTGGTTCTTTGCTTCAAGATTGCCCTTTTCCATACACAAGAGCTGCTAAATGCAAGAGGCCAATGAGGAGGATGAAAAGAGATTGCAAAGTTCTTAGCAATGTCTCACAGCCTGGTCCCCTCATACTCAAGAGCAGATGGACACCCTCCTTCTGTGCCTGTTCATACCAGGCTCTGGCAGAGCTGCTGCTTCCTCTTCACTGTTCCTTTCATCCTGCCCTTTTCTCTGTGCTTCCCCCCCACCCTGTGTAGTTTTATCTGTTTTCTCCTCCTTTTGATCTGATTTTATTAAAACCAGACTCAATGCTCAAGATAAACGTTCAACCAATTCAATCCATCAGTGCATTTTTGCAGGAGTCTTCATGATGTGCCCAAAACTACTGCAGCACCATGAAGTGCTCTGTCATGAGGCAAGGCAAGTACTAAAGAGATCACAGAGCTCATTGACAGGCAGTGAATGAAGGCACCAAAACACACCTGAGCAGCACTGAGGACACTGCAGGGTTACACATCAGCAGGCTGCAGAGTGCTGTGAGGAAGCCACAGTGTTCTTTGCACATGGTTTAAATCAAGTTTCCTGTACTGATAGTAGCTGGGATTCAGTGTGCTAGTGAAGTGTCTCCATCCATTTCAATCCTGGCATCTGTTTATGTGCTTGAGTCACACACAACAATGCCCCAAATGCTGAAGAAGTTTCACTCAGCACAGGCAAACCAAGCATTTTGGGAGCACAAAAGGGAGACTATGAAAGCAGTGAGCTTCATTCAGAATTTTCAGAACAATTTGGGAAGTTAGAAGAGGATCATCCACTGCTGTCATCTTAAAGCCACCCTTAGTCACATAGCTCCAGAGAGCTGGACTAGGATGCCTAGAGACATGGAACTTGCCACAGGCCAAGGTCAACATGGATTAATAGGACAAAAATTAACAGGGCAGAAAAAGGCAAGTTTGGAATCCCAGAATCCCAGAGTGTGAGGGGTTGGAAGGGACCTCTGGAGATCACCTAGTCCAACCTCCTGCCAGAGCAGCACAAGCTAGAGCAGCTTGCACAGGATGGCTCCAGGCAGCTTTGGAATCTCTGCAGAGATGGAGCCTCCCTGGGCAGCCTGGGCCACTGCTCTACCACCCTCCAAGCAAAAAAGTTCCTCCTGCTGTTCAGCTGGAACTTGCTGGCTGCTAGTTTGTGCCCATTGCCTCTAGTGCTGTCCCTGGGCACCCCAGAACAAAGCCTGGCCCCAGCCTCCTGACCCCCAGGCTGGAAGGATTGCTCAGCATTGCTCAGCTCTCCCCTCAGGCTGCTCTGCTCCAGCCTAAGCAGCCCCAGCTCTCTCAGCCTCTCCCCAGCACAGAGCTGCTCAAGTCCCCTCAGCATTGCAGTGTCCCTTCTCTGCAGCCTCTCCACAAGTTCCCTGTCCTTCTTACCCAGGGGAGCCCAGAACTGAACCCAATCCTCCAGCTGTGGCCTCCCCAGGGCAGAGCAGAGGGGGAGGAGAAGCTCCCTGGCCCTGCTGGCCACACTCTGCTTGCTGCAGCCCAGGATGCCATTAGCCTGCTTGGCCCCAAAGGAGAAATATTTTTTAAAGGTTGGGAGATTGAAATTGGCTAGCACTTAAAATGCTACACACTGAAGGACACTAATCCTTGCATGCAGCCAAACCCCAAATGGTTCCCAGCTCCCTCCCACCTTGCAGCCACACACCTTGGGCAGGTACTTGTGTTTCTGGGCCTCGCTGCCGTTGCGCACTAGCTGGTTGATGCAGAGGTTCGAGTGTGCACCGTAACTGAGCCCAACAGCTGCTGACGCACGAGAAATCTCCTCCATCACCAGCACATGCTCCAGATAGCCCAAAGCAGATCCACCATATTCCACTGGAAAGAGAAGAGTAACCTCCTGTTAACCACCATGGAGTGTATCACAACACTCCAGGGGTGGGCTCAGTCTTAAATGAGATCTGAGATGCTTACAAGACAGCTTCTGTTTTAGATTGGCACTCTCCCTGAGCTGGGCACCTCTGGCTTTCCCAAACCATTCTGGATTTCAGTTTTCTTATTTTAAAGTCATAGTGATGTTATTTCTTCAGCATCATCAGTAATTTCCTGGTGCAGCTTAGTTTTATACATATAACATGCAGAAGGATCTATCTAAAACATGCTTCTGATGCTTGCACAACAGTGAGTCCTTCTTGTCAACCATAGAATCATAGAATGGTTAGGGTTGGAAGGGACCTCTGGAGGTCATCTAGTCCAACCCCCCTGCAGTGGGCCATCTACAACTGCAACCTTAATATTCTCATATTCTCATGAAGAGGAATAAGCCCATGGAGCAGTACAGGTTAGAGGCTGATCTGCTGGAAAGCAGCTCAGTGGAACAAGGCCTGGGTGTGCTGGTGTGCAGCAGGATGCCCATGAGGCAGCAATGTGCCCTTGGGGCCAAGCAGGCTAATGGCATCCTGGGCTGCAGCAAGCAGAGTGTGGCCAGCAGGGCCAGGGAGCTTCTCCTCCCCCTCTGCTCTGCCCTGGGGAGGCCACAGCTGGAGGATTGGGTTCAGTTCTGGGCTCCCCTGGGTAAGAAGGACAGGGAACTTGTGGAGAGGCTGCAGAGAAGGGACACTGCAATGCTGAGGGGACTTGAGCAGCTCTGTGCTGGGGAGAGGCTGAGAGAGCTGGGGCTGCTTAGGCTGGAGCAGAGCAGCCTGAGGGGAGAGCTGAGCAATGCTGAGCAATCCTTCCAGCCTGGGGGTCAGGAGGCTGGGGCCAGGCTTTGTTCTGGGGTGCCCAGGGACAGCACTAGAGGCAATGGGCACAAAGTAGCAGCCAGCAAGTTCCAGCTGAACAGCAGCAGGAACTTTTTTGCTTGGAGGGTAGTGGAGCAGTGGCCCAGGCTGCCCAGGGAGCTCCTGGAGTCTCCATCTCTGCAGAGATTCCAAAGCTGCCTGGAGCCATCCTGTGCAAGCTGCTCTAGGTTGTGCTGCTCTGGCAGGGGTTTGCACTAGGTGATCTCCAGAGGTCCCTTCCAGCCCCTCACATTCTGGGATTCTGTGATTCTATCATTAATTGACAACCTGTATTAGGTGAGAGGACAAAGGAATGCAGGCAAAGCATGTCAAGTGCATAGGTGCTTGTCCAGAGCAAGGACCCCTAAACGAGTGAGGAATCCTCACAACTGTTCAGAAAGTGAGGCACTAGAGACTTCTCTAAGCCCACTGATGTGCAGGAGACCAAGGTTTTGATGCGTGATGGATTCAGAAAGATCCAGAAACACAACTGCTGCAGTTCAGCAGTGGCTAGATGTGGATTTCAGAAGAGGATGAAGTGAAAGAGAGCAGCACCATCATCATAACTGGGGAATCTAGCTAGACACATGGAGTTGTGTCTCAAACTGGTGGTGAAGATGAAAGCCTCTGAATGCAGGATGATAACACAAAAAGCAAGCTGAGAAATGCATAATGGTCTTGAGAGCTGACAGCCTACATAAATATATACATCTGTACACCTACAAACACAGTTATAGACAGACAAACACTGGCACACCCCAGTGTAAACACTTTGTTCTCCAGACAAGCAGCAACAGATTGCACTGCTGAGAGAATAGCTACACGAGGAGGAGACAAACACTGGCAAGTAGGCAGGGAGGTAATCCAGGAGCACTTACTTGTCATCAGCATGAGTGCTGGCTGTTAGCAAGCAGCAAGGAGAGTAAGAGAAGGTATGCTGATATGCTCAGAGTGACCTAAGAGGGGAGCACATAACCTGGGCTCAGAGAGGGCTATTATCCCTATCTCATTCAGTTAACTCCATGGCTACTGGCATTAGATGGAGCCTTTCCTCCCACGTCACTTAATCTTACTCTTCTCTCTATCTGCAGGGCTCTTTATCCTCTAAAATCACCTCTCTACCACACATACAGTTTGGGGGGTTACTATCAATATCACAGAATCCTATTATCCCAGCATGGTGAGGGTTGGAAGAGACCTGTGGGGATGATCCAGTGCATCCCCCCTGCTCCAGCAGGCTCAGCCCCAGCAGCTTGCCCAGCATCACCTCCAGGTGCCTTTGCAATCTCTGCACACAAGGACACTCCCCAAGCTCTCTGGGCAGCCTGGGCCAGGGCTCTGCACCCTCACACCAAACAACTTGCTCCTCCTGCTCAGCTGCAAGCTCCTGGCTTCCAGTGTGTGCCCATTGCCCCTTGGCCTGGCCCTGGGCACCCCTGAGCAGAGTGTGGCCCCAGCCTCTTGCCCCCTGCACCCTTCAGCTCTTGCTCAGCATGGAGCAGCTCCCTTCTGGCTCTGCTCTGCTCCAGGCTCAGCAGCCCCAGGGCTCTCAGCCTTTCGTCCTGCCACAGCTGCTCCAGTACCCTCAGCATCTTCCTAGCTGAAAAAGAGAGGTTTATCAATTTCTCCTGTATGCCAAAACAAAAGAGAAGGAAAGGTAACTACCTGCTGCTGGTCCATGATTGCTGTGTACTGCAAGAGGTACACGAAAATACTCCTGCCATGCCATATAACTCCTGATAGAATACAAACCATGGTATGATTCAGAATGACTCTTTAGACATGATGTGCCTGCACTGCCATTCCATGGTAGCTCCAGATTTGCATTTCTTAACTTAGCTCTTTATAAAGATAAGTGGAAAATTACAAACCAGCAGAGTTTTCTTAGTTTTAAGAAGAAAACAAAAAGCACTGTTACTCAAAAGGTTCCCTTAACAGACTTGATCCACTGGTGCCCAAACAGGCCATTTCAGTGTGCATATGCCCTCCTAAGATTTCAGATTATCTTCACATCCTAACCCCCATTCTCCACCTCCAACAACACAGCCAACACCAATAGAGAGAGTGCACACAGCTATACAAGCCAGAATAAGGCAAAAAAAACCCCTCTGGGCATGGGAAGGTTTGAGAGGGAAACCTTTGAGGAACTGCAGAAGGACAGGACTCATGAGGGGATGGCTTGTTTGTAGTGTGGGAAACTGCTGTAAGCCTCAGGCACAACATCAAAGAAGAAAGGAGGTAAAGAGTGAGAAAAACAACAGAAGCAGCAGTAAATTGGGAAGAGTAAAGAGAGAGCAAGCAGACATAGAGGCTCAGTGCCACTGAAAGAGCTGCAGAGGCATTATTTGCAGGCATTGCTATTCAGCTTGCTCCTGCAGCAGCCTTTGCACACACACATCCAGCAACACAGACTTTATGACAGCAACATAAAGGCTCCCTTGGCTGCTTTACTCCACCAAGGGCTTCTCCTCATTACACTGTGCTAGTGCATTCAGCAGGACCACAGCAGCCTCAGTCATCTACAGCATTCATCACAACACTTTTCAGCTAACCTGGATGAGGCTGAATAAGATTTACCCTGATTTTGTCTGACTGGTTCGATGTGGTCAGCTCTCAATTAGTTATCAGAGCTTTTCAATCTCTCACTTCTCCTATTAGAGGTGGATGTTTGTTCTAGGACACTTCTCTACACCTCTCCTTCTTCAACACTTGCAGCAAACACTTCTTGTGGGAGAAGAGCAAACATGTTTGAGTTCTATCTGGAGAAACCTTTTCTGGTTAGTACTTTTAAATTGTGAAAGGCATTTGGTAATCATCCAGAAGCCTAACAAGTTCAAAGGATTCTGATTCAGCAAAGAATAAAAGAGCTGCTAGAAAGAAGACAGGAGCTATGGACAAAATGGAAGTCACACCACAGTAGGAAGGCTGTTCTGAACTGCAAAGACTGAGTTGAAGTAGCCTATGTTTTGTTTGAAGAATCACCCACCAGAAGGTAAAAGGTGGGAAGAGACTTACCAGGAGCTGTGATCCCCAGAACTCCCAGATCCCCCAGTTTCTTCCAAAAGTCCTGCAAATACAGAACAAGCAATCAGTCCAGACTCACAGTCCAGGCACCAGCACAGGGAGTTTCCCCAGGTACCTCACCAGCCCCATCAATTCACCTTATTCTTGTGATAGCTCACTGATATCCATTCCTCCTCCAACAGCAGCTCCATCCTTCAGACTAAGAACTTGGACAGACTTAAGGATGTTGGTGGTGCTCCACAGGGGAGCAGTCTGTTGAATCCAGTGAAAATTCACAACCTAAGTTTAATTCTGGAAGGACAGGTCCCAAGATTTAACTCACTGCCCAGTTTAAGGAGAATTCTGATGAATTAAAACCTTTCATTCATTTCAAAAACTGCACTTCCAGGCTTGCAGATCCTATCTTTGGCTAAAGATTATTTAGGATGTTATGGCTTAAACTGATGCTTGCCTTTTGCCTCACACATCCCTGTCCCTGTGCTTTGGCAGCACTGTGTGGACCTCTCAGCCTGTGCTTGCCACAAAGAGCAGTTAGCAGAAGCAACCCGTGACTGAAAGCCTGGAAACAGGTAGAAGAGTTGCTACCTGTTGGCACTTTAAAACTCATCCTAGTAAAGCAGAAATTGGGCAGTAAATCCAAGGAAGCCTCCTTGGGAGGGATTAAAAAGGGAATGTCACAGCTGGGGCAGGTGCTGCCTGTCTCACAGGTGACCACAACAAAGAATTTGTGAACATTTGGGACTTGTGAAGCTAAAGCTGAACCCACAAGGGTCACTCAAATAGATAACCTGAAGGCTTTCAAGAGCACCAAGACCCCAGACACACATGGGCACTGGATGGCATAACTGAGTCTTGCAAAGCTGGACATCTACGCTTCAAAGCTGATCTGCTGGAGGACAAGCTGTCCTCCTTGACCACCAGCTCCTCCATTTGTCTGTTACCCAAATCAAGCACCTGGGCAACATCCCCACAGAGCTGCCCTGGGACACACAGACCAGCTGTGTATGGCACATGGCAACACAGAGGACGAGCGAAGCCACGACACAATGTGGCAGCAAAGGGTGTCACAGCCAAGGGTGTCCCCAAAGAGCACCACATGTGTGCTGGAGGGACCACCCCTTTGCTGCTGCTTCAGATTGCAGCCTCTCCTCCATGACGTGATGGACACACAGGTGAATGCTTGTCACATGGCCTCAGCAGCCAGCCAGAAGATAATCATCAGTGAACAGTCTCCAGAGACTTCAAGAAAGTCTTATTCAATAGCTCTGGATGACATCTAGTGTACCAGGCTAAATTTATATCCTCAACTTCAAAGCTGTGCCTCTATCCCTGAAAATGTCAACAGCAGAGCTCTGGGAAATCCTAGCAGATGTTCTGAGCTTTTTAAGTCTTGTGGAGCTTATGAAAACTGATCATTAGGTGTCTCACTCTCATCAATCAAACCATCCTGCTGCTGTTGTTATTAGGAGGGTGAGTTTCAGTCCAACAGCTCCACACTTCAGCATATGCACACAGGATCTTCACAACAAATCTGAGAGGAAACTCAGATGTTAAAGGAAAAATCCTAGCTAGGAGGATACAAAGCCCATATTGGAGAAGGAGCCTGAGCAGAGTCAAGCAGATAAAGAGCCCAAACAAGACCATTCTCCATCATTGGGGTGGTTTTTAGCTGCCTGCTGCCTGGGTTCTGCCCCAGGTTGCTGGAAGTTGTTAACAAAGGATAAAACAGGAAATGAAAAAAGTGTTTGCTCTGTGGCTTTCAAGGCTGCAAAGTTAACGCATGTGTTCCTGTGGTGTGGCCTGAGACCCTTTGCCTGGGTTAATGCACAGACCCCAGGACAGACAGGCTTTCCCTCCCATCTGTTCCAAATCCACACGTGCAATACTTGCCCGCATGTCCTTGAATTCATTCTCCTGGTCAATCTCCTGGGCCTTTGGAGCCAAATGCTCTTGGCAGAACTTTGTCATGGTTTGTCTAAGCTGGGAAAAGAGATGAGGAGAAACAAATACATTACATCTCATCAATATATGATTCTCCCCTAGGATACCACCAATTTCCATGTCAGGTCACTCTAGGATCCCAAATCCAGATGCACAAGTCCCTAAGGAAATGATGTTCTGGGTCACTGGCTGGAAGACCATATGAAAGGTGCTTTTAAAGAGAAGATACTCATATACTTAATTTCTTCTCAGCACTTAAACCCTAACAGTCTTACCTCAAGGTGAGGGAATGTTACTTAACTGCTGCCTGCACTAAGCCCTCAGGGGGTGTTTTTGGTCAGGAACCCTTGAAAGCTGATGAAGAGAGATTAGGATGTACCCATTATACCCATCCAGGAGCTGCTCAGAGCTTCATTTAATTATATGCAGATGCCTGTAATAAGCATGCACGCTAATTAAGTGTATCCAACTGCAACTACACTAGCTCTCCTACTACTTTCTTCAGAGGAAGCATTTGCTAAAGCCAGGTATGCTCAGTGATTCAAGTGTTCAGCATCTCCAAATCTTACCCTAAATGTTAAATGGACCCTATAGAACTCTACACACTCTGCCTGACTCTGTTCTGCCCTGGGGTCTTCACAGAAGGGGCTTGGGGTCAGGGTTAGGCTGAAGAGTGGTGGGGAGGAGGTGGTGATGTCTGTTAGGGAGCTCCTGGTCTGAGGGAGCAACTTGATCTGTGGTGGCTATTGCAAAGTCTAATTACAGGGTTTATTCAGCTGCTTTGTCTCTACTTGGGCTAACAGGTGGGGTTTTTTTTGCTAAAAGCACCCCTTTTGAGACCTGCTCCAGCTCGGGGCCTAAAGACTCTGTCTCACAGAGTCTGACTCACAGGAGACAAGCTAAATAAACTTCACAAAGTTAGTTCTCTACAGTGTTATTTTAGAAGTGTATTTACTCACAGTGAAGTGAAATAGGAAGTTCTCTTAACTGAGAGTTTCAAGTGGGTTGTGTTTGTTTTGCTTCCAGTAGTGAACAACTTTGCTGGGAGCCCTGTGGCATGGTACCTGCTTGATCTTGAGACCTCCTCTATTATCATGGCTCTGTTATAACTTTCATAGAATCATTTGGGTTGAAAAAGACCTCCAAGATCATCAAGTCCAACTGTTAACCAGCACTGTCAGGTGCCACACTAAAACATGTCCCTCAGCACATCTCCGTGGCTTTGAAACCCTTCCAGGGATGGTGACTCCACCAGTGCCCTGGGCAGCTTGGGCTAATGCTTAACCACTCTCTCAGTGAAGAAATTGTTCCTCATGTCCAACCTAAATCTTCCCTGGCACGACTTGAGGCTGTTTCCTCTTGTTCTATCACTCACTCTACGGGAGAAGAGACCAACTCCCAGCTCATTCCAATCTCCTTTCAGTGAGCTGTAGATAGCCAGAAGGTCTCCCCTGAGCCTCCTCTTCTCCAGGCTGAACAACCTCAGTGCCCTCAGCTGCTCCTCACAACACTTGTCCTCTAGACCCTTCACCAGTTTCCTTGCCCATCTCTGGGCACACTCCAGCAACTCAGTGTCCTTCTTGGAGCGAGGAGACCAACACTGAACCCGGGATTTGAGCTGTGCCCTCCCCAGTGCCGAGCACTGGGTACGATCCCTGCCCTAATCCTTCTGGTCTCACTAATGCTGATCCAAGCCAGGATGCTGTTGGCCTTCTTGGCCACCTGGGGCCACTGCTGCCTCATCTTCAGCCGCTGTTGACCAACACCCCTGAGAACAAGCTGAGAGAGCTGCAACACTTGTTTTGAGAAGATTTGACCAAATCAATTCGTTTCTATGGTGATCAAGTTCCTGATCATTGATCAGACAAACCCAACGGGAAGGCAATGGAGTCTTCAGGCAGCGCCTTGCTGTGCAGTGTTATACTAGGAAAAGACATCTTCCCTCGATAAGGACAAAGCCCTTTTTCTGGGCCTGGTCGTTCGCTCCCGCAGCTCTCGGGGACACCTCTCTCCGGGCCCAGCCGATCGCTCCTGGGACAGACCTCTCCAAGCCCGACCAGTCGCTCCCGGGACAAATCTTTCCGGGCCCGACCGACTGCTCCTGGGACAGATCTCTTGCTCTCGGAACAGATCTCTCCAGGCCCGGCCGATCACTCCCGGGACAGATACCTTCGGGTGCGACCGATAGCTCCCGGGGACCCTCCTGCGGACACGTGTCCGGAACGCACCTGAGCCGCGCCCTGCCCCCCTAAGCGCCCTATCCGATTGGCCAACTCCCGACCCTCGCAGCCAATCCCCGCCCGCAACAGCCGCCACTCCCCCACGGGACGGTGAGCGCCACCGGTGACCGGATCCCTCCCTGCTCCCCCCCAGTCTGTCCCCGCTGCAGCCTGTTCCCGTCCTCTACCTGCCGCTGCTCCGGGCTCAGCCCGTTCACCGTATCGTCCACCGCCAGCCCCGCGCAGCCTCGCCGCAGCAGCCCCAGCGTTTGGCACCGCCGGGCTCCACGCAGCCCCGCGCCTGCCGCCACTGCCCCCCACCCGATCACCGCCGCCATGGCTGTCCCCAGGCCGGCACGGCGCGCAGGCGCGACCCCGCCCCCGGGAGGGGAGCTGCACCCTGCCTCGCCCCCCGCCTTTCCGGTGGGGCCCGGGAAGACGCGGAGGGGAGGAGCAGGATAGGGCAGCGCTGCTCAGGGAAAAAAGAACACTTGTCTGCGTCCTTCCAGTAGGTTTAATGAGTTAAAAGCAGTGGTAGTTACACCAGGGAGAGAAATGGGGGAGGGGAACAATGGGAGAGTTCAGGCAAGGCCCTGGCAGAGGCGGGATGAGCAACAAGGGCTAGGAGCACCGACAGAGGAGCAGCCAGCCCGTTCCTACGCTAGCAGGTGCCGTCCCACCGGAAGGGAGCGACTTGCTCTCCGTTTCAGACCACCAGACGTAAGAACTAGGTTTGCTTAGGAGAGATCACTGAAATAGGCGCAGAACATCAAAAAAACCCAAATAACCCCCAAACCAGAGAGTACGGTCCATCTTCCTGCCTCACATAGACAGAAGCTGCTCCAGCTTGTCCAGTGTTGCTGAATGCTCCTGAATTTCTGCTTGGAAGGAGGAATGTTTTTCCAGGGCCTGCTGCAGCTCTTCGTCAGCTGACTTCCACTTGGCCATTGCTGTCTGTGCAGAAAAGTGAAGGCAGACAGCATTCAGAGAAGTCAGCGTGCACGAGGTTTCACTAACACCAAAGGATTGAACAGCAAAGCCAAGTTCCAAAGCAGCTCCACCTAAAGCATTTGACCTCCTCAGCAGGGTCTTGCATGCTAAAATAAGCCCACTCTACCTTGACTGGGATGTCTTCTACCTTGGTTCCTTGAGAAAAATGACAACTTGTGACCAAAGTTTAGGAAGTCTTAGAGTGATTCCATTGGTTAGCTCTGAACTTCCTCACCAGGAATTGTGGAACTCTAATTTAATGATATTTTGGTCTGTATATAGATAATATTAATTAAGCTATTTGTGCTTGTCTTATCCTCAGCTCCCTGAGATCACTGGCCTGCAAGAGTCTCCAAGTTAGATCAAATCCGCCAAACTCGTGTAACAGCCTGACTGGTGGATTGGTCTTCTGCCAGTGGTGCTCACAACCACCTGCAAGCCTCAAAAACCCTCTTGAGAGGAGCTGGTCTAAGCAGAGACAGCTCCATCCCAGTACTGACATCCATCTTTACTTTGGAACTGATCCAGTCTAAACTGAAAGCTATCAGTCATTAATATCACTCTCACCTTCTACTTTGTTTCAAGTTTAATTGTGCATGAATCAGCTTGAAATGGCAACTTGAAGATGTCCCTGCTCACTGCAAGTGATTGGACTTTATCTTTAAGGTCCCTTCCCATCCAAACCATTCTGTTATTCTACAATAGATTCTATGATAGAATCACAGACTGGCTTGGGTGGGAAAGGACCTTAAAGATCATCTAGTTTCAACTCCCTGCCATGGGCAGAGATGCCACCCAAACAGACCAGGTTGCCCAGGGTCCATCTGGAACACCGCCACAACTTCTCTGGGTAACCTGTTCCAGTGCCTCACCACTCCGAGTGAAGAATTTCTTCCTAACATCTCATCTAAATCTCTCAGTTTAAAACCATCACTCCTTGTGCTATCACTATCTGTCTGTGTAAAAAGTCTCTCTCCCTCTTTTTTATAAGCTCCCTTTAAGCACTGAAAGGCCACAAGAAGGTCTCCTTGGAGCCTTCTCTTCTCCAGGCTGAACAAGCCTAACTCTCTCAGCCTGGCCTCCCAGCAGAGAGCTTCCAGCCCTCAGATCATCTTTATGGCCTCTTCTGGCCCTGATCCACCAGCTCCATGTCCCTCCAGTGCTGAGGACTCCAGAGCTGGACACAGCACTGCAGCTGATGTCTCCCCAGAGCACAGCAGAGGAGTAGAATCCCCTCCCTCAACCTGCTGGTCATGCTGCTGTGAGCACACATTGCCAGCTCCTGTCCAGCTTTTCACCCACCAGATCCTCCATGTGCTTTTCAGCAAGGCTGCTCTGGAATTCTTCTCCCAGTCTGCACTCATCTCTGGGATTACCTCAGCCCAGGGCCAGGACCTTGCACTTCAAGCCTTCTATTTAAAGGGGAGCAACAAATTTCCTTAATGCACACGGAACTGAAGAGGAGTAATGCTGCAGGCTTTCACTGGGAGAACTGAGCAGCAATGGGAGGAGCAAAATAACCTTCAGAACCTCACTCAGACCTGGCTTGGTCTGAAAAGAAGTCACAGTCTTACCTGTAGCACCTCCTGCTCTCTTGCAGTATTTTGGTTAAACAGCCTCAATTCTTCAAGAAGCTTCTCAGTTAACAGCTGAAGAGTCAAGAGGAAGACAGTTTAATATAATGCCAACAAATGCAAGCCTCAGCAGCTGTCTCCACATCAGAAGAAAAGGGGCAGGAGCTCTCAGGCCTCTCAAAGCCTAGTTAACTTTTACTGCTATTCCAAAACTTTCTTACCAGCATCTGCTTCTGACGTTCCTGTGCATTTTCTTCCTCCTCTAAGATGCTGCTGCCTGTAACTGATTGATGAGGTGCATTAGTGAACATGTGATGTACAGATAACTTCACTTGTAAGAACTAACAGCTTCTCAGAGTAACTTTATACAGCAAGAAAAGACTAAATCAGTTTCAAAGTTTATCCAGGACAGGGCCTAGTACAGGAAGCAGCTTTTGCTCTTAAGCTAGAAACAGTCCAAATGTCTTATTGTAGCAGGGAAAACAAAGAGTTCTGAAGAGTAAGTACCAGAATGAGATGTGAAGTGCATAGTCCTTACCAGGATCAATGTTTTTCCTCTCTAAAATTATCATGTAAGTCTCCTGAAGTTTCTTGAGCTTCTCAACTTCTTGTATCAGGCCTTCCTTATCCTTCTTTAACTCTTTTATAATGCCCTGTCATTGACACAGATGATAAGTGAATTAAGTTTCCAGGGAGATTTTCTTCTTGTTAGTCAGTGTGCTGCTAGTGGCTTAACAAGAGCTCCACTAGCAGCAAGAACCAGGCCTTGCCCTTCTGTCTCTACCACCAGAGCAAGAATCATTAAGATTGGAAAAGAACTCAGGGTCATCAAGTGCAACTGTCAACCCAACACCCCCATGGACACTAAACCAAGTCCCTCAGCACCACATCTCCATGGCTTTTCAGCCCTTCCAGGGACGGTGATTCCACCACTGTCCTGGGCAGCCTAAGCCAGGGTTTGGCAACGCTTTTGGGGTATAAATTATTCCTCATGTCCAGCCTAAACCTCCCCTGGCACAACTTGAGGCCACAAGTCAGCCAAATGAGTCTGTTGCAGATTCTTACTCCTGGTTATTGACAGGTTTAGTGCATTTATCACATCCACATGTCATAGCCATCACTAGAAAAAACTGATCCTAGAGATAAATTCCTTTTAGGCAATCCCTGTGTATCTCTCTTTGTGCTCCCTCTCCTATGTAGAAATAATTAAAGAGCTTGATGCACTGAAGAACATATAAACATCAGGAAGAAAAGGGCATCTCTGACTCTTGAAGCCACAGCACTATTCCCTAAACAGTTCAGATATTACCAGTATAAGCTGATCAGCCTCACAAGTAGAATGTAATTCTCCAAGAGAATCAATAAGCATGTGGATTAGGATGATCCAGCTGGTAATATCAGAAGCTTTGTGAACATCTCATAGGAGGCCTCAAAGGCTCTCAAAGACAATAAGCTCCGAGATAAGAGGAATGATCATCTCACAGATTAGTAACTGCTTGAGAACTGGGAAATGAGTTAAGTTTTACAACCAAAGGTTACCAGCAGGGTCTCCGGCACAGGACAGAAATTGTGCTATGTGTATCCTAGGGTGATCTGTTCAGAAATGGTTCAGAAATGTTCAGAGATCTACGGATTATCTGGCTCCTAGCTTGTAAACAAGCTCCAGCAATGGCTGGTGCAAGCAGGTGACTCATGGAGGGCTGCAGAAGCAACTCAGCCCTGGATCAGCTTGAGGCTCATAGAATCACAGAATGTTAGGGTTGGAAGGGACCAGGCATTGATCAGATCCTCACTCAGTATTGTCTTCTCCAGCCTAAGCAGCCCCAGCTCTCTCAGCCTCTCCCCAGCAGAGGTGCTCAAGTCCCCTCAGCATTGCAGTGTCCCTTCTCTGTGGCCTCTCCACAAGTTCCCTGTCCTTCTTACCCAGGGGAGCCCAGAACTGAACCCAATCCTCCAGCTGTGGCCTCCCCAGGGCAGAGCAGAGGGGAAGGAGAAGCTCCCTGGCCCTGCTGGCCACACTCACCTTGCTGCACCCAAGGATGCCATTAGCCTGCTTGGCCCCAAGGGCACATTGCTGGCTCATGGGCATCCTGCTGGCCACCAGCACATCCAGCTGTTTTTCCACTGAGCTGCTTTCCAGCTTTTCCAGCTGTATCTCTACAGAGATGACCCATGGCAAGCTATGTAGATAGCTAAGCCCCTAGTCATCCATGAGCCATAAAACAAACAGGGCAGTGCTGCTCAATTCAGAGAACCAAAACCTGAGCTGAGCCGTGGAATCCCTCAACAAAGAATATGTCCTGAGCCTCAATCCAAACCACTGCTCAGTTGCCTGAGGCAGTAAGGCAAAGAGAAGCTAGAAGGCTTCAGTGTCACTTTCAGCCAACAACCTTATGTATCCAGTCATAAGATCAGTGAAAAAGAAGAAAAAAGAAGAGCACACAGGTGAACCTTACCCATGGCGGAATAAAGGTATGGGGAAACTCCATTACATTGCCAGAGAGAAACATTCCAGACTGTATAATCCATTTAGGATTGCCCACAGACACATCAATCAGGGGATAAAAGCCTAGGATGCTACTTGAGAATGGGGAGTCACCTCTCCAATGCCTGGATGGAGACTCTTCCCCCTTGCTCAGGACACTGGCCAAGGTCACTCCCCTGGGATTGAAAGCCCTTACCTGAAGGGGCAAGCAAGTAGTCAGCATCCTGTAAGTTTATCATCTCAGAATCACAGAATTAACTAGCAGACACAGAATGTTTTGTGCTCTTTTTAGGTTGTTATATTCTTGCTCTTAAGCTGTAGTGCAATTCTTCCACAGTATCCCTGAAAACTTGGCGAAGTTCCAGTTTATTGTTTGCTTGAGCCTTACAGTTAAACTTGCCAGTGAAGCTCAAATAAACTGCTTGTTTGAACCTTGCAGTCTAGGCTCTTTTCATCAAGAAGGGCCAACTACGGATCTAAACTTGACTCAAGAAAGTCAAATCTGCTTGAAACAGAATCCACTGAAGACCCTCAGCTCTCTCAGCCTTTCCTCCAGTCCCTAACCAATCTCAGTGGCCCTTTGTTGGACTCTCTCCACTATGTCCACGTCTCTCTTGGACCAGGAACGCAGAACCAGACACAATACTCCTGGTTTGGCCTCACCAGTGTTGTGCAGGTAAAAAACCTGCAGAATATTCGGACACTAAAAGATTAGGCAACAATATGACTGAAGAGTGCATGAAGAAACATAAGGCTATATAAACTGAGCTCTGTGTTAAATACTCAGACAAGAGTGAGGTCACTGTTCCTCAAGCTTAGTGCACAGCAGTGAGCAAAATCCAAGCAGAATGTTCTTTGTTATTGACACCATAAGCTCCCCTGAACCCACATCTTCAACACCATAGCACTTCCACACCACCAGAGAGTGGGCAGAAGGAAGCAGGAAATGGAATAGCTTATCTACCACATTTTAGGAGCTACAGAAGAAAAAGAATTAATAGACCTGAAACCATCAGTGGCAAATGATTTAGTTTCTCTGGAGCTAGTTAGGAGGCATCTGACAATATCAAAGCTATTTTAATAAAATTTCATGTGAGTGTATGGTTGTGAATGTGAAATATTCTCCCACAGTGAGTTTAAAATGGCAGGAGAGCTCTGATGACTATTTAACAGTGATCTGGATGCATTATCTACCCAAATAGATTTGCAGCTCTGCTGATTTCCAGGTTCTAGCAGATCCATCATCTTTTCCAGAGGAGAAAACCCAGGCCACCCAAACTCTACTGACTTCTGATGGAGACAAGAAAATGAACAAAACAATCCCTTGACCTGACCCCGTAGGGGTCAGAATATAGGAGTTAGGCAATGAATTATTTATTTCCCCCCCTCCCTTTTCTTCCTCCCTTTTCTTACCTGTGCTCCTATTAGTCTGGAGTGTATCTGCTGTTTGGCTGTTTCTAACAGCTGATTCTTGGCCTTCAGCTCTGCTTCCAGTTTGTACCTGCTGACAGGTCTGTACAGTCAAACATCAAAGATTTAGGGGCAAAAATACCAGTATTACACACCTTCTCTTTCACTTCCACAAACATGCCCTTTTTGGAAGCCTTTGCTCCTGTTCCTGACCAGGAGCTTTAATCAGCAAACTTGGCAAGGAAGCTGTACATGGGTGAGAGCTCATCACAACCCTCTAAGAGAGGAACATCACTGCAGGAGACAACTAGGAGAAATTTGAGGACACATACCTTCTTGGAGCTGCCTTCTTTGAAAGAAGTTCCACATTCTTGGCAGATTTAGGCAACCTTAAAAGACAGGTGAAATACAATTACCAGGAGACCACCACATTCTTGCAGATTACGTATGTCTGTTAGTTTGACAAAACCTGCAAAATGCTAAGTTATCTTGAGGCCATTTGCGAAGTAATAAACCCATCAGTATTTCACTGCCACTTACCCTTGGTTTGTAGCTTCAAAGACACCATCTGTGGGAATGTTTGAGCCAAACTTCAAGTTGGGTTTTTTGTTGAACTTTAGATCTGCTGTTTTACCAGCACATTGTTTCTTTGAAGGCTGAGCCACTTGCAGCTCTGCAAGTAAAAGACAACACTGAAAACACTGCAGTCCACAAGAGATCACCATAATACATAGAACTACTGGATCTCTTAAGCCTTTAATTTGAGGTAAATCACAATTACATTTGGCTAGAATCAAGACTTCAAAGTCTAAGGGCAGTCTTCAAACTTTATCCAGGATTGAGGGCCCAGAACAAGCTACAATTAGTTCAGGTGACAGAGGGTTTTAAAACACACTTCCCAGCACTAATGACAGCAAGTTTGAAAAGTGAAAAGAGAGGCCTGATAATAGAGGAGGTCTCAAGATCAAGCAGGTACCATGCCACAGGGCTCCCAGCAAAGTTGTTCACTACTGGAAGCAAAACAAACACAACCCACTTGAAACTCTCAGTTAAGAGAACTTCCTATTTCACTTCACTGTGAGTAAATACACTTCTAAAATAACACTGTAGAGAACTAACTTTCTATGCAATGATTTTTTGGCTTAAAATCAGAGCTGTCTGAGCATATAAAGCTTTATTCACATAGTGGATGTAGGAAGCTTCCCCACCAAGTTAAATACTTTTCAAATGACATACTCTTAAGCACGTTTACACTGGAGGAACGTGAGAGTTTCCACTAACACTAGACTAGTCCCATGTTTTTAGTTAAGTCCGCAAGCTTCCCATTTCTAAAAGGCTTGTAAGGAGCATCAAAAAACTGAGAGAAGAGCAAGCCCCTGAAATAAAGTTCTTTAACCTCAGTAGGACTCCACATTCAGTGAGCAGGAGACAGAGTCTGCAGGCCCAGAGCTGGAGCAGGTCTCAAAGGTGAGCGTTAAGCCAAGAGAATCATACACTAGTTTGGGTTTGAAGCCACCTGAAAGACCATCTAGTTCTAACTCCCTGGGCAGAGATGTCACACCAGGTTGCCCCAGGGCCCATCCAGGCTGGCCTGGAACACTGCCAGGGATGGAGCACCCACAGCTTCTCTGGGTAATCTGTTCTAGTGCCTCACCACCCTCAGAGGAATTTCTCCCTCACGTCCCATCCAAATCTTCCCACTCAAACCCGTTCCACCTCCTACTATCACTCCCTTATCGGCCATCAGGACTCCCAAAACGGCCACCAGAGGCCGAAGAGCTCCCTCAGACCCAGGACCTCCCTGACAGACAACCACCAGCAGCAATGCTCCGGCCTAGCCCCGACCACATCCGCCCGCTCCCAGGGCCCCAGGACGGAGCGGAGCAGAGCAGAGCTCTGCCTTCCCACCTGCCTCCCGGGGTCGGTACGCACCGGCGAGCGGCCCGGCGCGGAGCAAGCCGCTGCAGACAGGGATCCGAGAGCTCTCCGCGGCCATTCTCCCGCGTTCAAGCCCTACCGCCAACCGACCGCACCAAGCAGCGCACGCGCAGCAGTGCCCGCCGGCCCCGCCCCAGCCAGCAGCGCGCGGCCGCACTGCGCGTCCCCGCGGAGAGGGACTGCGGAAGGGCGGCGCGCGGAGCGCCGCTCGCCTGCCTTTCCCGCATTTTACCTCAGATTGCTGAGCGGGGAAAAGGTTCCATTCGCAATCGCCAGACGGGGAGCTGGCTGCCATGGCAGGGTCTGTGCTGCCCTTCTGCAGGTACGGGTGTTCTCAAGACCTCTGCAGCTTTTAGGGAGTACTCTGTGGCCCTGGGCAACCAGCTGAGAGTAGCTGGAGCCAAGAGGGGAAGAGACTATGCAGCTGTTTAAGGTACTTCTGCTATTAGCACGAAACATGCTGTCAAACCAATGTAGTAAAAGGAGAGAGAAGAATTAGAGCTTTATGATGTGTTTATTTACTGAACAGTGTATTGAAATGCTCTATCTTTGGAGATTGTCCCAGCCTCACTGGGTGCAGCCCTGAGCTCTGCCTTTTGCTTTGTGTTCAGCTAAGCTCCCAAGTCCTGCATCTGGCATAGCTGCAGCAGCTCCACTGGGGTTGGTTCCTCTCTGCATGCTGTTCTTGGGAGGAGTTGGAGCCTCCCAGCTGATGGAGCTCTCTTCACCCAGGATACTCAGGGACATCCCCCTTGGGGCTTACAGAGTGCCCCTCATCTCAATCCCTTCTCCGCTGCCGCCTCCACTGTGCTCCGCGCTGGTGACGGGATCGATTCCTCCCTGAAAAGGCTGGAGTGTCTTGTCCGCGCTGTGGAGCTAGACCCTCAGCCTGTCTTTACCTGGAGGACCTGCTGCGTTGCCTCCACCTGCCGTTGGAATGCTGCTGGTCCCTGCTCTGCTGCCTTGGTCTGCTGCGGTGGCCCTGTGAGCTCTGGCCCTGAGCTCGTCCTCTGGTGCTGCGGGACCTTCTCCGAGATCGGCTCCTTGCTGCAGACCGTTACCTGGAGGAATCCCAGCCAGCGTGTGCTTGCTGGTCACGCTGGCTCCTACTTGCAGGCCATTGCCTGGAGGAATCCCAGCCAGAATGTGCTTGCTGGTCACGCTGGCCTCTTCTTGCAGGCCATTGCCTGTAGTACTCCCAGCCAGCATGTGCTTGCTGGTGACGCTGNGATCGGCTCCTTGCTGCAGACCGTTACCTGGAGGAATCCCAGCCAGCGTGTGCTTGCTGGTCACGCTGGCTCCTACTTGCAGGCCATTGCCTGGAGGAATCCCAGCCAGAATGTGCTTGCTGGTCACGCTGGCCTCTTCTTGCAGGCCATTGCCTGTAGTACTCCCAGCCAGCATGTGCTTGCTGGTGACGCTGGCCTCTTCTTGCGCGCCATTGCCTGGAGGAATCCCA
>VWZO01017918.1:0-10389 GCA_013396975.1 Bucco capensis
GAAGAACTTCTTCCTTACACCTAATCTAAATCCACCTTCTCTCAGTTTAAAACCATTATGCCATGTCCTATGAGTACATGCTCTTGTAAAATGTGCCTCTCTAGCTTTCCCTTTTGGTACTGACAGGATGCTACAAGGTCACCCTGGAACCTTCTTTTCTTCAGGCTGAATAACCCCAACTCTCTAGCCCCCTGATTATCTTTGTGGCTCTCCTCTGGGCTTGCTTCAACAGGGATTGAGTGGCAGTGCTGTTCTGAAACACCAATACTTGAAAACATACTGTTTTGGGGTTTGTTTTAAGTGAGTATCTTCAAGATCAGAGACCTGGTAGTGAGTTCTACCTTTGGTAAGCATATGCAGGTGATGCTGAAGTTCCCTGGCACCTGCAGCTGTAGCTATTTTGCTGCAATCCCAGCAGGTGCTTTTGCTCCCCTGGACAGGCAAAGCCCCTCTCTGCAGAGCCTCTGGAAGTGCAATAGTGGCAATAGTTCTGACACAAGGCATGTGACAATGGGGGCTGCACTGTGGCTCATGGGGGGGCTTGGTCTCTGCATGGGGTTCTGCCCTTCAGCCCCAGCCTGCCAAATGCTACAGCAGAGCTCTGCTTTCCAGTGTCAGGGCCTTTGGAGTCCTAAATGGGAGAGAACCCCCTGGGACACGTGTCTACCCAGGTGGCCTCCTGTGCTCAAAGACTAACCTCCAGCTGGGAGGTCTCTGCCCCTCCAGCCACCTCCTCTCAGCATGCTTCCTACCCTAGACCCTCAGAAGGCACCAGCTCCAAGTCTGCCTCCTGGCAGCTGGGGTGAAGGGGCAGAAAGTCCCCTTTGGAAGAGGTTTAGGGAAGGAGGGACAAACAGTCCAGCCTGGCTCAGCAGGAGCCTCCCAGGAATGCATCAGCAGCTTCAGCACACGCAGGGGGCTGCAGATGGTCCCATTGCATGCCCTGACGCTGTGGCCAGGAGGGCTGAGACCCTGCTCAAAGCATCCCTTTTGAGGAGGGTCAAAGAGACAAATTTTTTGAGGGAAGGGGGAAGTGCAGGATAAATGCTGGACCTGGAAGACCTTTCCTCTGCTTGATGTGGAGGAAAACTCCCAGGGGCGTTCAAACAAAACAGCTAATTACCGCTCGTATGGGTCGGGGGATGCGACATGACTAGGAGGGTGAGGCTGGAAGCTGCAGACCCTTTTGTGAGGTGGAGGGGAGCAGAGAAGGGTTAGGGACTGGGGCTCTGCCGGCAGCATCCCCTGCTTGCTCCGCACCTCCATCAAGCGCCGAGCCGCGGGTCCTGGGACTGGGGAGCCACTGGGGCTGGGGGTTCTGCAGTGGTGCTGTGCAGAGAGAGGGGGATGTGCGCAGGGGCTGTCCGCGGGCGCGGAGCGGCAGCGCGGATGCCCGAATGCTTCTTCCTGCAGGACAAATGAGGTGGGCACAGGGTGGCTCCCGACATCCAGAATGCCAGGGATTTAAAGGATATTTTATGTATTTTTTTTAAATGGATGTATTTATTATTTTTTTTTTCCTGTGCACCAATAAGTCCTGGCTTCATTTGCACCTTCAGTTCTCGTTTCAGGGCGGGCAGCGATGCAACAGCTGCCATCGCTTGTGCTTTAAACGGGAAATAAAAAAAGAAATAAATGCCCACATCTGTCCCGTTTCTAAGGCAAACGGCAAATTTATTTCATGTCTCCCGGCCAAGCTATGTTCACCCAAGGACCGTGGGGAGACCCCCAACCCCTGGGGAAAACTTGCAGCCCTCTCTTGTAAACGAGGGGGGCGAAATCTTGAGAGATAAAGTGATAGAGCAAAAGGGGTGGCGAGGGAGAAAATCTCTATAAATAGGTTGAGCATCGGGAGCCTTTGTGCACAGGTCGCCTTGGAAGGCGGAGAGGCGTCGGGGATGCCCATCCCTCCCGGCTCCTCTTTCTGTGCTCTCTGACATGGTCACATCAAAGGACCCGCCGAGGAGGTCTGTGCACAGCCGTGTCCCTGAACTGTGCGCCTGGAAAGAGAGACAAAACCAGGCGATATTTAATATATTACTGAACGGCGAAATCTTGAATGTTTCTGTACGTGCGCGTCGCCAGAGGTTTGCACAGTTTGGCTGTGGAGGTGGAGGCGGAGGAAAGGGAGGAGGGTTTAATAAAAACCATTTGCCACTTGTCTTCAATTAGGGTCTAGAAATTTAGCAAAAAGAAAAAAAAAGTCTGTTTCTCCCACACACCCCGCCTCAGTTGCTGTCGGGATGGTGAAGTAAACGCCGTACCCCTGCAACGATTCCAGGGCTTGGCGTTAAAAGGAGAGGGAAGCCACAAGCGCTATTGTCGCGATCCGTGTCGGAGAGGCTGGCTGCGAGGGGACGAGCCCGGGTCACCCCCCCGCCTGACCCGTCGGTGTCTGATGCACATGCCCGGGCACACACCTCGCCGTGCTCCGCCGCTTCCCGACACCCACCCCGGAAAGGGCTTCTCCGCCTGGAGCGGGAACCCGACGGGACGGGGGGCTCCGGGGACCCGGAGGGGACTTTGCACTGCGGCTCCCTTCAGCCGGGTGTGCAGTGTGTGTGTGTGTGTGAAGCACGTTGCGAGGTGGGGTGCCTTTCATTTGTTTTTCCCAGTGCTATTGGGGGAGCTCCAAGCCGCCAGGGCTGCTCCTTCCCCGGGGCTGGGCAGCCACGGAGCCTCCTGTCCCAGACAGGTGATGGAGGCACCTCGGAAGCTAATAGCCTCCACCCACCCGCCGCCCCGATATTCTCCTGCATCTTAGTGTCCATGACAAATAGAGGCAACGTGAGACAGGGAAGGGGGAGGAGGGAGAGAAAGACACGTACACAATAGCCAGGCAAATTGTTAGCAACTCCGGCGTTTGGGGAAGCCGGTACTGTAACTGCGCTCTCATCAGTCACCGCTCCTGAAGTGATAGTAAAAATGCATCTAAACATGCTGCGGTGTGATATATAAAAGCACAGCGGGATGAGCTGCTTTCCAAAAAGGGACTTGGTGATTGGATATGCCTTGGCTTGATTGACAAGAGCTTAGTTTGGTAAAGAGAAGACACGCAAGCTTTCACAGCGGGATTTCTTTTCTAAAATATATCACACTAGCCTTTGAAAAGCGCCGCACACTATAAGGGAAATAAGGTTGCTTTATAGTGCTCTGACATTTCTTTAAAACACAACTAAGATCAAAAAAAGAAATAAAATGTGTTCCAAACACAATGTTTTAATTAGTTTATTCTGTGCATTTGCTTTTATCTGGTGTATATATCACGGATCTCCACCCTTTAATTAAAACAACTGACTGCCTATACAACAGCAGAGACAAATTCCTAACTTTCTCCTTTGTAGCTACAAGCAAATGCAATTTACTACAGATCTCAGAAGAGTTTTTAAAATAAACGTGGACGCCTTGAAAGCTCTCGGGGAACGGGCGAAGGTAGTGGGAAATGGCTGTTTCCTGGCTTTGAAAACTTGAGAGGATGTGAAGTCCCACGGGCAGCCCTGCCCGCAGCCCTGCCCGCACCGCGCACCCGCCGAGGGCTTGAAACGCAACGGGGGCACGCAGCCGCCTTCAGCTGGGAGCTGCAGCTGAAGGGCTGAGATGGGGCTTTCTGGTTGCTTGCTTGCTTGCTTTTTGGATTTGTTTTGGTTTCTCTCTCTTTTTCTCCTTTCTCTCTCTTTTGTTGTTTTTTTGGTTGGTTGGTTGGTTGGTTTGGGGTTTTTGTGCACTCCCCATCGAAGCCCAGGTCACCGCACGCCCTCCATCACCCCCTGCCCGCCCGCTCCAGGGTTGATCACTTGAGGCACCTTTTCTACCCCAATCCCCCCCACCTCTGCCCGTTACGGAATTGAAAGGGGAACAAATGTCCTTTAAAAGGCATTGACTCCTTTCCCCGTGGCAAACATACCGTTTACAGGGGCAGTTATTTCTGTCGGGGGCCGGCGCTGCCCCCCGCACCCGAGGTGTGCTCCCTGCGAGCCCGCGTCCCGCAGCGCGGGGCCTGCGGGGTATTCGATAACAAAAATAGGGAAGGGGGGGTCAGAGCGCCGAGGAGCCATCTATCGGCCCTAAAACTGGGGATTTCGGCAGTAAAAGGGGAGCTGGCTCTCTCCGAAGCCTCTGGTCGCAGGCAGAGTGTGAACCTCCCTGGTGCAAACCTGGCCACGGGACAATGGGGTGCATTTAGGCAAGAGTCCCCGGCCCGAGCCCCGCTGTTGTTATTCACCCCGCTTTGGCCCAAGGCTTCGAGGGGGATTTTACTGGTGAAAGAGGCTTCCTTCTTGGAATTATTAACCCTCGGAAGTGCTCAAGGGCTGAGCCCGGTTCCTCCCGCGAGCCGCGGCCGCCCTGCCTGCCCCGTCCCACGGCTCGACGAGGCGGGCAGATCCCGTCAGGGCTGCGGGCTGGAACGCTGCATTCCCTGCGTTGGCGAAGGGAGTGGGGCAAGCAGCAAAAGGAGCGGGAGCGGGTCAGACCCCGCAGCTTTGCGGCGGCACCGCTTTTCCCGAGAAGTAAAAAAAAAAACAAGAGTGAAAAGGAATGGGCAGATCACCCCACACGGACGGGTCAGAGGGGGGAAGAGGGCTCGATCCTCTCCCCAGCATCTTGAGGAAAGCCCCCGCTGGCTGAGGGGAGAGTCGGTGGGCGATATGACCAGGGGATAATGTTGAAAGGCGAGCGGTGGAAAAGGCACAGCCCGCGTTCTTTTCTTTTACGACTATAAATCGTTCACCTCGTTGTTCCATCACGTTCTAGGGATGCCCCAGTCTTTAGCGGATGTCGGGTGGTGGAAGACACCTTCGGTGCCTGCCGGTGGTGTGTCCATCCGTGCGCCGGGATGGCGCTGCCGGAGACAACGGTGGGCTTACGGCCCCACCCCATGGGCTAGGACCGGAGCGAGTCGGCCCCCCTCGGCCGGAGCCCACCTGCGGCATCGCGGAGGGCACCTTGCCCCACCGGGACGCCCCGCAGTCCGCCGCCCGGGCGGCGCTAGACCACTCTGCTCCAAGGAGCTCCGGCTGCTTGTAGCTCCCAGCCCAGGGCCGCGGGGACAGAGGAGTCTCCTGCTGCCGACTCTCCAGCTCCGGGCCGCGGTTGTGCCCAGCGCTGCCGAAAATGATGTGGAAACATGAGGAAACTTCGCGTTCGTCCCTGGGGCTCCCAGCAGCAGGCAGAGCGCCTGAGCACTGGCACACCCCGAGGCTCGCAGTGTCGCAGGAGCGAGTGTCCCCACAGCCGCCCCGGGGATCTGCTGCAGGCTTGAGGCCGCCGCCCCGGAGCCTGGCAACCCGTCCCGGTTGGCCCTCGACAGCTAGAGACCGCTGTCTCCGGGCCCTGGGGGGACCGGTTCAAACGGGGCGATTTGCACCCGGAGAATGAGTTTGTTACAGAGGTTGACACCTGCTGCGAAACCCCGGGGCGACTCGCCGAAGAGAGGCGGGCGAGCTCGCCAGCAGCGGCGGGGCACCGAGCCCGGGAACGGGCTGGACGGGGGTTGATTTGGAGTGGGAGCCTCACGTTCCCTGGCTGCTCCGTTCTCCACGATGCACCCGGGGCTGCAAGGCAAGGTGCGGGGGACCCGCCGTGTCTAGGTAGGGACGCAGGGCAGCTCCGAGGGGTGCCCGATGGGTGCCCGGAGCTGCCCGGGGCCTCGGCAGCCGTCGGGGTCGGGCCGGGCCGCTCCGCAGCGCCGCCTCGTGCCCGGCTCCGCTCCGGGCCCCACCGGCAGCCGCACCAGGCGGGCACGGGCAGAGGCGGCTTCTGCAGCCCCGCTCCCAGCCTTGGTGGTCGGGGCCAACAGGTTTCTAAGGAGGCTGAAGAACCGAGGCGGGGGTTCATCCCGGCATTCGTGCACAATCCTTCCTGCTCTTCCCTTCCCGTTATCCCCATCCACCCCTCAGAGCATAGCTTGCGCTCAGTGTAGATCAAGCCCAGTCTAAGCACGGTCGAGGGCACCCGGCGGGGCCCCTCTGGCCCACCTTGGCTCGTTGACTAGTGGGAACACTCTGCCCAACTCCGCTCTGCCCCCGGCAAAAGGCCTCAGGCAGGAGGGGACCGGGCACCCCGGCGGCGGGCTCGGAAACAGCAAGGGCGCGAGGGCAGTGGCCCCGGCACGCCCGGGAAAAAGCATCTCTGCCCCGGCAGCTGATGCCGGGTTGGCGGCTCCCGACGCTGGGATGCCTCTTCGGAGCCCGGGGCTTGCGGTTGCCCCTCAGGGCTCAGTCACGCAGAAAGGCTGACTAAAGTCTGTGTCCCCCGCAAGAGTGGGACAATAGAGCCACCCTCCAGGTCACAGGTCACCTCCTCGCTGATTGAGATATTCGCCACTTCCCCCCACCCCCTCCGCTCCTCGGAGGCGCGGGACGGTTTCAAGGGGGCGGCTGGAGGGCGAGGATGCCTCTCGGCCAGGCCGAGGTGCCAAGGGCCTAGCTTCCTCCCCTGCTTGCTCCGCACCGTGCCTCGTACCGACGGCTTTGCAGCGGGCTTTTTCCTCCTTCCAGAGGAGGGTCACTCTTGAGCATGGCCATTGAGGTATGCGGGTACCCCAGGGCACAGGGGCCAGCAGGGCTGTGGCCCCCGTCATCCCCTTCTTCTGGGTTTGCTTTGGCCCCTTTTGGGACGACGGGACCCATTTATTCTGCAGCTCTAATTCGACCTCGTGTTTTCTCGACCTCATGTTTTTTTCCACTCGCTTGGAGCCCGACGAATGTTTCCCACGCAGCTGAACGATTTTGGGGAGGAATTTCTCCCCATCACCACAAAACACGCGACAAATCCCGGCCCGTGGGCAAGGATGCCAGCGCCGGCCCAGCTCCCTGGGCTGCAGGACGGAGCTCGCTGGCACTCACATTTCCTCGCCACTCAGGTCTTTCTGCTTGCCTCCGCCTGGCCTTTGATATCCCTCGCCCCCTCCCCTTGCCGAAGTTCAGACCTGTTTACTCCAGCCCCTATCTCTGAAGTTCAAATGTACATGTGCTTCCCCCTTCGCTGAGTGACAGCGACAATGGAAATGTCTCGTTCGCTCCTGGTTTGCATTTAATTACACTGGAGATGCAATATGTTTATGGCAGGAGAAAAACTACTTGTCTTTACGCTTGTTAGGGATATTCATTTGTCCGCGATACAGCGTAGTTTAAAAGCTATTTAGGGCGTATGAAATATTCCCCTCACCGGGCAGCACTCAGGTCGGCACGGGAGATTTTTGTTACCGTTTCCTCGGGTTCGTTTTGCCTTTTCCTTGCACTCTTGGTGAAAGGAACGAGAGAAACCAGCGGAGAAACCCGACCCCCCTCTCCTGAAACTTCACCTGCCCCTGCCCCGCTGTGAAATCCACCATAACGAGTGGGCACCCACAGGGGACCATTTTTTCCTCCTGCGCTGCAGGGCCTAGACCTTGTGGACTAGACTCCGCTCCGTGTCGGGGCGCTGGGACGGGGCAGTGTTAAACACTGGGACTTCCCAAGGCCAGGATGGGGGTTAGCCCCGGAGGGAGCCCGGCAGGGAGGTTCAGAGCCACCGCCGTGCAGGGCACGCACGGGAGCCGGGCACTGGCCAGGCTCTGGGCACCAAGGCACCCGTACCGCCTTCCAGGGGTTTTACACTTTCGTGGCTGTTAAATTTCCAAATCATCCCAAAGGAGGAAAAAAAAAAAACAAAGAAAGAGAGGGGAAAAAAAAAAGGGGGGGGAGGAGAATTACAGGAATATCTGTTCCTGACGTAAAGCGGGGGGTCTTTCTCCGCCTTCCCCTCGCATTGGGAGCACGACAGGAGAAGAGAAGCCTGCGAGACTCTACTTTTCTGGTTGCTGTTTGCACGTTTGCAACTGAGATAGATTTAAAAAGGAAAGAAATGCGATGTTCCCTCACCTCTAGGAAATAAATTGGGATCGGCCAGAAATACCGCTAAAACCGGAATTTTCTGAAGTTGTAAAATGCGTATAAAATATATATTTTTTTTAAATTACGAAAGCACAGGGGGGAAAAATCACAGGCCATACTGATAATGCTCTTTAAAAAATAGACGCGTTTTATGCCATTTTTGGTCCTCGAGTCGGCAAATTCCAGTCAGGAAGCGATCGGGTGGCAATAGTGCCTGTACGCCCGTGCAGATATCACTGAGCGCACACACTCAGGCAAAGTTGGCAGAGTAGAAATGGGAAACGTATAAAAAAAGATTTATAGGTTAATTGCTGTAGCCCGATCTGCAAGTACGTTGCGGCGTGGCAGGACTGCGGGCTTCGCTTTCTGCAAAGACACCAACCCACCCCCCCAGAAACGGCGAGTCCTCGTCCAAAGCTACCATCACTTCTTTTTACTCCCTTCCTCACCCCCCCGGGATGATTTGCCCGAAGCACCGCGTTGGCGCCGGCGCGCAGCGATTTTTCTATGCGAGAAAAACACATTTAAGTTTTATTTTCGAAATATTTTGAAAGCTTTTCCCGCCGTGGAGCCAGGCCAGCTCCTTCTCCCCAAGTCAGAGGATTTCTCATCACCCCTATCCACACCATCCGGCCGGGCTGGCCGCAGCCCCGCGTGGCGTGGGCATCTGGGCGGGCAGCGCTGCCGCCCCGCTCTCTGCGCCCCGTTCCTCGCCGCTGCCACCGGCCCCGGCCCGGCCCCGGCGCATCCCATTAGGGACAGACAATGCTACACGTGAGGCCTCCTGCACAAGCAGGGGTCAGTCGCCCTCGGTCGCCCCAGGTCGGCGACTTCAGAGGCGCTGCCCTCCCCGGCGCTCAGCTGATGGGCTAATTGAATTATGCCCCCTTTTTTTTCCTTCCTTTTTTTTTCCTTTTTTTCTTTTTCTTTTTTTTTTTTTTTTCGCACCCGCCTCGTGTTCTGCTGCAATCGTGCACTAGCGGCAGCGAGGGACTCACCTTCCAACTTTGGGACTGTTCTTGGCGGCTGTGGCCTGGGAAATTTGAGTGTTTGACAGGCACCGGTGTTACCTCTCGGGGAGATTTTATATCGGTGGAGCTTTTTTTCCCTTTCCTTTTTTTTTTTTTTTTNTGGGGTGTGTGTTTGTTGTCGCTGAGAAAACCCAACGCGTGCGGGAGGTAATTAATTACTCCTCCATGGTCCTCCGGAGACAGGCAGGTAGAGCCGCCNTTTTTTTTTTTCCCCTCTCCTTGCAAACCCTAAAATAAAGAATGCGAAGCCTTTCCCGGGGCTGATTGGGGGGAACGATGTGAAAGGGCCGCGGTTATAAAGCGCTGCTTGAAGCAAGCTCTCAATGCGTCTCTGAACTTGATCAGATTTTACGTTTCCTGCAGAGAGCCGGCGGCGAGCCTGAGACCTGCCCAATAGCCAGACTTGGGGGCTCAGCAAATCTCAGGATATTACAATTACAGCCATCTTTCTTTCTGCCTTTTATTTCCATTCTTGCTCCCCATAGTTCTTTGCAAATGCTTTCCAGAACAGAAAATGAGTGGATTTATAGCACTGTCTGCAACTGATAATTATTCCAAGGCAGAACGTTGCCTTTGCAAAATAAAATTAAACAAAACAACAAAAAAAAAGGAAAAAAAAGAAAGGAAGGAAAGAATGAGAGAGACGGGAAGGGCGGGGGGGAACCAGCAACAAAAAAGATACACGAGTGTAGAAAAAATACGGCTCAGGAGAAGCCGTGCCGGTGCCAGGCGCTGCTCCGCGAGCTGGCGGGGAGGGAGAGACGGAGGGGACGGAGCCCCGCTGCCTGCGGAGCGGGGTGCGACCCCCCGCCGGNAACTGGAGCTCTGTCCCCGGCCCTGCCTCGGCTCCCCCGCGCCCGAGCTCCCGGCCGCGCCGCGGACAGGGCTACAACCCTACGGGGTCTTCCCCTGCCTCCATCCCGGGCAGCACCCGCGGAGAGTGGCGCGGGCGCGTAGCGCAGGCAGCNGGGGAGCAGGGAAGGAAAGCGGCGGCTGAACTCAGGCGGCGAAGTTAGCCCCGGCCCGGGCAGGCTGCGCCTCCCGCGGGGCTGGGAACAGGAGCAGGGACCGCTCTGCTCGGGGCGACTCTGCCCGCCGCGTTGAGTCGGTAAAGCGGAAAATAAAAATAAATAGAAAATTAAGATTAAAAAATAAAATTAAAATAAAGAGAGGAGGAGCCGGTTCGAGTTTTAACAGGGTTTTATTTTTGAAGCAGGGCTGCGGCTTTACAGTGGCTTTACGCCTCCCTCTCCCCACTCGCCGAACGCGCCCAGGGCGAGCGTCCCGCGGGGTGGCGAGGGGGGCATGGCATGGCACAGCACGGCATGGCTTGGCATGGCACGGCAGGACGCGCGGGAGGGAGGGCGGTGGCAGCGGAGGCACCGCGTACGACCACGCACGCTGCGCGCATGGAGGTGCCTGCCCGCCTCCCGGCACTGCACTCTGGGCTCGGGCCGCCCCGGCAGCACCCGGGGCGCAGAGCG
>VWZO01017918.1:10794-44269 GCA_013396975.1 Bucco capensis
CTCCGCCGACGACCCTGCGCCCATGACGATGCTGCTGGACGGAGGGCCGCAGTTCCCGGCGCTGGGAGTGGGCGGCTTCGCGGCTCCCCGCCACCACGAGATGCCGGGCCGAGACGCCGCTGCCGCCGGTATGGGACTGGGGCCCTTTGGGGACTCCTCGCACGCCGCCGCCGCCTTCAAGCTGAACGCAGCCCCGCACGACCTCGCCGCCGGGCAGAGCTCGGCGTTCACGCCGCAGGCACCGGGCTACGCCAGCGCCCTGGGTCACCACCACCATCACCATCACCACGCAGGCCAGGTGCCCTCCTACAGCGGGGCCACCGCCTTCAACTCCACCCGCGACTTTCTCTTCCGCAACCGCGGCTCCGGCATCGCGGACGCCGCCTCCGGCACGGCACAACACGGGCTTTTCGGCGGCTCGCCCGGCGGCTTGCACGGCCCCGGCGGCATTCCGGACACTCCAGGTTACCTGCTCTTCCCGGGGCTCCACGAGCAGAGCCCGAGCCACACGTCCCCCAACGGGCATGTGGACAACGGGCAGATGCACCTGGGGCTACGCGGGGACCTTTTCGGGCGAGCGGATCCCTACCGGGCCGTCTCCAGCCCCCGCACGGACCCTTACGCCGGCGCCCAGTTCCACAACTACAACCATATGAACATGAATATGGGCATGAACGTGGCGGCTCATCACCACCACCATCACCACCACGGCCCCGGGGCTTTCTTTCGGTACATGCGCCAGCCCATCAAGCAAGAATTGTCCTGCAAGTGGCTCGACGAGAGCCAGCTCAGCCGGCCCAAGAAGAGCTGCGACAGGACTTTCAGCACCATGCACGAACTAGTGACCCATGTCACCATGGAGCACGTCGGGGGGCCGGAGCAGAACAACCACATCTGCTACTGGGACGAGTGTCCGCGGGAAGGCAAGTCCTTCAAGGCAAAATACAAACTGGTGAACCACATTCGGGTGCACACGGGGGAGAAGCCCTTCCCCTGCCCCTTCCCGGGCTGCGGCAAGATCTTTGCCCGCTCCGAGAACCTCAAGATTCACAAGCGGACCCACACAGGTAAGGCTCGTGCCCCCCACTCGGGGGCTCCGCGGGGCTCCGCGGACAGGCCGGCGGCTGCCGGAGCGGTCGGGGGCTCCGCCGCTGCTACCGCTCTGGGCCCCCTGCGCGCTTCTGCGGAGGCAACCATAGAAATGCTAATGGTATGTCATTTTCAGTGACTTCCGCTCCTTTTTATTTTATTTTTAGGCCTGATTGGCGTCTCTCCTAATTAAATCAGCGATACTTTTGTCAAAGTATTTTTATTTGCAGCCCAGTCTTTCCTTCAGCCCTCCGCACGGGTGAAGGGAAGAGGCGGGGAAGGCAGGAAGCAAACGTATTTTGGCTTGTATTCTCGAGTACGTCTTGTAAAACTGTCCGAGCCGATGAATTTATCTCGGGTCTTCTCCCTCCCCGGGCTCGCCCAGCCGCCGTCCCCGCCGGAGTCCACCGTGGGCCTGGTGGGACGTGAATCGGAAATAATAAAGGCTGACCCGAATTTATGCGACATGTAACAAACCCTGCTGGTTGTCTTCCCCTTCTTTTTTTCTTTCTTTATTTGGTGCTTGTGCATCCCTAAAGGTGGGGCGAGTGAGGCAGAGGTTGTCGTGGGAGGAGGCAGGCGGGGGTGGAGAGGGGAACAGCCCTCCTTCACCCTCTCTGAATTTCACAGGTGAGAAGCCCTTCAAGTGCGAGTTTGAAGGCTGCGACAGGCGCTTCGCCAACAGCAGCGACAGGAAGAAACACATGCACGTCCACACCTCGGACAAGCCCTACATCTGCAAGGTGTGCGACAAATCCTACACCCACCCCAGCTCACTTAGGAAACACATGAAGGTAATCACCCTTGCGCCTCAGCCTTTTCCTCCCTGAGCAGGGATGCTCAGTTGCTGGTGTGCTCAGGACTCCCCGGGGCAGGGCAGGGCAGAGCTGAGCGGTGCCTGCTGCAGCGCTCCACACTCCTGGCATGGCCCAAGCGGTCCCCAGTGTCTAGGCCATGGTTGGAGCACAGCCCAGGGAAATGGCGTAGTTTCTTTTTGTGCTCCCACCAGTGCAAGCACTGCCCTGTTTCCAGAGCGTGGCTCGATGCTGGAGTGCTGTGTAAATGCTGCCTGGCCTGTGCCTGCAGCCCCCCACGCTGGGACATTGCAGCAAAGTGGCCGGAACGAAGGCAGGCTTTTACCGGTGGTGCTCAGGGTGTCTGGCAAGGCATGAACTGCCTGCTTGCGAGGCAAGGGCCAAGCCGCTGGACCCCAGTGTCCTTCCTGCATGGGAGAGAATCCCAACCTGGCACGGTGGGGTGGTGGGGACCCTGAGCTTGCTCCCATCTCTACCTCTTGGTTTTAGGTGCATGAATCACAGGGGTCGGACTCTTCCCCTGCAGCCAGTTCGGGGTACGAGTCCTCCACCCCCCCTGCGGTGGGCTCCGCCGGCAGTAAGGACTCGACTAAAACACCACCGGCCACCCTTCAGAGTAACCCTGGCCACAACCCTGGACTGCCCCCCAATTTTAATGAGTGGTATGTGTGAAGGCAGCTGCTGCCCGGCCAGAGACTGGACCAAATGTGTTGGGAACAAGGGGGAAAAAAAAAAAAGGACAAACCAAACCAACTGCAGCTTGCTGCCACAGAAATGGAGTTTCCACACC
The DNA here is from genome assembly GCA_013396975.1 of Bucco capensis. NCBI lineage: Eukaryota > Metazoa > Chordata > Aves > Piciformes > Bucconidae > Bucco > Bucco capensis. The sequence goes on from VWZO01017918.1 coordinate 13,489, forward strand.
GACGACCGCATAGGGCTACACCTAGTTAACTGCCAGGATCCAGGGGGGGGGTGTCTTTTATTATTATATTATAATTATTACTATTTTTTTGCAAGCCCAGACGCTGGACTAGCCATGTCCTTTTCTCAGGATTGGATTTCTTTTTTTTTTTTTTTTGGGTCATTTTTTGCAGTTGCAGTCGTTTCTTTGATATGTTTTTTTTTTTTCCCTCCCTGCCCCAGTTCTTCTTCCTCTGATTCCCCGCTTTTTTAATTCTTAATTTGTTTTGGTTTTCCTTCTTTTGGTGGGATGTTGACATGAGGATGAAAATTCTCCTTCGCCTTAGTGGTGATTGTTTAAACTTACAGTCTTAAACCGTGCCAAAGTCCTGTTATGTCTTGAACTTTCCTCTCTAGCTCTTCTGCTGCTTCTTTCTCTGCTATTCTCTTCTCTTTCTCCTCTCTCTCCAAGCATTACACTTGTGAATGTATTATCGTCTGATGGGGTCGGTCAGTATTTTTCAGGATGAGGATGTGGTGTTTATTCTACCCAGATTGTGACGTTTAGTATAACAGTTGCCTTTTTGTAATAACTTCTTTTGTAAATACATATCCATGATGCCATATTTATCGTTCGTAATTTAATTATTGATACGAAGTGCCGGGAACTGAACAGTATTTATGGGGGAGAAAGAATTGTTTTCTAACAAAAAAAAAAATACAAACGACAACGAAAAAAATTCCAACTCTGTACAGCTTTTGGTTATAACTGCTTTAGCATTAAAAGTTTATTGTTTTGGAAAGAGCCGTTTTTGACCTCCGCCGGCGCACCGGGCAGCCGCGGGTGCCATCGCGGACTCGGCTTGGCGCTGCCGCCGGGGTCGGGCCGTTGTTTTTGGGGCTGGCGATGCCGGGTGATGCCGCCTCCTCGCCGCTGCCTTTTCTCCTGTCCCTTTGTCCCCGCCTTCCGCCGCACAACGGCTCCGCTGCCCCGATACCTTCCCAAGCGGCCGGAGCCCGGGGCGCGCGGCACCGCGAAGGAAGATGAACATCGGGGGCAGCAGGGCAGCCTCGACAGGGAGGCCCTGACGGTGAGTACCGGACCGGGACGACGCCCAGAGCTCCTTGCTTCCACCTCGGGGCTGCCGGGACCGGGCAAGACGAGCAGGACCCGCCGGCACCGGACTGCCTGCCGGCGTGACCCGAGAGCAACTTAGCGGTGCTTTCTTCGTTATTGTCTGCTTGTTTTGTTTTATTTTTTTGTGTGGGTGTTGGTTTTGTTGTTTTGTTTTGTCTTTTTGTTTCTGATTAGGATGCTGAAAAGCCTCCCCATCCTCAGGAGAAAAAGAGGGTCGAGCAGAGACATCCAGGAAACTTCTCTGCTGGCACCGCCCAGGAGCCCCAAGCAGCCAGAGCGGCGGTGGAAACCGCCCTCCACGGCAAAGCTCCGTGTCACTGGCGGCTGGGAGATGCCCGTGGCCCCGGCGGGCCAGCTGGAGCTCAGGTGGGGATGCAGATGGCCTCCTGCCCCTGAGGAGCATGGCTGGTGCTCCCTCCCAGCGCTCCACAACCGCATCCTCCCTCTGACCCCTGGAACCTTACGGTGGGCTGGCCTCACGTCTGGAGGGAGGCAGGGACCTGCACCATGGGCTCCACATCTCTGCTGACCGGGAGAGACCCCAGACAGTCCCATCTTGAACTTGACTCGGGGCACTGTGGGTGGATGGGGTGGCCTGTGCCCTCCAGCCTGCTGCAGGGTTTGCTCAGGCGAGCAACCAAAAAAGCCTTGCATGCTTTAAAAGTTAGATTTAAACAAATCTACCCTTTCCTCTTTCCTTCCTCAAAATAACCCAAACAAACAAAACAACAAAAAAACCCCACCAAAGCAAAAAGTCAACAACAACCAAACCCAAAAGTTTCTCAGGCAGAAAAAGACAGGAGAAAGGTGAATCTCAGTCTTTGCAGCAGCACATCTCAGACAAAAAAAATACCATAAGCCCGGTGGAGGTGCAGGCAGATTTCCTTCTCCTCTCTGCCCAGCCTGGCCCATTAAAATAGTTCCCTTCGAGGTGCCCCAACCAGACATGGATCTCTGCTTCTTTTATGCTGTGAAGTCTTTTTCTCGCTGTGTGCAGAGCTGAGCCTGTGGGCTGGAGGCTGAGTGCTGCTGGCCCAGGCTCTTCCCGGCGTGCGAGTGAGGTTCACCCAGAACTGCAGCAGGTGAGGAGGAGCCAAGCCATCGAGTTTTCATCAAGACACCCACCTGGGTGGTGTCTGCGTTGCTCCAGGCCATGCCAGGATTGGAAACATGCTGGTAGGCTTGGTTTCATTCCAGCTTTGCTTAGAACCGGGGAGGTGTGGGATGCGTGGAGCTCTGCGGGCACACAGGGCCCTGGGATGGGTGCTGTGGGGTGTCTGCTGCTGTTGGTGCCTGGAATGCTGTCCCAGAGTGGGGTGGGCACTCTGCTGTGGCTGGGGTTTTCCAGCTTGGGGAGTCCCATCCTGCTGTGGCCGGGAGGATGTAGCATTCCAGGCCCCCAGAGGAGCAGACCCACTGAGGGCTGGGTTTGGGGATCCTTCCTAGCCCTGCAGCAGCTCTGACTGGTCCCCAGGGCCCTCAGGCTGTGCTGGCAGACCTGTCCTCCTGCCTGCTCCCAAAGTTGCTTCCTGGGGCTGGCAGTACACCCTGAGCCATTTTTATAGCTAGGACTTAAACCCAGCGCCCTGGATCGTTTGGCTCCCTCTGGGTGGCCAGCCAATGCCCCACTTTGGGCCCTGCCCTTCCCACCAGGGCTCTCGCCCAGTGTGGGAAAGAAAGGAACAAACTGTTGTCTGCACCCCGTTGAGGTCAGGGCCCCTCCTTGGCCACTCTGCAATCCCCCACCTCAAAGTAGGGCATGGATAGGGCAGGAGCAGCTGGGGTGTATGTGTATGCTTTGGGATGGAGGAATGAGTTTGAGATGGGTGCAAAAAAGAGCTGAGGATGTGTTTGGCTGTGAAATGCTTGCAAAGCATGGGGTTCAGTGCCAGCATCGTGAGGGGGGCAGGAGGGCTTGTGTCCCCTGAGCACACAGGCTGTGCTGTTGGGCACTGTGAGCTGTGCAGTGCTCTCTGCCCCACACCAGCTGCTGCTGCTGGCCTGAAGCCTTGGGGTGAAGGCCAGGGAAGAGCTGTCTCACCCTGCAGCCCAGGCCTCAGATCTCACGGACTCAAGAAGGGTTTTTTTTCTAAAAAGGCAGCAAAAGGCTTTGTTCCTTATCCTTGCCCCATTGCAGGGAGATGCAGAGAGTCCTAGAGCAGGAAAGATCCTTTTCCCCAGATTTCTTCAGCTGGTTTTGTTAGTTGGGGTGAGACAGCTCATGATTTTCAATGCCAGGGCCTGGCAGCAGGCACCTGTGAGCATCCCCTGTGCTCACAGCTCTGGTGAAGGCATTAGCGAGCCGATCAGGGCAGGACAGTGCTGTCAGAGCAGATGCCATGTTAGCTCAGCTTTTAGTGTGTCATTAGTAATGGGTCTTATGTCATACCCCAGAAGAGTCCCAGGCCTGTTCACAAAAAAAAACAACCCCATATTCTGCTGTCCTTTCCTGGGCTGGCAGCTCCCTTGAAGTTGCTGTGCTTGCTTGTATGAGCGGGTTTAAGTGGATTTGTCCCCAAATAAACAGAACTTGGGATGGTTTTCTAAGAGGAGTAACGTTGATTCATTGTGCTGTAAAGAATCTAAGCAGAGGCAAGCAATGAGCTGGACCCATTTCTTCTCTACCACGCTTTATGATCCATGAATATTTGGATTCCCTTGGTGTCATTGTTTTTGTCTATCTGTCTCTGGCTCTGGTGTAATCCTATGAAAATAGTATTAAAATAGGTTAGGGTTTTGTTTTGTTTTCCCAAGCTTTGTGCATGCTGTTTGCAGCTAGTGGTCACACACAGTGTGAAGGCAGAGTCCTGAAGGGATTTGATCAGGTTGTGTTCAAGTGTCTCGGCACTACGGCACCAGGAATTAAGTTCCTATAGTAACTCAGTTGGCTGTGAAGCTCTGAAGCAGTGGAGGGGGTGTAGTATTGTGTGTTTCCATTTGTTTGGTTGTTTTGTTTAAGATAATATTCCCAGATTAAAAGCATCACACATGTAACACCAGCTCTTTTAGCTGAGCCTAACTTTCAGCACTAATAAACCATTCCTGTTATTTCTGTAGTTAGGATGATCAAACTATATGGAAAATATCTCTGCAGAGATGCACTCTTGTTTTGGAGAGGTAAAACATCTACAGAAAGCCTGAAATTGCTGGCAGAAATCTGATTTTATTGTAGAGTGTGCAGAAGGAAATAATTTGTATTATACTGACTAATCTGTACATCCCTTGAATTAAGACACGTGGTTAACCTTACTATGGCTGTTTGTATGGGTTAAAAATACAATCTGTGTCTTCCAAGTGCCTGCTCACCTGAATGTAACTGCAGGCAGTAAAATTGCTTGTGTCAGGGTTTGTGGTGGGGAGTGAGAAAATGGCAAAGCAAGGACCTGCCCTGCAGATTTGATAGGAGACAATTTAGGATAGCTTTACAGACAGCTGCTCTGTATTAACCGTGGAAGAACCCTCTGTAGAAACAGAGGGAAGCAGTTGCCTAAAGAGGTGCAGATCTATTTTAATAATAAGGAGCTAATTTTTATTCTTAGTAAAGAAGGTTGTGTACTGCTTGGATTTTCTTTTAGCTGCTGCTTTGGTAACGTTTCTCCATTGCAAATATTTGTGTGAAAAGAAACTTTAATAAAAAGGACTGGGGAGGTGGTGGTGGGGGGGAAAGAGTTGAGCTGAATGATTTTGTTTTGGCAACTTGTTCAATAGTGGCAGCTTTGAAATTGCCAAAGCTCAACTTTGTGATGGCTGAATGGGTGATACGTGGAGTTCCTTTTGAGAGAGCCCCAGCCTGCATTTTGGGGATTCCTTCCTGTAGATGCTGGGCAGGGAAACCTGACCTGGGACTGCCAGGAAACACGGAGAGGGGAGAAGTCACCGGCAGAGCTTCCGGCTGGAAAGAGGATGGGGAAGCTGGAGAGGCTTAATGGCTGAAGAGCATAAAGGATACATGCAGAATAGAGCTATTCCCATGGTTCTGTCCTTTCTCAGGGCATCACAGAATCCTGGTTTGGGCCTGCGGTAGTTCCGCAGATACAAAATGGCTCTTGGGCAGGTTTTTTGGGTGCTTGGCATAGCAGAGCAAAGGGCTGGGCAGAGATCCCAGGTTGTGCCCTTGGCATCCAGTGTTTCCATCTCTGGTGTTTGGGCAGAAACTGGTCTGTTGTCAGGAAAAAAAAGTGGCCCATCAGCAGGGCCTGGTTCTGGAGGAGAAGTGTGTTTTGCTCTGCAGCCTGTGTGGAGAGCTGGGGCCGGGCAGGTGCGGGGTTGTCACTGCTCCCCGTGCTTCAGAGGGAGCAGAGTGGGGATTTGGAGCAGAAATGAGTTTTGTGCTTTATTCAGAAGCTAGGACATGGCCTTTAGCTTGGCAGGATCACAGCAGAGGAGAAAATGTCAGGATTTTGGTTTCTACTAGCCATTGGCTTGCTGTGTTTGTATGCCACAGAGAGGAACCACTTTGGAAAATAGAGCTATAGTCAGAAAGGCTCCATCAGCATGTAATATTTGCTTTAAATAAAATCACCTACTTATTTATCTCTTCTTTAAATTCCTCCCAGTTTCAGTAAGACATTATTCCAGTGCAAAATCCTGTATTTGGCTTTAGGGTTGTTTTGAAGCATTTTTTTCTTGCTTTCAATAGCTTACAATAGCATAATTCTTTCACTGTTTTGGGCAAGAAGATGAGGTTGTTCTTTCTGTTTGCTTTTTTTCCTTATTTCAATTTGTTTTGTGTTTGTTGTGTTGGTTTTTTTACCTATGTTAGTAGCATGCAGTTGAATTTAGGGTTTCCACCACTTCACTGTGATCTTGCTGAAAACAAACATTCCCTTTGTTTGCATTTCTCTTCCTGTTAAATCCATGGACTTGAGCTTCTCACTAATTATTGATAACCTCAAGACAAAAGTAAAACTTGTGTGGAAATTGGTGACAGAAACTCAGTCTTAACTGTAGGAAAACCTGAAATTGGACTCAGATAACTATCTTTAATTAAGAGAAAAATCTCTGTGCAGCAGATTGTGTGACTAGAGTTGCTCTGATGCATGCAGAGTTTGCAAGGATTGGACTCCAACTGCTCACTGGTGCAAGGGCTCCTGGTGCTAAGGCAGGCACATGTTCCCCAGAATACTCTTTTTTCCTCTAATATTTATTTTTACTAGAAAGAAGATGCTGCAGGAACTTGCTGAAACTATCAACCATAAATATTTTTAAATTACACTTCAGGTAACCCTGAAATGGACTTGCTTAATTTGGCAAGATTCAGAAAGGAAAAAGTGGTTTGTTTGGTTTTTTTCTCCCTTTGCTCCTATTGTTTTCAGTGCTGTGAGCCTCCCTGTTCAGATTTTATTTGGCTTCTTTTTGTGTATATATATGTATATATTTATGACAGCTTTAAGGCCAAAGGAGCATATACCTGTGTTTTAAAGTAGACCTCAAGTTTTCCTGTAATTACCTGATCCTGGAGCTCGACTTACATTTTTTTTTAAATGAGGTTATTGATACTATTGTAAGAATTGGCAATACTGTAGCAGTAAAATAGAGATTTAATTTTGAATCTTGGCCTGCAGAAGTGTTTTTAACATCATGCAGTAAGTGGAGTCATTTCCTTTAATGGCTTTGCAACACTCATTTTGTTTTTAAAATGAGATACTAATGTGAAGTTGCAGTCTGCTATTTCTTTTTTTTTTTTTCTTTTTTTCTGTTTTCTTTTTTGTTTGCTGATGTAGAAGGGAGAAGGCAGGGAAAAGGACCAAAGGAGTTGAACCTGCCCCTTGAAGATCCTCCATGTGCCTTCGGGAGGACTCTGGGTTGAGATTAAAATAAAACCACTTTGCTGGTGCTAACTTTATGGTGCTGAGGACTTGATTTCAGAGGAGTTCCCTGACCCTTTCAAAAATGCCAGGTTGGAGATGTTAAAAAAAGCCCAAACCATTAGGTTTTTTTATTGTAATTTCAAGCTGACACAGAGCATTTTAAGAATTAGGATTTGATACAGAATTTACTGGGTCCCAGGCTGTATGACTGAACTCCACAACCTTTCAGCTGTGGTTTCTCTGTGCTTTTAATATACCAGAGCAGAGCATATAAGCTTTGAGCATGATGTCTGTAATCAGAGGATAGAGGAAAATACAGTGGGCTTACATCTGGGTCTGCTAAGTGTCATAGTCCCAATTTCAGGCAGTGGTCACTTGATCAACTCTTGAGAAATTCCTAACACAAAAACTCGAGCGACCACAGTGTTAAAGCAAAATTCTTTTTGTCATTTAATTTTTCATCCAAGCTAGGGGGGTGGGGGAAAAGTGTTCTAGAGATAACAGTAGTTTATATCAGCAGATCAGTTTTATCACTTGTGTTTCTAGATTTCATCTTTTGCTGTAGGTTAAGAAGTATTTTCCTTCCAGACTGACAATAAATTGCGGTGGAAGCATTAAGCTAGCAGAAATGCCCTGTGCAAAGTTTAAAATCATAGATGCATCAGTGAAACCTTAATGGCGTGAAAATATGTTTTCTTTTTATTTTTTCAATAATTTTCTGTTCTTAATCTTGGGGCAGTCTTGTCCATAAAAGCTAGTTCTCAGTGTCTCAGCAAATCGTGGCCGGCAGAGGAGCTGACGCAAGGCAAGGCCAGCAGAGAAATACTGCATTTCATAAACACAATCACTAGAGCATTAGGAGAGCAAACATGTGGTTTTATGAACAGAGTTATAAATATTTAAACATGCAAAAATGAAAATGTTACTCAATGGTTCTGGTTTTCATTATCTTTCGATGAACATTTTCATTCCTTGGAAGCATTTCTAGCTGTCTGCAGAAAATGATCACCACCTCCCCTTCTCCAGAATGAATGATGTGCGACGCGCAAACGTGTTAAAATGCACAGTTGTTTGTAATATCTTCTACCAAAGTGGAAGACATTCTACCAAATTTGGTATTCTACTGAATCACAAAGTAGATTCTTGCCCAACAAACAGGCAATCATCCTGCTTCTGTCAGCAACTTGCTTGCAAGATGTTATGAAAAAAAACCTAAGGATGGTTTGGAAAATAGAAGATGTCACTCAACGTGCTTGGAGTTGTGTTTTGCCATCCTTTCTGCAGCAAAATTCCTACAGAAGTCAACAAAAGATGTATCTGCTGATTTGATCATTATTAACATGTTATTTTGAAGTGTCAACAAGTCTCGAAGCATTCTCTTTGCCTCTGTGGAAGGGTTGGGAGGCTGCAGTCGGAAGTTTGAGGTGGGAAGCACGGGGGTCTACACAGCCCCCTTAGCCAGGCTCTTGTGGTGGGTAGGAGGCTGTGCCTTTAAATAGGACTGTAGCAAATCCATGGTGTGCAATTTAGCTGGTGTGAGTGGAGGTCTGGGAGAAAGCAGAGGCCACGCTGTGCATCACTGTTGATAATAAGGCAGGTGTCTGATTCCTTGGACGCAGCGTCGTCAGCCGTCTCTCTTGGCTTCGCTTCTCCCCCATCGGTGCATGCCCACGACTCTCTTGACTGTGCCACGTATGTCATGAAAGAAGATGCCACATGATTTATTTATTTATTTTAATGCACTGGGAAACCCATTTATTTTGTTTTTATGAGTCACTTATGCAATCTTGAGTGCTGTGAGTTGCTGCCACGCTTGCTAGAGGCATGGCATCTCCTGCGCTGGCACATCGGCACGCACGCGCGTGCTGTTTACTATTCCTCCTCCAGTTGCTTCCACCAATAAATCTGCACTTGCTATAGCCAGGATGGAAATCTTTAAGACAAAGGACTTGAATGGGCAGTTTTTTTATTGCTGTGATAGAGTAGAAGGCCCCAAGCTGGGGGCTAGTGCGTGCATGAATGCTACCCCCCTTGGTGTGATACTGTCTCCTGCTAGCACTAGACCAGTACCAGGGACTGTAAAAGGGAAAGGGCCCCAAGGCTGCTATTTCCCCATTTTGATTCTTGCTCTTGTGACTGCAGCAAATCCCAAAGAAATGATGGCTGAGAAGTAAACTTGGAAGAGTGTTGGAAGGGCAGGCTGTCGGGTAAAGCAGGGGATGCCTGGGAAGGCAGCACAAAAACGTGGGAATGAGGAAAGGAGGAACAAAAGAGATGTAGGTTGGCGAAGGAGAAATAGGGGAGTGAAAGGCAGCCAGGCTGGTGCAGCAGCAAGGAGCTGCTCCTTGTCCGTGTGTGTGAATGCATCCAGCTGAGCCTTTTGCATTTTCAGGCTGTTGAGGCAGAGCCCCCACCAGAGTGTGTGGGTGTCTGGAGACGTGCACAGGATTTGCCCTGTGGGAAGCAGTGTGTGGTGCTTGGGGTGAGGTACCCTCCGCGCTAGGCAAGTTTTGGCTGCCACCATCAATGCGTGCGTGGCTGCTGGCTGGGCACAGTGCATGGGCATCGCCGGCACCATTCCCGGGCTGGGCCTTTGGGATGTGGCCAGGGACAGAGCCCATTGGCAATGCAGAGCTGAGCTGTGAGGAGAAGGAGCAGGAAGGCTTCCTGAAGGCAGCTTTGTGCCTGCTAGGCTTAGGACCAAAGGGACTTTCAGGGAGCTGCTGTTGCCCTCCTGCTTCCCCAGGCTGGCCTCTGTTCTTGGAGGCCACAGCGTGCGTCCTGCTGCGGTGGAGGGACTGGGGCTGCTTTCTCAGCAGCAGGCATGATGGTGCTGTGCTCTAGCCACTTACGTCAATGCAGACCTTTCCATGGACTCCAGTCTGGGTTGGATCAAACCTTGCATGATTGTGGCCCTTGTGCATTTCCAAACTGTGTTAATCTATATCTGGATCCCAATGGGGGCACTCGGGATGAGCCGAGCTCAAACAATCCTTGGCAGGAAGGACAGACTGGAGTTGGCAAGGATTTTTGTCCCGTTATTAGTTACTGGGAGGAAGGAATGTACGCAGCATTTTAATATATGACAACTTGAGGTCTGTCATCTTCAGCATATTAGAAAAGCCTCGTTTTTAACAAATCCCAGAGCATTTCCTAGGCATCGTGCTGCAGCTGGATTGAGGCTGCATGCTGGTGGTGAGCAGAGGCATGGGGCCTCCTCTCTCCATCTTGTTAGGTACTGAGTGACTTCTCTTGCTGTTGGGTCAGCCCTGTGGGTGCCAGTGAGAAACCCTTTGGGCTGCTCACCTCTCACTCCCATCTGCCTCCATCAACAGGGGAGATGGAAATAGAGAGGCTGAAAAAAGCAGTAGTAATGCAGCTTGTAGAGCAAAGCATGCTGAAAGCTTTTCCTGTCTAGTTTGTCTGCATGTTCTCAGCAAGTTTAGCCAGGGAGTTATTTGCAAACTTCAGAGACTTGCCTCTCTGCAGTAAAACCTTCAAAATTATGTCCCAAAGACCCTGAGAGAGATTTTACACTCTCTTGCTCAGTTTACTGTTTTCTTTAGTGAAAAATCCAGGTGGATGCTTCTGTTGAAAGTTGGTGTGTATAAAGTCAAGTCATCTTTCTGCTTTCTGGCTTTCTAAAGTAAGAAATTCAACCTTGTAAAGATTTTTCAGTAAGGTTATTTAGACTTGTGTCAAGAGGAAGAAATTCTGTCTAGGTAGCCTAGAAATGGCTAGGAAGGATGGAGAAATTGTGTTTGTTGGTTGTTTTTTGGCTTTGTTTTGGTGGGTGGAAGAGTTTTAAAAATAGTTTTCTCCTTTTTTTTTTTCTTTTTTAACCAAGCATTATTTGTGTTTTTGTCAATGAACAAACCACCTGAGTACTTAGCAAACTGTTCCCTTCAACAACATCCCCATAATGAGAAAGCTGAAATAAGCAGCACAAGGAATAGGTGTCAGCCTTAGACAGATGACTGTGTTTCTAGGTAATCTAATGCCATTTTAATATCTTGCTTTTAATGCAGCTCAGAGAACAGTTTGATGGACAAGGCATTGATGCTCAGGAGCCTGAGTTCAGTTGTTAGGGGCATGTCAGAAATTATTTTTCACAGTCAACTGTAGTTGGAGTGTCAGCTCCCATTAAGTATATTAGGGCCTCTGAGGTTCAGTGCTAGCACACCATATTTTATAGCCTTTGGTTTGCCTCTGTGGTGAGCAAAACAGAAGGTCTTTGGTTAACTTCTGACCATTGACATATTAAATGGAGATGAGCATTTGAGCAACATCAGTGATTTCAATTGACTCATCAATTGCCATCGCATCGCCGTCCTCATGTTTCACTTTGGTAACAAGCTGATCTGCCACATCTGATGCCAGCAATTCAGTCCTTCAAACAAATGACATGTTTGATAAAGAAATCTTTTAAAATTCATTATGCACTTTGGCTTTTGTCTTTCCTTTTACTACAGCATCTGTTGCAGCCGGGGATACATTCCTTGATCGTTTCAGAGTCTGCAATTATTTTTATGCCTGCCCAGCGTCCCAGAGATGTGAAACGAAGCTGCCATGCTCTGCTGCTGAGCCCTGAAACTCTACACAGACATTCAATTTAATCTCTTGGAACAGACTGCATGAAAGTAGTTTCATCAGTGCACACTTGTGATAAAAAGAAGACATGAAGAAAGACAGTGAACTAAAAGGCCCTGCTTGCTTTTTTTTTCTTTCCCTGGGAAGAAAATGGGATCTCTGTCCCTTCATTCATTTCGTGGATTCCTTGCACAGCCATTTAAATTCAGCAGAAGGCTCCAAATGTCTAAAAGTTTATCCTGAACATTTTTTTTCAGTGCTGGAAAGGAATACAGTTAAGTGTCCCAAGGGGACTTTTCTAGAAAATACTATGTGCAATGTTAATGATTTAGGATGGGGCCATTTGCTTTTCCATAGAGAAACAAGTAGAGGAGTGGAGGAGAAATGATCTGCAGGGATCCACTGATGTGTGGCTCCAGGGGATGGTTCTGTTGCCTCTCCAAAGGATCACAGGGACTTTAACCCAAAGTGCTCCCACGTGCCTCTGTCCTGCTCTGTGCCAGGGCTCCATGAATAGCTGGTGCTGGAAGAACTGACAAACTTCTTGGGTGCCACAGGAGATTGCATCAGCATTACTGAGCCTCCCTCGGCTTGCTACTGAAAATGCATCAAGCAGCTATATGGGTCAGACTGCTAAATGTGTAGACACGGAGTGTCAGGAAGCCTTTTTGTCAACTTGGTACCCTTTAGTATATTTGTCCTCAAGTTCAAAGCAATCCTGGCCTCACATTTGTGATATTTCTCTGCCCTTTCCCCTTTCTATTGGCTCAGACTTCTTCCCTTTGAGGTCAACATCAAAATAAAGATGTATGTTTCCTCAGCCTGACCATGGCTCTGACTCTTTAGATCAGCAATCCTATAGTCCATATGTCTTCCCATCTGTCAACTGGCATTTGAAGCCAGCTTGCTCCTCTATTCTTTCAGACAAGTGTGAGAAGCAGGAGTTTCTTTAATGATGGTTTCAGGCCTTAAAGCATTTGCTAAGATACTACCTATTAAGATCCCTTGATGGCACCTTGAATAGACATCAAAAGCAACTGGGTTCACTCCACAAATCTCATTCCATCAGTCAGTTTAGGGCATTGAGAGAGGGGTGGAGAGGGCTCGGGAGGGCACCGTGCTCCTGCAGTTAGGAGACAGGCCTGGCAAGTCAGAGCCTTGGCTTTGGGGAGTGACATTAAACAACAGATGAGCACTGCTAAATCCTTCCAGCTCTGCCTGGGCTCCTTGTGTCTGTGCAAAGAGGGTTGGTGACACCATGCTATGGTGACAGCCACTAGGAGCTGAGCTGTGCCTGGTTCAAAGAAGAGCTTCTCAGTGCCTGGTTAGTACCTGTGTCTCTGCTCCTTTGGCTGGGAGATTGGGGAGGTTATTCCAAATACAAGATTGTAAAGCAAACTCTTGAGAGTTCAAAATACTCTTCTTGTTAATAATTATGACCAGGCAATAATTTGTCTCTTTGGAGAGCTGCTAATAATGGGAATCTGTGTCCAGACTGCATGAAAAGTGATGTGGAGAGATGCTGCCTGCACAGTGTTACCACAGCAAAAGGACTTCTCTTTCTGAGGGCACAGTTTGACTTTCAGACTTCCCTATTTTTAATCCTTGCACAGTCCTTGGAATACTTGAGGAAGTGTTTGCTCCAGTGGTGCATTTCTCCAAGTGACTGTCATAAAAGAATTAGTGGGAAGTTGTGGCCAGTAAGTCAAGGCCAAATGCAGAAACACCAGGCTTGTTGGCTGTGGGAACTGGAAAGAGCAGGGTGCCCATCATGGGAAGGCATTCCCCTGGGAGCCTCCACATCCAATGCTAACAAACATTGCTGTTTGTTTATGGGACCCAAATGTCTGAGAAGAGCTGAAAAGGCCCAGGATGTGGCTGGGTGCTGGGGAATGGTGTCACACTACTGAATGCCTAGTAAAACTTGACTGCTGGAGTCAAAGACACCATATGCTCTTAGATTTGTGTTGCAACCTGTTAAAAGTGTGAGCATGAACCTGAAGTCCAGATGCATGAAGACTTTCTTTGGCCTCAGTGTCTTTAGCTTCAGTTATAATGTCTGAGGGAAAACAGCCTCTCTGGCTGCCTGCTCTGGAGCCTCACTGCTTTTTAATCAGGTGCTTAGTCAAGATTTGGGGCATGCAGATTGTTTGCTTAGAAGAGGGGGAAACAGAAATGACTTCGATGTGATTCTGCATCTTTACCAAGGAGATGCACCAGCTCCTGGACACCACAGTAAACAAAACATCGAGGCAGTTTTTGTTCCCACTCTTTCAGCTGGCCCCTGCCCAAAAGCAGCCTTTATCTAAGATCATCACTGGGCTTATTTAAATGGGTTTTGCTTTCAGATTTTATTCTGTGCCTGTACTCTTGGTCACCCACTGTTTTTCTTTTACAACCTCCACTCAGTCTATTCTCTCTCTCTCTTTTACAGGATGATACTCAGCCAAGTTTGTCTTCATCACAGTGATTTTTTTGTGTGTGTATCCATATCTGCCTTTTTAGGGGATAGTCACAATGGTGACATACACTTGTGGTTGAAGCAGAAGCTGCTATTGAGTTGGACAAAATAGGATGAATGCTGTATAAAAGCCTTCAGAGAGCTGTGAAATCTCCATCCTCTCTTCCTTATTCTCCTGGGAACACTTGCACAAAGAGTATTTTTAATGTGAAGCAAAAAGGATTCTGAGGAATACTCATTAACATTTTGTTTCTGCAAAGATACATACATGATTATCACAAGGCTGCAAGGGACATGTATTCACTAAAGCTCTTAGATGTATGCTTAGTTTTATATATATGCTTAAATCTCCCTGATGGCCTCTGCTTTGCTGAATAGACTTATTAACCAAGGCAAAAGCAGGTATTTGATGGAGCTTATTTCTCCTGCTCAGGTGTGATGCAGTGTGCTGTGATACAGGTCTCCAAACTCACTGCATAATAGTGCTCTGGGAGCAGGGAATGCTCTCACATGGAATTGGTGAAAAGCAATTGGCTGAACTACAACCTCAAAAATCCTTTGGATCATATTTGTGAACAACAATACCATATCAGAGCAGGATTTACCAGAGAGCTTGCAAAAGGTAAACCCATCAGAGCCATCAAGGACTAAAGCTTGTTTTCATCATGTGAATTTGTAGTGGGAATTCTCAGACAGAGGAATCCCATCTCCACTGGCACTTTGGAAGCTCCAGTCCTGTGCTTGCAGAGCTGATCTGGACTGAAGTTCTCTGTTAGATATTGGCTATATCCCTCAGGGCATATGCAGGCAGCCCCATTTCCTGCTGCTTAAACTCAGGGCAGCAACAGTTAGCATGGTGCTGAGTCTCAGCTAGTATTGTGTGAGGAGCAGGAGAAAATGTGCCTGTCTGTCCCACAGCTGTTGCTGGGAATTGCCCTGTGGAAGATGGAAAGCTGGGCTTGCTTGGCTCTGTGCTTAGACACTGACCTAGATTCAGTTAGGAGTAAAGATTTACCAGTCATGCAAAAAAAGGAACATATTTTGGGGGCACATAGTGTACAGTGGAGGTAACCAGACATGGCAGAAGGGTTTCCAGGCTTTGCTGGAGTTCTCATGTCTTGTCACAGGGGGAACCATACACTCATTTTATCCACTTTCTGTGCTGAAACCTGGGGCTCCTCTTAGCAGCTTTTTGGGTGGAATAATGAAGCCTTAACAGTTGGAAACAAAACCTGGTCCTAGCTATTTCTTTTTCTGAGGATGAGCAGGTTTTGTAGAGATGGATATCATTTTGACTCACTTGAAGCATGCTGAAGCTATAACATGATGTCACCAGGGACTAGAGTTTCTGTCACTGTGCAGTGGATGATTTGCTAAGGAGTTTATTAATGTAATATCTCTAAATACTGTCAGAGCCTCAGGATGTGATCCAGTGTGGACTCAGAAGCTCAGGGTTGTCTCCTGGCAAAGGGAAGCTCCAGGTTCTATCCTTCACTGGAGGATGTTGTGTTTTCCATACACAGAGAGTTGAGAAACAGGATCAAGGATATCCATGACTACAAAGTCTAGGTGCTCCAATCAAACAAGTTATTCAGGGTGGTGATTTCCTGCTGCTTCTGCACCCTGAGGCAGGAGGGCAACAAAGTCAGGCTCCTACTACTTGGACATGGATACTAAATCAAGCAAGCCTCTTGTTCCTGGAGGACAAGGTGAGCAACTCCAGAATATGACAACTCCTTAGGAATTGTCACTAAAAATCAGTCACCCAAGAAGAGGATGACAAATGGGCCAAACCCATCGTGGCTGAACTTCAGGAGAGTTAAACCATTGGTGTTTACATCACTATTGATTTACTTTGGCCCTACTGCAACAACAGGTTACTTAAGGAGTGTAAGTAATTGGGAGGGTTTGTTTTTTCTCTAGCTGATGGAAAGATAGCTGTGTAATGAATGGAGTGGGTAATTTGTTCTAACAACAGGCCATATTGTGACATTGATTGTTAAGCAGAAAGAACCATTTGCATTTATGTCTGTTAACATAATAAGAGCTCCATATTCCTATGCAAGCTGCATCTGACCTTTGGGGAAGGCTAGAGGTGCTAGCCACCTGTTACCAGCAAAGCAATTGAAGATGGTATATCACTTCTATTTTTATATGACAGACACTGAGCATTGTAAACATGCTGCTTGAGACATTAGAACCCAGAGCCAGTCTGAAAAAATCCTGGTGAAAATAATAACCAATAACAAATGGTTAAAAACCATACCCATCCTTTGATGCAAGTAAGATTCTTCAGCATGTAAGTAATGTGACCATTCTGTTGCACAAATGTGTAGAGCTTCTTTTACCTTCATTTCTTTCTTTGCAGGAGGCCTTGTTCTCTGATGGTGCCCTGAGAAATGCAAACTGGCTATTATTCTTCTCTCTGCTGCTGCTATCTCCTCTCAATAACTAGGCTCAGTTAAATGGGAACAAATGTTGATTTCCTAATCCTCCTCCAACTGCAGACTTCATTATAGATGGAGGATACAGAGATGAAGTCTGCCATTTGCCAGCAGCATGTCTGCAGTTTGCCAGTATCATGTTAACCTGGGCCTGGGCTGATCTCTTTATTTCATCCCTATCTCTTTATTTCATCTCTATCTCTTTATTTCATCTCTATCTCTTTATTTCTTCTCTATCTCTTTATTTCATCCCTCTCTCTTTATTTCATCCCTTCTTGGGTAAGAGACAAGGATTAATTATTGATGGACTCACTCTAGCCTTTCAACCTGGCTGGAACTGCTGGGTTTTTTTTCCCCACTGTGCTTTAGTAGAACCTGAAGTATTTCTTCTTTTTTGGTGGAGGTCAGATTGTTTTGTCCAATGAGTTGATTTTTGCCTCCTTAGAAGTTGTTGTTTTGGGTTATTGTTTTTTTTAATACATTTCCTGAGCACATGGTTAAAGTCCTTTTCCCAAAATTGATGCCCTGCTCTCACAAAACTCTCTCCTAGCACATCTCAAGAGTTAAAGTTTTATCATAGGCAGATTCTATTTTCAGAGAGCATGGGATGGAGCCTATGTTTTCCAAAGCATTAACTGAAACCACACGGATGCCCAACTCCTTTAAAAGATGAGAATTCCCATATGCTTTTTATTATAACACACATAAAAACTGAAGTATAATACAGTAGGCTTTGGCAATACAAGAGAGTAGTCAATATATAAATTTTATGCCTAGTTCTTTGGATTAATGAACCACTTTTCTTGATGAATTGAGCATGAGTGAGTAAAACCACAATGATCTGATTAGATCCTAAATCAAGGGGGTTTTCTGGCAATTCAAAAATGGCATGTCTAGTTCAGAGTTCACTTATTTGGTTTCCAGGGACAGCTTGATAACCTTCTTCTACTAGCCAAACCACTAAAGAAGCATTGTCAGTCTCTTCAATTTCACTATTGTTCTCAGAAAATCACTTCCTTAAGAAGGAACCATATGTTGAGGGTCTCACTTGTACTTGATGGGAAACAAAATGATGGGTCCAATTCAGTGTAGCTCCACTGAAGTTGGGATTGAGCTGGCACAGATCTCTCCTCATGACATTCCAGCAGCCCTGGGTCTGGCTTCACCTTCTCTCTGCTGGCCCAAGAAATGGGGAGAGCTCTGCAATCCAGAGGGATAGTTGCAGGTGGGAGAGATTCCTCAGGGCTGAGAGTTCAAGTTGAGTCACTTCATATGTTTAGAAGCTCAGATTTGCATTTAGGAATATAAATGAGGGTGATGGTTTTCCAAATGATTCTGTAGATGGGGCCTCATATGTGTTTATGGTAAGGAGAGACCTTTTTCATCTTAGAGGCATTGGGAAGAGGAAATACAGCTGGGGAGCTGTTGTAAGCTAGACAAACAACCAATGGCTGGCAGGGAAGGAGTTAATCAGCCCCTTGGTACCAACTGGAGAAAGGCTTGGGCAGCAGGTAGTGATTTGTAGGAGAATAGAGATGGACCAGCTGGGAGAAATGAAGTGCTTGCTTTGGGGTGGGATCTGTATTAAAGAGTGCCTGAGGACAAGAGTCCTCTAGAGAAGCAGCTTTGGGCCTTTGGCTGTGCTAACAGACTTGTGTGAGGTAAATTATGCTTTGTACTTTTCTTTGGAGTGCTGGTGGTGCTTCTAAAAAGGGCTGGGATGCTGCTTTGCAAGGAAAGGCTCTTTAAGGTGAGAATGAAGTGGTTGTCAGGCTCTGTGGTATCTGCTTTTGGTTCCCAGTTGAGAAGGCAGACTGGTTAGATTGGGAGATGATGGAGCCATGCTGGGATAAACTCTCAGTGGGCAAGATGTTGGGTCTGGTTCTCTTTTCTCTCACAGCTTTCTGTAGTTGTTAGTCCATAGCAAAAATGATGTGAAATACTGAGCAAATGAAAGATTCCTATTTGGGTAGAGGAACAGCAATATCCTGTATTCCAGAGGGAAGCTCTGGTGGGAGGTACATCTGTGGGAAATGGGAATCACAGCCTTTAAGGCTGCAAGGGATAAATCTGACTAAGGTGGTGAACCATGCAAGGTGGAAAGAGCAGCTGCTTGGAAAAATGCAGAGTATTTTGTGAGTCTTTTGCCTGGGCTGTGGGAAAGTCATGTTCTGGTTGTGGCTGGGAGAAAGGGGAGGATAAACAGGGCAGCCCAGGGTGTTTTAGTGTGCCCAGCTGTGTCCTGGCTCCCATCAGAGAGGTCTGAAATGGAGGGAGAGAAAACATGTAGTGGAATTGAAGGTGGTGGCAGCAGTGACACAGTGATGAGCTGCTGTGTGGGAGCTGAGGGTCTGCCTCAGATGGGCTGGAAGAAAGGAGAGGAGACATGTGGTGTGCCAAAAAACCAGAAAGAATAAATAAATAAAAATGAAAAGGGCTCAGTCAGAGAGGTCAACTGTTGAAATGAGCCTCCCAGGGGTAGGGGTCCTGTCCTGGGGATCCTTTCCATCCAGAATCCACCATGGCATTCACAGGTCTCTGTCTGCTCCCTTTTCTTCCTCACCAGTGTCTTCCCCCTCCCCCTTCTCCTCCTCCTTTGTCAGGCAACTCGTTAACACTTATTAGCAAGCATCTTCAAAAGGCCAGGAGGGGGGGAAAGGATGGGAGGGGAGCTGAGATGGCTAAAGGAAATGATTAGGAGATTCCTTTTCCTTTCTGCCTATTCAAGCTTTAATGACCAGCCCTGGCTCTGTCTGTGCCCTGCATTGTTAGCCAGCCCTACCCCTGCTACCCCCAGCACTGATCTGCTCTGACATCTGGGGCACTGCAAGTGCCCACAGCAGCTAACCTTTCTCATGCTGGAGGACTTCACTGGCTCTTAGTCTTCCTACTGCATTTGGCATTGGTGCCAGTGCTGTGCCAGCACTGGTTTAGTCTCCTGCTGGTTCACTCCTCCAAGTACACCTTCTTAATCAGTGCTGGGCTGCCCTTGTGTGATCTTGCCTAGAAACTGATCTCTATTTATGTCTAAACATGCTTTGTAAATCCTGGGTATCCAGGACCAGGAAAGTACTGCATCTGGGAAAGAACAACCCCATGGATCAGTACAGATTGGGAACTGATCTGTTGGGAAACAGCCCTGGGGAAAAAGCTCTAGGAGTGCTGGTGGCTAGGAGGATGCCCATGAGGCAGCAATGTGCCCTTGTGGCCAAGAGGCCAATGGCATCCTAGGATGCATTAAGAGGAGCGTGGCCAGCAGAGCCAGAGAGGTTCTTCTCCCCTCTCCTGTGCCCTGGGGAGGCCTCCCCTGGAATACTGTGTCCAGTTGTGGGCCCCTCAGCTCCAGAAGGCTAGGGAGCTGCTGGAGAGAGTGCAGCACAGGGCCAGCAAGAGCATGAAAGGAGTGGAGCATGTGCCCTAGGAGGACAGGCTGAGAGAGCTGGGTCTCTNCCCTAAGCCAATCCACGTGGATGGCAGAGCTCCCATTGGCATTGATCCAGAGGCTGTTCTGGGCAGGTGTGTTGTGGAATGTATGTTATAGTTATGTTTTGGTTCGTTCTGTCCATTGGAGTCTTCAGACTAGTGTTTCTTCACCATTTCCAAGCTATGGTAGCAGAGTTACAGATTCTGGGCTGTTTTCTATGCAATAGTAACTCGCCAAAGAAGGAGTTTTTTTGACAGGGCTTGGTTGTACATAGAATGAGTGTGATACTTATTAATATAAAGTCATTTGCTCCAGAAATTGATGCTCTGAGGGCTCTAGCTCAGTCTCTGGGGATGTGAGTTCTTTGGAGCAGCCACTCTGTGTGTGGAGGGGGATGAAGAGAGATTTGCTACAATTAGGGGATATTTTGCTGCTGAAGCCAAGCAGTCATGGTTTGGGGCAGCAGCAGGCACAATTTGCTCAGGTAGTTCAATGACTTTTGTGTCAGCATTAAGAGTACAAATTTGAAATGAAAGGGAGAGGGGGGAAAAAAGGGAGTAAATGATTTAGCTTGTTCTGTCTTTTAGCTTGTAGAACAAGCCTTGGCTCATGTAGAGGAAAATCAGCCTGAAGCAGCACTGGTGGCTGGCTGGAGTATTCCTGCTCTAAGAGCTAGGCACCTTCCTTCACATCAGTTCATGCAAGGTTCCTTCTTTCAACAACTTGTTATTACAGTCTGCTGAGGGTGTGAGAGAATCTCCTCTCTGTCATCAGCTGAGGGTTTAATTTTAAAGAAAGCAAGGGGAAAGTGGATTTTGAGATGAACACTGGAAAATTGGAACTACACTTGGGGGAAGGAAAAAAACCCAACCATAACAGAACTGATGAGCTGGAAAAAATATAAATATTATATATTTTTTTAGTGTTTATTCTTACTTATTCCATGTAGGATTATGGAAAGTATTTGGCAACTATAGAAAAGCAACCTGTAGGATACTTTGGATGGCATAACCTAGATTAATTTGACTGCATTTATAGAAATAGCTGCTAAAGAAGTGACACTGATTTTTATGTGTCACTTTAAAACTTGTTTGGGGAAACAGAGCTTAAAAAATATTTAGGACAGAGAGTGCAAAAGTTTTATAGCTGCTTAGTATGAAAAGAGGGGGGGGAGATTTCAATTATGCGTGTTATTAGCAAAGGCTTTTTAGCTCTATAAAATAGTAACAGTGTTAAAATCCCCTCCTGGGAAGCAATGTCACATATCTTGTCACTGAGAGATAGTACTTGACAATGTTATGAGATGCTAGTGGAGTTAACCAGTTGTGAATCAGTCGTTCATTTGCAGCTGAGTCCTGCTCGATCTGAAACTGAAGGTAATTGCATGATAGTTTTGACTTGCAGGAGGCTTTGTTGTGGACTTGGTGTCTAATGAGATCTGTAAGGAATTGTTTTATGACTGTGATAAAATGAGGTCAACTTGTATTCAGCTGCCGTCCTACTGGCAGGTCACCAGATAGTTGATGCCAAGGTGCTTGCGTGGGGTCTGAGCGAGCAGTGCTGGGCACCCATGGCTCCTGGCCAGCTTGCTCACAGCCCTGCTACTCTTAGCACTGCCAGAGGCCTCTCTCCTGAGCCAAGGCATCTGGGCAGCATCTGGGGAAGACTTTGAGGTGCCCCAGTAGAGATCTCTGTGGGGCTGGTAGGAGCAAGGTGCTTCTGCTCCTTCCTGTCCCTGGTGGCCTGCCTGAGGAGAGCCTGACTCTGTGCACAGGGACAGGAGCCTTGACATGGAGGCACCTGAGTGTTAGCATTTCTGTGACACCTGGCTGTAGGGCACCCAGAAAACAGCAAGAGCACCAGGGCTTAGTGTGAATCACAGAATGCTAGGGGTTGGAAGGGCCCTAGAAAGATCATCTAGTGCAACCCCCCTGCCAGAGCAGGAGCACCTAGACCAGCTCACACAGCAATGTGTCCAGGCAGCTCTGCAATGGCTCCAGACAAGGAGACTCCACAGGCTCCTGGGCAGCTTGGGCCAGTGCTCTGGCACCTGAACTGCAAACAAGTTCCTCCTCTTGTTAATACTAAACCTCCTGTGCTCCATCTTGCTCCCATTCCCTCTTGTCCTACCATTGGATGCCATGGAGCAGAGCCTGGCTCTCTCCTCCTCACACTCACCCTTCACATATTTGTAAGCATTGCTGAGGTCTCCTCTCAGTCTCCTCTTGTCCAGGCTGAAGAGACCCAGCTCTCTCAGCCTGTCCTCCTAGGGCACATGCTCCACTCCTTTCAGGATCTTGCTGGCCCTGTGCTGGACTCTCTCCAGCAGCTCCCTATCCTTCTGGAGCTGAGGGGCCCACAACTGGACACAGGATTCCAGGGGAGGCCTCCCCAGGGCACAGGAGAGGGGAGAAGAACCTCTCTGGCTCTGCTGGCCACGCTCCTCTTAATGCATCCTAGGATGCCATTGGCCTCTTGGCCACAAGGGCACATTGCTGCCTCATGGGCATCCTCCTAGCCACCAGCACTCCTAGAGCTTTTTCCCTAGGGCTGTTTTCCAACACATCAGTTCCCAGTCTGTACTGATCCATGGGGTTGTTCTTTCCCAGATGCAGTACTTTACACTTCCCCTTGTTAAATTGCATTAAGTTTCTCCCTGCCCATCTCTCTAGCCTGTGCAGGCCGTGGGCACTCTCCCAACAGGAAGTATGTTCCTTTGGAAGTGAGTGAGTGCCACAGGATTTGCTGTGAAACTTGTTGGGCACTGGCTGCATGTCTTAGACTTGGCCTGGTCTGGTTCATCACAGCCCTGTCTTCTGCTGTTTGTGGTGCATCTAATGTTGCTTCCCTGTGTCTCTCTTCAAAACATGAACTCCACATAGCTACTGGAAGCTGTACTGAGGAGCTCGTTGTCTTCCTGTAAATGCTAGTTTTTCCCCCAGTGGAAAAGCAAGTGTTTGGGTAATAGAATCCCAAGGAATGCAGGGGTTTCCTTAATTAAAGTACTAATCTGAAAGTTGTCATTGATAAGTGTGTAAACAAGCTGGTTGCATGAATAGCTCTAATGAGCACGTGTGGGTATTAAATTAAGCATGGTTCACAAGCCATGCATGCCTGTATGCTTATTTAGAAATAACAACTTTCCCCTGCTGCATGACTTTGCCTGCCACCCCAAAAATCATCTCTTTGCACAGTGTGGCATGGCAAAAAGGAAACCTGCTTCCCTCACAAGAACAGGGCTTGACAGGAAAATGGCTGGGAAGGCAATGTGTGCTGTCAGGGTAGAGCATCAGTGTTGAGCAGTGGTGGAGTGAAGGGGAGAACAATCTCTCTCAGGAGACTGTCCTGCTGTTAACAAGCTCCTTGGAGGAAGAGCCCTACAGAAGTGCAAATCATCTTCTTACTTGCTGTTAATTATTGATATCTTTATTCATTGCAATAAGCAGGCTGGAAATAGCAAGGTGATGGTAGGCTCAGCTGATCTCTAAGTGGCTGGAAGGGCAGTGAGTGTCCCAAGGAGGTGGCTGCTGGACCTGCAGCTCTGTTCTGGTTGTGCTGAGGACTCTCACCTGTCCAGGCTCAGGAACATCTCCATGCTTTGATTGAAGGTTGTCCTGGTTTGACCAGAATAACTGAGAATTACTAGGGTCAAGAGGACAATCTCTTTGAGAAGGGTCTCCAAAGCCCCCCTCTCCCCACAGCCTTCTCTTTTAATCTATTGGAAGGGAAACAAAGTTTGAGTCTTATATATCCTGGGTGAGCCTGTTTGCAACCTAAAATGGCAAAGGACACAGCTTCAAGGTGTAGTTTAGCTTCTAGAGAGTTAAGTACAGCTTCTTCCCTGCTCCAGAGGAAGTCAGAGTTCATGTGGTGTTGTCTATTGGAGGCAATTTGGAATGTGTACAGAGGAGCTCCATCCCAAGCCAGAGCTGACAGAGGCCACAAGTACCCTCTACTCATTCTGTGACATAGTTAATGCTTCCTGATCCCTTGGGCTAGCTTCTTGCTTCAAGCTGCCCTCAGTGGTGTTGCTGGAGATCTTCCTACAGTGGTGTCCCTATTCTTCCTCAGGGGCTTGCTGCTAAACAACTCCCTCTATTGAAAGCAAAAAAACAAACAAAACCTCCCCTGCAAACTCAGGTAGAGTTGTTTGAGCAGAGCAGTGTGCTGTGCATCCATTTGAGCTCAAAGTGCAAGTCCCAGGTGGAATTTCTGTGCTAGTGTGTGGTGTCTGGATCACTTCCCTTTGCTGACAAAGGAGAGGTGATGCTGCCTTGCTCTCTGTGAAGCTCTCTCTTGGCAGCATCAAGCTTATTCAATTCACACCAGTTGAAAGTAGCTATCAGAAGCAAGATGTGTGTGAAGCTTCTTGGCCACTGCCTTGCAAGGAAGGCAGGATTTGTACTCCAGGAGCTGTGGGGAGGCATAATTTCAGGTGTGTTTCTTCTGTCAAGCAGAGCAAGGCTTGCTGCAGATTGCTAGGTTGAAGATTTGGCAGGAATTGCCATTTCCCATTGCTAGCAAAGAGTCTGCATATCTACCATTTAATTAACACCAGGAAATTCTGGCTCCTGAGGCTATAGGGTTAAACAAATATATGTCCCCATTAAACTTGAATAAGAAGAGGTTAACTCATTAGGAAAAGAACACTCTTGATGTGCTTAATGGAGGGAAAGAGCATTAACTCTTAGAGTTCCTTGCAAATCCTTATGTTCCATTTTCCTTTTGGAGTGTTAATTTTGTTTCTATAGAAGACTTGGCCCATACCCACCCCTCCACCCCCCAAGTTGATGATCTCCTGTGTATTCTCTATGGGTCTTCTTTTGCTGCTTGGATTATTGACATGCTTGGCTCCTTTGGAGTCTTTAAAAATGATGTCCTGCTGTGTTGATGGGTGGTTGCATGCTTTAAAATAATATGCAGTGCAGAACAAAGGCAAATCTGGAGAAGTCTGCTCATCTGAATGTCCAGGAGCAACAATTCACATGCTTATGTCTTTCCTTGTTGTCCCTAATAAAATGACATTGTCCTAGCAGGACAGACCTGGAGATACTAAGTCACAGGCAAGTGGCTTGCAAATGTAACATCAGTGATTTAATTGTAAAAACACACCAAAAAAAACCCCCAACCCTTCATTTGAAAGGCTTTGTATTTACAGTTCCACAACTGGTTAATTTCCAACAGATGTAAGTAGCTTGTAAAGCTGTACTTGGAGTTGTTCTGGATTTAGGAGCTGGCTGGATGTGCTCATACCTGGCTGGTCAAAGCATTCAAGGCTCATTGACACTTGCTACTTGAGAATGAGCTGCTCAGCTCAGGCAAAAGATGCCAAATTTCAGAAGAAAACAGATGAAGTAGACATAAATTAATATAGCCAAGGCAAAAACTTGCAAGTCTTTGGAATAAGGTTTGCCCATACCACAATCAGTGGCTGTGGAATGTCTTTGGCAAGCCCCAAATGCTCTTGTCCTTTGAGAGCATGTGGTTTTGCCTGAAATTCTAATTCTGGCAGAGCTGATTGCTTGCTTCAGCCTGGATTGTGGTGGAAATAAGTCAGCTCTAGCTCCTTCAGCCTTTTGCTCCACCTCTTCCCTGCTGAGCACTGCCCATGCACTCTAGGATGCTCCTGCTGAGTGGGAAGTATCTCTGGGAAGCAGAAGATACATCATTTTCATGTTTGGGAGAGAATCCTGGAGATTTTTTCCTGTCACTAGACATCCTTAAGTGTTATTCTTTTGAATGGGATGAGTCTGGGACCTTGGGAACTTGTGGCATTGTGAAGACAATAATCCTGTTGTTAGTCATCCTTCTGTCAGTGATGAATCCAAGGATTGGCTCCATGTAATACAATTAAACTACTGGTTTGTAGAGTTTAGTCCAATCAGGAAAAGATTCCACAGGTTTCCTAGAGCTGGAAGACTGATTTTAGGGTGGTTTTTTGGGGGGGATTAATCTTCTAAACAACAGGAACTAAATAATTGGCTTTTGGTGCATTGAGTGGAGAGATGATCTGATTCTCCTGTAAGCAAGTAGGAAAGATTTGTCCATTGTTGTTTCCATTCTGGATCCTTTGTAACAAACATCTGGATGTCTCTGGCCATGGATTCCTTAAGACTTGGCAGTTAAGAAAAATTTCTAGTGAGGATTGGAAGTTAGAAGAGGCTCATGGGGTGAGAAGGGGAACCCAAAGCATTCCTGACTTTTGATGACCTACTTCAGATAGGAGATTTACTTATGGAACAGTTACATGTTTGAAGCATCTTTAGCTGGCATCAGTTCTAACCATGGAAAAGACAAAGTGTAGCCTCAGACTATGCTGTTCAAGACAGAAATGATAATCATTTATAATGCATGCAGCTGTAGAAGCTCTCAGCAGAATCAATGATGGAACACTTGGTTTTGTGGCTCACCTGAGAATAGCTAATCTTCCCCGAGCTTGCAGAGAAGAGATGCAAGAAGTCTGGGAAATGCTTCCAAGCAAGAAGGTTTCCACTAGCAAACACTAAACCAATGCTGTCAGCTAAAGAGAGGATATCAAGGGTTTGGCTCCTGAATCTTCCATATCTCTGCCTCTTTGCTGCCTGTGGGAGTGTGAAGGTATTGTGGAACCATCTCAATAATCACAGGCCAACATGTTTCATGTGGTTAGAAGAGTGACTGGCTTCTGGGATGTGGAGGTGCTTAGCATAGACACTTGTGCTTGTTGTAGTGAAAGGACAAGGGGCAATGGTTTTAAATTGGAGAAGAGTAGATTTAAACTGGATATTAGCAAGAAGTTCCTCCCCACGAGGGTGGTGGAACACTGGCCCAGGTTGCCCAGGGAGGTGGTTGAGTTCCCATCCCTGGAGGCATTGCAGGTGAGGCTTGCCAGGGCTCTGGGCAAGCTGCTCTAGTTGGGGATGTCCCTGCCCAGTGCAGGGGGGTTGGACTAGATGAGCTCCAGAGGTCCTTTCCAACCCAAACCATTGTAGGATTGTTGGAAAAGCTGAAGAACCTGTTTGCAGCAGTGTCCTGGGGAATGATGCTGAGCTCCAAGCTATTCCATATGCTGCTGCAGGGCAGGGCAGGGGAAATATCCCCTTCTTTCTTTTGTTTTGAAGTAACATTCTCTTGTTGAATTTACTGTCTGTTATATGGGCAAATTCATCTCTCTTTTCTGGTCAGGTGTTTCATAGCAAGCTTCTCTTGCAGCAGCTCAAGCATTTACATTTTTGGGCTTTATTTTTCTTGGCCTGGTTTCCACTTTAACAAATTCACAGCTTGTGAGCTCTTGCTGGAAGATTCCAATGTGCCAAACATTAAGCAAGCACTAAGCACAGTCATCCTCTTAGTTTGTGCCCTGTCTCCCCTACTCACAGTGTGGAATATCTGACTCCAGCAATGCCTAGAGCAGCAGCTCCTAGTGTGCCCTGCTGGGGTGGGTGCCTAGGAGGGGGAATTCCTGCCTTCTGGCATCTGGAGTGGGAACTAAATGAGACAGGAGCTGGGGGACATGGCCACAGTGAGGAAAGAGAGGAAGTGACTTGGTCATCAGTGGCAGAACAGAGAATGGAATTAGGTCTCTGCTAGGATATTCAGTCACATCTAAACTCATTTTTCATGGTGCCTCCAGGCAGACTAGGTGACTTCTTCCAGTAGTACTTTATTTTATTTGCCCCATTTTATTACAAGCCCATAGATGAATTAGCTGGTACCTACTAATTAGTAAATGGAGCCAAGGACAACTCCTGCTCAGGCTCACCTCAGCCTGCCTGGGGTAAACTTCATGCTGCCCATGACTTTTCCTTGTTTCCACTGACCAGTTAGATGCTGTGGTAATCTTGATTAACTTGGTAGTTTTTAGAAACTGAATTCAATTAATTTCATTAGGGACACAAGCCCTCTGGCCATGTGAATTTGTAGGAAGAGGCACAGAAAATAGGCTGGGCTCACTTACCTGCCTTTCTCTGGAGTAGTTGAAATCAGACCCATTAATTCCTAACCTGAAAGTACAACTCTAAAGCTGACAGATAAGGCAAAAGAAATCACACTGCTGTGTTTCATAGGCTGCCACAATAAAGCCATGCTTTAAGTGGAAATGCTGAGTTCTTGATAGGAAACAGAAAGCCTCTGTGATGATACAACTCAACACATTAGTGATGATATACAGATCTTCCAAGGGATATTGATTGAGGGGGAAAAATAAGATGGATTAATCCAGGCATTCATCTTGCCTGTCAGTTTAATATCATGATAATTTTATTTCATAGTTGAATGTAATAAACTCCCTTTTTCCTTAATACATATTTGGGGAAAAGCAGGCAATATTGTAATACAGTAATTAGCCATATTTGCCTTTACTATGTGTGAATAAGATTAATATAGCAGAGTGTTCAACCTAATTGATCTATTATGTGATAGGGACTCACAACCAGACTGCAAATTACAGTTTAACCCCCCAAAGGGCTAGACTTGTTTAGAAAATGTGTGAGTCTTTCAGAGATAAAATTAATAGAACTGACGTTGACCTAAATATTCAGTGTTATTAATTGTATCAGTGGCTTGTGCTGCTTTTATGTGCAGCTAGGAAAGGAGGTGGGTTTGTGACAGCAGTGGGAAGGGTGGCTAACAGAAAACATGACAATTATTGCAAACCAGGTTTCCTGGTTAAAAAACAAGTGATTGTCAGAGGCCCTTAAAATGGCTATTTCCATGTGGTTGTGATTAAACAAATCATCCGTGCAGCCTGTTTGGAACAGAATGGCTCTGTGGGAACAAAAAATGTAAATCAGGGGTTTCTATTAATGAAAACAGTTTAATATGGTTTTAATGACCCATTTTTCAGTCTTCACCAGAAAGTAATTACCAGTTAGATAGTTAGTGCTCTGGGCTTTGTTCTGGCTCTCAGAACTCCTCTAGCTGGTCAGCTGGGGGACTCCTGCTGTGCTTCATGGGCTAGTGACCCAGCACCAACAGGGCTCTTCTGCCTCTGAGTTCACTACTTATTGCAGAGAAGGCCAAGGGGATACCTAGCAGGACAGACAGCAGGTGCCCCTGAAAACAAAACTGGGGAGAGCTGACTGTCTGCTGTCATTAATGATTTGGATGAAGGCTTAGAGTGTTCCCTCAGCAAGTTTGCAGATCATCCCAAGCTTGGAGCAGTGGCTGGCACACCAGGAGCTGTGCTGCCATCCAGAGTGACCTGGACAGGCTAGAGACATGGGCAGGGAGAGACTTAATGCAACTTAACAAGGGTAAGTGTAAAGTACTGCATGTGGGAAAGAACAANCAGGGGGGCTGCACTAGATGATCTTTCGAGGTCCCTTCCAACCCCTAACATACTGTGATACCTTTTCTCTGCCAGGGACTGGCAGCTGCAAGAGAGAACAACTGGGCAAGGTGGTAGGATGGGGAGCAGTGCACAGAGCTGACTGTGGGCAGCTTGGCAGAGCATCCTCCCTTGGAAAGGTTCATTGACATGGACAGCTAGAAGGTTCCAATGGCTCTGACTTGTGGTTCGACTCCAGAATCATTAAGGTTGGAAGAGACCTCCAAGATCATCCAGTCCAACCATATTATTACTACCATATCACTAAAAAGAGAGAAGTAAAGAGAGAAATCTCTTTGCTGGAAGGGTTGTTCAGTCTTGGCCCAGGCTGCCCAGGGAGGTGCTGGAGTCACCATCCCTAGAGGGGTTTAAGAAACATTGAGCTGCTCTCCTTAGGGCCATGGGTTAGTGATATGGGAGTGATAGGGATGCTTGGACTTGGTGATCTTAAAGGTCTCTTCCAACCTTAATGATTCTGTAATATGTGTGTGAGACCAGTCAGCATAGAGGATAGGGATTGTAGTCAATATTCTTGATGCTACTGAGAAATAAAGTTGTGAGGGCAGTAAATGAGAACAGGAAGAGGGAAGAATCCTTCAGCCTTTATTTATCCATTGTAAAGAAGCATATGAAAGTAAACAGAAATCCATTTTCTCAAAGCCTCTCTCAGGTCACCTGTAAGGGAGATAGTATGACACAACTCAGTGCCATGCACTGCAGATTTTTGTCAAGAAGATAAAGAACCCTGGTGCTTGATTTTTATTTTTGAAGTGGCAGTGGTTCACAAGGTAGATACCAGGGAGATGATTCAGTGCTTACAGTTGTGACATGTCAGAGTCTGGTAAGCTCAAAGACGACTGTCTTTATTGTGTTTGCCTTTTCATCTTCTAAACTTTGAGCCCCTGTGTTCCTATCATTTTTCTCTTTTCCAGTGGTGAAATAAGGAGCATATTCTAAACAATGGTGCTCTTTTGATTCATGGCAGCATAAAGAAACACTGCCTTGGAGAAGAGCAGATCATAGCTGTCCACAAAGAAACACAGAGAGGTGCTAATCCTTTTGGCATGGCACTGCAGCAGTTGTTCCTACTGGCTTAGGGAAAGCCAACAATTATTTTTCTCTTCTAACATAACAGGGACAAAGGAGCTTCCCTTAGCAGCCCATCTCTGTCCTAATTTATGTGGCAGCTTTTTAGGGAAGGGAGCAAAAGTCATTTTAGGAGCTATTAAAGGACATCTTTTCTCTTTCATAGCTCCTGGATGGTTTTGGCAAGTGGAGCAGAATACATTTGTGAGGCATATCAATGACAGCAGCCAACAAAGGGTTCAGGAAGGGCCTAATCATATCCTCAGGGGTGGCATAGGTGCTCAGAGATCCTGCCAAACAGGGAAGGTAGGAGGCACCTCAGGGAGCCAAGGGAGGGTTGCTCTGTGGGGCTGTCTTGTGCAGAGAGGGAGGTGACAGAGCCAGGTTAGGAAGCCAGAGGCCAGGCTTGTGTGGCTTCATGTTGCATTGTGCAGGCTCTTTCTGGGACAACTCTGTCCTCTGCTGCTATAGTAGAACCTTTGTATCATAGCTAGGCTTCGTGAACGCAGCTCCAGGGAGGGCTCCATCCACGCTCTTCCCAAG
>VWZO01017918.1:55330-66218 GCA_013396975.1 Bucco capensis
GGTAGCTGACAACCCTATGATTTCAGCCTGTGATAAACAACTGAGGCCCAACTGCCCTGAGAGATGTGTTATGATGTGATATATCTGGCAATGACTGCTGCAAACACAGGCTAGGAGATAACAGACCATGGCAAAGCAGTGAGACAGATTCCATCCCAGCCCCAATCCACAGTCAGCAAGCGTTAGACAGTGTGGTGTTGCTCTGGGGTAGAATCATTCTAGCCAAGATGCAAGATTTAGCAGATGTTTAGCAAAAGGTTCCATTCTTCTTGCCACAGACACATGTGGAGCTGTCAAGAGTCTAGTAAAGGTTTTACAAGTTTTATAAGTCATAGTTTATTGAGCTTGGGAAAGAATGTAATATGGCAGTGTGATGGTGGAGGCTGTTTTTTTGCTCTGAAATGTTACTTTCATTTGTGTTTTTAAAGGTAGCTCAGCTCTGGTGATAACTAGGAAAAGAAAAACTAAGTAGATTGCTTTTCTTTGGTGTGTCCTCCTGCAATATCTTCTTAGGTTACACAATTGTGTTTTCCCTTTGAGTGATAAACTGTCAACAAGCTGAATCAGCACTTTGAAGCAGCTTAGATCTGGCTTAATCTTGCTCTGGAGAAAGTTCTTTACCAACTCTTACAATGACTGTGGAATGGTACAAATCAAGGGAACACCATTTATCAACCATTGTTGGCCATGGAAAGTGATATATTTAGATGAGCAGTTTGTGTAAGTGAAGGACAAACCAGGGAGAGCAATCAAGTTTGGGCAGGGAGATGGAGCCATGGAAGTCAGTGCTGTTTCTATCTCCTGAGCACAGAGCCCACTAATAAAAGTGAAGAATTAAGTATGCTATTAGAATAGCTTGTGAGGTTCTGGCTGTAACTTAAGCTATTATTTAAAGCAGAGTAACTCTGAAGTGTCTCACTTCCCATAAAAACTCTGTTGATTTGGTTAAGCCTCATGAAGTTTACTGCTGGCCTTGCTTGCTGGGCTGAGAGTGCTCTGGTGTGAGCTGAAAGCTGCAGGGGTTTGGGTGAGAAATGAAAGCAAGGAGTTGGAGAGGCATTGTCAGGGATATGAAAAGAGGCCTAGTGTAGACACACAAGGATGACAAGCACTTCTGCTTTTTAAATGCCCTTCACAAAGCCTGGCTACCTTCTCAGTACTCCTCTAAAGGGTAGGGGAAGTAGTGCAGTCACTCTTTTGGAGGTGGAGAGACCAATGAAAAAGGTTGAGCTGCATGTAGAGCTCAAAGCCTCTGATGGCCATTCCTCTACTCTGACAGTGACACCATCATCTTCCTTCTTTTGGAGCTCCTGCTGAATTATAAGCAGGAATGAGGCTTGTATAGCCCATGAAATGCATTTTCTTCCCTGGCATTGCTGAGAAGAGCAGTTTGTTTAGTACTCTACAGCTGTGACAGGGCTGAAGAGCTGGGAAAGGAGGGGTTAAGATGCCTGCCAGTACTGTCTGGGTGTGATAGGGCTGCCACACTGGTGTGGAAAGGCATTAGCACTTCTGCTCTCCTTTGCATCTGTCAGTTCTGAAGGCACTGGCACCACAGAGGAATGATGATGTTGACTGATACAACTCTACCAGAAACTGCTGGCAAAGCCAGCTAGCTGTGCTCCTGTATTTGTAGTGGGCATAACCTTTGGAAAACATCCAAAAGAAAACTACAGTTTGAAAATCTGGATCTGATCCACTAATTGGAATTAGAGAAATAAGATCCTGAGGGAGTGATTTTTCACTCTAAGTGGAGAGAATGTTTGGTTTCCCCAATGTAACCTGGAGCAAGAGCAGCTTCAGGGGGCTTGGAGACAGAGGTGCATGATGAGTAGCACCCCAGCAATGTTTCATTAGGAGTTGGGGGAGTAGGAAAGTGATGAGAAATGCTGAGAGTTATTCCTGGCAGTTACCAACCTGCACTGCAGGAAGTTTTTCACCATCCTCATATCATCATTGGTGATTCAGAGCTTAAATCAGTCCAACAGTTTAATTCCCTAGGCAGCCTCATCTCCTCGGATGGTAAGATTGACAGAGAGATAGACAATAGGCTAGCAAAGGCATAGAGTGCTTTGGGAAAACTCTATCAAAGAGTCTGGCGAAATAAACACTTGAAGAAAAGTCCAAAGCTCAGTGTTTCTAGAGCCATTGTGCTGTCTACTCTTTTCTATGGTTCCCAATCCTGGCTCATCTATGGCCACCACCTACGACTCTTGGAGCGCTTCCAGCAGCGCTGTCTCCGGACAATCCTAACCATCCATTGGACAGATGCTGGGACTAATCCGTGTGTCCTAGAACAAGCAGCAATTCCAAGCCTTGAGGCCATGCTGCTGAGAACGCAGCTGCGTTGGGCAGCTCACGGCTCCAGGATGAAGAACTCCTGCCTGCCTAAGCTCATGCTCTCTGGGCAACTTGCCCCTGGCTGTGGCAAGAGAGGAGCCCCGAAGAGGAGATGCAAGGACTCCCTGAACCAACAGCTCAGCCTTGGCCATATTGCTCCCCTGAACTGCTCTCCTCTGGCCTCCACTCAGCAGCTCTGCACACACACTAGTTTGAATGCCGCGGATGGTTTGGAGCAGGCACGCAGGATCACTCTGGAGGAGAAAAGACAGCTTGGAAAGAATCGTGTCTTGCAGCTTCTACCTCCTGAGGAGTCCTTGTGCTGTGCCTTTTGCAACTGCTCTTGTCTGTCCCAAATTGGCCTTTGCAGCCAGCAGCGCTTGGAAAAAGCGCTTGGGAAGAGCATGGATGGAGCCCTCCCTGGAGCTGTGTTTGTGAAGTCTGCCCATGATGGTCATGATGATTCCTGGCAGTTCAGTGGCTGAATCCTCCTCAATTTAGTGTCTGCCTTTGTTCTATTTCCATTGTTTCCCAGACAAGGTAGAAGGAGCTCCCCAATTCTCCAGAGATCCATACTGTCCATCCCTGTATGTGTGAGCAACTCTCATTAATGTTAATGGGAGTTGCTTGTGCTCCAAAAGTGATGGCTCCCTTGTGATGCCTTGAGAAAGAAGCCTAATATCTAAGTGATGTGTAATTATTTGTGCAAATGGTGTAATGTGTGATGTCTTTGTTAGGTCATTGTTGCTCAGAGATTTGTCCTGATAACCACACAGGAAAAGGAATAGACTGTGTTCATTTCTGCTTGGTTTTACTTCAACTCTGTGTGCTCCTTGCTTGTTTTCTAAACAAAAATCCCTGTTGCTGGCCTTCCACTCCCCCAGCAAAGCATCTTTGAGAGTTCTTGTTTATTAGAGTGAAGTAACTATGTCCTGAACTGCTGGCTGATTAAGGAAACAGAGCTGTTGTGTGTACCTGAGCATAGGCTTTAAAGGACTTTTAAGGCCTTCTGGTTGTCACTAGCTGGGTGCTAGTTCTGCAGCCTACTGCACATTTCTAATGTCTCAAAACCACTCAGCCTTGACTCTCTTTCTTCCTCTGTGTTGGAATGGAGTTGGATTAGTGAAGAATCTCTGCATGGCTAACAACTCTGCAAAGCCCTTTGTCATGCAACCAGGTTAAACAGCAAGCTTGAAGCATCACAGGTGAACTATTCCTAATGAGACAGTAGGCTTATGCAAAGAATCAACTGGCCTGCTTTTGGCTATGGCACTTGTGGCTCAGCATGAAGCTGATCTTTGCTGATCTTTAACTCAGTGTGTGCTCTGGCTGAGCTCAGGCTGCTGTCAGGCATGTGCCAGTTCCTTGAAGTACAAGAGAAATGTGACCAGAAGGTAGAAGACACTTGGCAAGTAAGAAACTTCTTGGCTGCAGTGCAGTTGTTCAGAGAGGGAACAGGAAGCATGCAGAGAGTGGAAAGGCTGCTGAGTCTCATCCTTGAGGAGATCAGGAGGGATTGTAGGGTGGAAACTTGTTTGGCAGTGGGGTTCGTGGCACCTGCACGTTCCATCCAGATTCATTTCAGAGGGAGGATGCCAAGTAAACCTAGTCTCAGGGATAGCAAGTTCTGCAGCCTTAGCCAAAAGAGGGACAGCAACACAAGTTGTCATGCTTTGCCTTTTCTTCCTTCCCCCTCCACACAGTAGCTAGGTGCACAGCAGAGCCTTCTTTCTTCACCAGTGTGGTTTCAGCTGGCTGTGTTGTTCCTTACAGCTGATGCCCCTTGGCCAATCATGCATTGCTGATCACCATTCAAGGTAAGAGACAAAAGAGAGAGCTTAGCAGTCAAGAGGATACTGATGAGAGGGGAAATTGCTTATTTGAAAGGCTTTTTAAGGCTCTCGTCTTTCTTGACAACAACAGAATTTATCACTCTCCTTTTATCCCTCTATAGAGAGTCAGACACTGTCCTTTATGAAGAGCTCTTAAGTAACCCTCCTCTCCTCTTTGTTCATCTCTTTTCTGGCTTGTGTATACCAACCAGAGGGGACTGGGGCATCTGCATGGCCTGGTGCTGTGTTTGGCAGAGGAGTGAGCAGTGAGCACCTTGTCCCTGGAAATGATGGCAAGTATAAACGTTAATCAGATGGAGAAGAGGGTGAAGAAAGGAGAAGCAAAACAAAGTACCCCCACTGTATTTTGAAACCTATCGAGTGCCTGTAATAGTGACTTTCTCCTTTACAAAAACCAGCTTGGACTCTTCAGTTTTATAGTGGCATGGTTAGCTGGAAAAATCACCGAATTTCTTGGAGAGTAGCTCAATTGTTCTTTTCCCTCCACTTCTGGCTGGCTAGGGGTGAAGTTTACTGCCAGCAGTTCACATCACTTGCATGCCATTTGTGTGATACCAATGGCAAAGTTTAGACCTAAGGTAATGCAGCTGCTTTCATACCTCTGCTCCCTTCCAAGGCTTGCTCACAATCGAATTCCTACATCATCTGGCTATGTATTTGTTAATCCTAAGCCACAAGCCCAGTGTGAGGCCTTCTCTGCAGTTCTTTTATCCTCTTGCCTTTGCATGGGCAAGGTGAGCAATGTGTAGAACAGGGATAAAGTTGAGGGTGTTTTACAGGTGGGGGTTTGAGGCACAGGGAAACTAGATTTTTAGGGAACTGAGAAGGAAGAGTGGGACAAGCCAGGGCTTTTTGGAAGAGAAATATAATATTATTTTATATATATAACTATATATAATATTATATATTATAATATATTAATTAATATTATACACGATATTAATAATATATATTANTTGCAAACAAAGATCCGGGCATATATATATAATATGAATATTAATATATTATAGAATATATTATATGAATATAATAGTGTAATGTTCTGGCTTCTTTCTGCAGGGATGAAGGGTTTTGTTGCCAAGTTTCAGATGCTGTTATTTCCACCTGACTGCTTTGTGACCAGCCTCTCTTGATGCACATCTCTGCTAATCTCTTATCTTTTAGAGACACCCAGAAGTTACCTCTACCATTTTTGGCTCTCATGGAATCACATCCCCAAAGGTTTGCTTGTTAGGTTAACTCTCAGGTCTTGGATTGGAATGCTTTTGTGTTCTCCTCCCAGAAACTGCATTTTTTTCATTGGTAAATATCTCTGCCCAGTCCCTACACAGTTCTAGGGGTTGGTTGGTGCCTGCTAGAAAGAAAAGTTCTTTCCATTTGGAAAAGAGAATATCAAAAACCATAATTGAAATTCTGGTATTGATGTGTAAAGTACAAAAAATGTCTTAGGTCAATAAATGTGGTTTCAGAGCTCTAAGGCTCTCCAACTGCTCCTTGCTGTGTGCAGAAAGGATGGGAAATGGCATTTTTATCAGGCAGTGAAAGCTTAGTTTAATTGGCTCCAGTCAAGTTTCTGTATTGTTCTGCCTAATCTGAATTAAACATTGGTTTGACTACAGCTGTGGCTTTATCTTCCTTGAAGACATTGGGTGCTCAGTCAGACAGTAGCATCAGCTTTGAAGTTAAGTTATTCATAGCTCAAGGATGG
The DNA here is from genome assembly GCA_013396975.1 of Bucco capensis. Taxonomy (NCBI): domain Eukaryota; kingdom Metazoa; phylum Chordata; class Aves; order Piciformes; family Bucconidae; genus Bucco; species Bucco capensis. The sequence continues at coordinate 61,232 of VWZO01017918.1, forward strand.
ATTCTGACATTAACACTCTTTCCCCACACTCCTTGAAAATGCATCCTACCATCCCATTCCTTTCAGTTCCTGCTCTAGGATGAAATAGCTGCAATTGCAGGGTTTAGAAATAAAAAGCTCCCTTTCCACTCTACAAATAAAAACAAGATTAGAGAGAGATTAATAGGGAATGTTAGGTTGGTTTTTTTTTGACAGAAGGACTTCTTGCTCCTGTTTCTAAGCTATCATGTGCCTTCAAGGTAAAGTTGTTTTGCTATTTCTGGCTGGGAATAGGTTCTGGCATTTAACTGCAGAGCTGGGGCAGAAGTGCATGTAGGAGATACACATTTAATCATATTGAAACAAGCATTTTGCTTGCTCCTTCCAAAGCCATTCTTATTAATGAGATACATGCCTAATAGCTCAGAGTCACTCACTTAAGTAGCCTTTGCTTTTTCCCTGGCAGGTACAATTGAGTTAAGTGAAATATCCTTCTTTCCCTTTCTTTTTCTTAAAGGACTTGTGGGGGAGGAAGCATGACTTTATTCTGAACTTTCTTCTTGTTTCTTTAAGGAACTTTTTTTTTGTGTGTGTGTGTGAGAAAGACTTGATGTCAGTGCACAAAAAAATGACTGAAGATTTGCATTCTTTTGCCACAGGAATAAATGAAGAAAGTTTGCAACTGAAAAGGCATTTCTTTTTTTTTTTTTAACACCTTTTGTTGTTTAGGAACATAGAAATCCCATTATGCTTCCTGCATAGCCCTAAGGAATGTGCAAACAAGTATTAGATCAATGGCATGTCTCTGCAGCTTCTTTTATCATGAGTGTTTAAAACTGAATATTCAAACATTCATTCATATTTCAAACATCTGTCTCAAATAGTGCATTTGTGCTGGAGTATGTTTTATTGCCAATAGATAGGTTCAATGTAAAGCTTTTAAATGTTTTATCACTTGCAGATGCTTAGCTATGGTCTGGAACAGGGTTTTCCAGGAGGGGTTTTTATTTTTTGATGCAACAGAGTGGGAAAATCAGCAACAAGCTTTTGGAAAAGGTAGCCAGACAAAACAAAAACAAAACAAACCCCAAAATACCCAGTACCTAAAGGGAACTTCCAAGCAGGCTGCAGAGGGCCTGTTTGCAAAGGCCTGGAGTGTGAAAGGACAAGGGACAATGGTTTTAAATTGGAGAGGAGTCGATTTAGACTGGATACTAGGAAAAAGTTCCTCCCCACGAGGGTGGGGGAACACTGGCCCAGGTTGCCCAGGGAGGTGGTTGAGTTCCCATCCCTGGAGGCATTGCAGGTGAGGCTTGCCAGGGCTCTGGGCAAGCTGCTCTAGTTGGGGATGTCCCTGGCCACTGCAGGGGGGTTGGACTAGATGAGCTCCAGAGGTCCCTTCCAACCCAATCCATTCTGTGATACCCTCTGGAAAGGAAGTATGTGAAAAGGTTGGTGTGTAATTCAGAGAACCCAGCTCAGCTTTAACCAGGAATAGTGGAGTCTCCATCATTTATGGACACTGTTAAATCATCTTTCTCCCCTGAGTAATCCACACAAGGCTCCCTTAGAGGAACTGCTCCACAATCAGTGCTAAGGCTGGGAGTTGTCCAGGATGAATAACTAAGGTCTGATACCATCTGGGCTCACCCTTCCCATAACATAATCCCTTTTCTGCTTGTTCTGGAGGGGGAGGATCTCCAGAGAGACTTGGTGGCCTAGCAGTGCAGTTGGTGCTCTTGAGCATCTGTCCCCATCACTGCTGTGCCTGCCCTTAGCAGCAGTGCCTGTGGGCTTTGGATGAAGCTGTCTTTCCCACATTGCTTTCCTTTTGGCTCTGTGCTTAGAAAGTCCTTTAAGAAAGGACAAGGAAACCAGATGTGTTTCACCCACTCTTGTGTGCAAAACAGGTTCATAAATGTCATGTTAGAGAAAGGTAGAGGAAAGCAGTTGCTTGCCTGTCCAAGGGAATCAAATTCAACCTCTTTTTTTTGTGTATGTGCAGAGACTACATCTGAGTTTTGGGCTCCAGTACCTGCTTTACCTAGACTGATATCCTTTTGTGCCAAGGTGAGGGAAAGGCTGTGGAATTAGTCTCCCTAGACTTCAGAAAAGCCTTTTGACAGTCTCCCACAGTATTCCCCTAGAGAGGCTGGCTACACATGGCTTGGATGTGGCTGTGCTCTCTGCTGGGTTGCAAACTGAGCCCAGAGAGCAGTGGTGAATGGAGGTAAATCCAACTGGCACCTGGCCACCAGTGGTATTCCCCCAGGGATAGAGATTGGGACTGGCTCTGTTCAACATCTTTATCAAGGACCTGGGTGAGGGGATTGAGTGCATCCTCAGTAAGTTTGCAGACAACACCAAGTTAGGAGGAAGTGTTGATGTGTTTGAGAGTAGGAAGGCTCTCCAGAGGGGATCTAGACAGAGTGGATCAATGGGATGAGGTTCAACAAGGCCAAGTGCTGAGTCCTGCACTTGGGCCACAACAATCTCCTGCAATGCTACAGGCTTGGGGTAGAGTGGCTGGAAAGCTGGTTTTGGTTGACAGCTGGCTGAACATGAGGCAGCAGTGTGGCCAAGAAGGCCAACAGCATCCTGGCTTGGATCAGAAATAGTGTGGCCACCAGGAGTAGAGAGGTGATTGTTCCCCTGTACTTAGCACTGGTGAGGCCACACGGCATGAATTGTGTTCAGTTTTGTCCCCTCACTACAAGAAGGGCATTGAGCTGCTGAAGAAGGGCAATGAAGTTGGTGAAGGATCTAGAACACAAGTGTTATGAAGAGCAGTTGAGGATGGGTTGTGCACTTCCTCATATGATCTGCATCATCTTTGCAGTTAAAGGGCTGACTTTTTGTGGTTGCAAGCACTTCAGCATCTAGCCCTCTTTGCTCAAATATGCTGGCAAAATCCATCTTGCTTGTGGATTGCCTACCTGTGTATTTTCCCTTTTAAACCAAAAGACAGCATGGAGTAGGCCAACAGAGATCTTCAATTTAACCTCTTCCTAATCTGTTTAAGATAGGGCCTGAGTAAGACTTACTTTAAACAAAATGTTTGTTTGGATAGCCTGTTGCTTTTATTGGCTCAACTAATTTAAGATTACATCTTGTGTTAAGCCAGTAAAACTGTGTGGGTAAACCAGCTGTGCATGGGAAACATGTCCTCATTGTCCTGTCCCTTTGTTTGACCAATTGTTCCATCTAGCTTTGTAGGCTGGTGTGTGGAAGTGTTCATCTGTGGAGCTGGGTGGTAGTGAACCCTACGAAGATCTTGGTATTGAATCAAACACCTAGCTTAATTAAAACAAGAGAAAGAAAAAGCAAAATAAAGTCCGTTGCTATTTGTGTGCAAGTGAAGAAATGTTAAAGAATCATTAAAGTTGGAAGACACCTCTAAGATCATCATGTTGGATCTGTGTCATACATGACCTCTGCACAAGGCACTGCCATCGTTTTTTAGGTGATCAGGCTGTTTTTTTTCCTCTTGGATATATTTACAACATTTATAGTATTTAAGACTTGAGTGTCCTGACAGGTTTGATGTGCATTTCCTGTAATTGAAATAGAACAAACAGGAAAAAAACAACAACATTCAAATGTCTTCATGTGTGAACAGCTGAAGGGAGACTGAAACCTTTCAGGAATAGGATATATTTTGTTGGGAAGGAACCTGTGGTTCTCTTTCAGTGCCTGCAGAGTTGTCTTTCAATGCACTCCCTGTCTCCTGTGACAGTCTTTTCCCATGCTTCCCACTTCTCCCACTCAGTGTCGCTCCATGGTTTGCTCTCTCCCAGATGTACTGCTCACTGCCCATATTTCCTGTTGTGCTGGTACCAGAAGCAGTGGGATCTTGGGAAAGGCAACATCCTGAACCTCTCCTCTTCTGCCTGCTGGCTTTGGGGAGCAGGGGCAGAGGAGAAAACACAGCTCAGCCCCTGTTGAGCCAGGCTGGAGTCTGCTCTGTGCATATGGCATTTTAAGAGCACTATGTTAAGTGTCTCTTCCCCAAAGATTTACAACCTGGCCAAATGTTTATTTTTTCTTTCTTTTCCCCCCCCCTCCCTTCTTTTAAATTAGAAAAAGACACAGCAAAATCCCTGTCACCAGCAAAACTGAAAGACAACAGAGGAGTCACTTGGGAAGCTCTCTGTGCCTTGAGGTGGTCAGCAGGAGTTTGTCTTAATGTTTTAATGTTGATGAACTCATCTATATTCCTTGAGCCATTTTCTTGTTTCTGCAAGAGATAGTAATGCTCTCGAGAGTGCAAACACTGAGTCCAAGAGAGTTACCTGGTGTGAAACATTTGGCCTGAAGCTTTTAAGTTATGAAAAGCAAGGCTTGTAAGAGATGTCCTGGCTAGTTTTGCCTTTAATAACAGTTAATGCAAACAGAAAAGGCTGCAGTGTTTTTTTTTGGAAAGATCCTCTACCTTCTGCTTTAGGTTGGAAGGGATTAGGAAGACACCCATGGTGGGAAGCAGATTATCTCACATCTGTCTACTTCAAGGCTTCTTGTTGTCTTGCTCTGAAACATCTGGTACAGGCTGTTGTCAAAAGAACAACATTAATTTCTATGTGCATGTGGTTTTCATGGCTCATTAGCATAGGCTGGGACTAGTTTTTGGTGCCTTTTTGGTGAATGGGTAGGGTTGGTTTTTTTTAGGTGAATCACAAACCAATGGCTTCTTGCAGCCCAGAACACTTGAAGGAGGCTTCTAACTTTAGGAAGATGTGTCCAAGTAACTGATTTAATTTTTTCCTTTGGCAGTTATTTGGTATCTGAAACAAGTTAAAAAAATGATAGATTATATATATTATTTATTANTCAAATATATTTTATGTATTTTATATAATATATAATTTTAATATAGAATAGAAAATATATAATTATATATAATAATATATTACATATCATATAGTAATAATATACAGTTATTAATTACTAAATATTTAATTAATCAATGTATATTATATTTTATATTCTCTCTTACATAAACATAGGTAAA
>VWZO01017918.1:66236-76736 GCA_013396975.1 Bucco capensis
GTAAATATAGTATATTATATATTATAATATAATTGTTATAATTATATTATAAGATATTCTATTATATATAATATATATAATTATCTAATATATATAATTATCTATATTATCTATTAAGATGACCTCAACCAAGTAAAAATTGTCACAGCAAGAAGTTTCAAGCCATTTAATTTTGAATGAAGGTTGTTTTTGGCTGTTTGTTTTTTTTTAACTGAGACAAAAGGGTTTCATTTAGCTCTCAAACATCTGTTAAGTGTGCAAGCTGTAATACTTTAAGAAATGCAATATATTGATGTGTGACTATAAGATCCTGGACCTTTTTGTTGTGGCTGGGAAAAGCTAAAAGTTGATTGTGCTAGCATTTTGGTTTTCTTCTGCAAGCCTCTGAGCTGTAATTTTGCATGTTTCATGGCCTTAGGCAGTCAGCGTTAGAGCTGCACCTCTGCTGGATGCAGGGAAAGCCTTTGTTATGCTGCAGCTTCTCAGGAAAAGGGCTAAGCAGCTAAGGCCCAAGGAGCAGCTTCAGGACTCTGCAGGGCAGGGCCCAGTTGTGTGGTTCACAGAATCACCAAGACTGGAAAAGACCCCCAGGATCATCAAGTGCAGCCTATGACCCTATACACCCAACATCTAAACCATGCCACTCAGTGCCACATCCAATCTTCTCTTAAACACCTCCAGGGACGGTGACTCCACCACCTCCCTGGGCAGCCTATTCCAGAGCCCAATCACCCTCTGCGTGAGGAAGTGCTTCCTAATGTCCAGTCTAACCCTCCCCNGTGCTAGAAACACTTGGAATTCAAAATCCCATTAATAGACAAGGCTCACTGGAGCTAGGATGGAGATTTGGAGCCTGCTGGACCCAAATAGCACCTCTGCCCCAAACAGAGGAAAGCAAGCCAGTGGGTCAGCTGAGGGCAGAGTTTTCACTTGGAGAGTTTTGTTATGGGTCAGAGTGGAAGCACAAGAAAGGCAATACAGGGTGGTTTGGAAAACTTAGCCCTTGATGCATCTTAGTGCCAGGCCTTGTTGGCCCAGAGGCTTTGAACACTGGCTAGAAAGAGTGTAGAAATCAAAACAGGGTGTAGAAACCCCTAAATCCTCAAACTTTTTGCTATCTTTAACTATCTTGACTGATAGGCATCCCTGCTATGACTAACTGTACAAATCAAAGCAAAGCAATAGGGAAGTTAGTCAGCTCCTTTCCCCCTCTTCCTTTGTGCAGGGAATTGATAAAGGCAACTCTGAAAGGACAATCTAAGGTCTATGAATTGGAATTGAATAGTAAGAGGTAATTTTAAAAAATAAAGATCTGCTCAGAGTGGTTTTCTTTCTTCAAGCTTTAGTCTCCTATCTGAAAGGCCAATCTCTATTTGGATGAGGGAATCAAACTGTTTAGTTAATGTAAAGGGATGAGCTGAATTTGAAAGTGATTGAGGGGAAGGGATGGGACATCTAAAGGCTACATTGTCATTAGATTTTATTTTAGTTAAAATGATTGTGGATGTTTAGTTTAAAATGGAGGAGGGGGAGAAGAAGTACTTTGAAATATAATGACATTTAACAGTCTTGTAGCTTTGTACTTTGGGCTATAAATTGTGTTCCCAGCTGTTTTTCATCTCCTGCAATTTAAATAAGTAAACCTTTTGTTCTTAAAACTCACTTAGTTCCTTCTAATTCTGTTGATGGACATCCATTTCTACTGCTTTATTTTATGTTAATATTTAACAATGGCATGCAGTTACCCCCCTGCTGGCCACAGCTCCACCTCCTTTGTTTCTGGAAGGTCTCTTTTTGCCTTGGTCTGTAGTTTTATAGAAGAAACCCAACTTCCTGTCCCTGCATCTAGCAGGAGGAACCTCTCTGCATAAAGTGACAGCAAATCCCTGGAAAGGACGCTAGGCCCCAAGCAGGGAAGGTGGTGCTGGGCTGTCAGCCTCTTTTGTTCCTTGCTCAGATGGAAGCATGAGGTAGATCATGCTTTGTGGGCCAGAGTAAAGCTGTGCCAAGGGAATGCAAATCCTCTAGGTGTGCCCAGGTAATTTAAAATGCTCATGCTGGCAGCTTTTCTGCATGAGTAAAGCTGTTCAATTAATGCCTTCTCTCCACCTTCTTCTCTTGACAAGTTGATTCGAATTGAAATGGTCTGTAATAAGCTTGTCATGGGTCTTGGGGACAAATAAACCCTCTCCTGGAGGTGTAAAATAAAGAGTCCCTGCATTTTTGTATTTCTCTCTGCCTGGAATGGTTAGTGGCAGGTATGGCAGACTTGACTGACAGTCTTGGTTGAACTGCAGCACCCACTTCCAGCCCAGACCATGGCTCAGCTTCACGCTGGTGCCCAGGACTTCAGGGAGAACTGTTGTGGCTTTTCTGCTTCCCCTACTTCTAGACAAGGAGCTTGAGAGGTAGTAGTGTGAATGTAGAGGGCATTGTGTGTAGGCTCAGGCAGTAGTCCTCCTGTCTCCCCCCTCTCCTACCCCTCCAGAGAGAGCTTATTTTTAATGGGCTCAGCCTCGTGGTGTGACACAAGTGCAACATGGAGGAGACCTGAGTCCAGGATCAACAAAGGCAGCACTGGGCATTTCAGCCCCTGCCTTTGAAATAGGCCTTGACAATAATGGAGTTGGGAAGCCCCACTGTTCAGCCTTCTTTATAGTGTTAATAACTGTCCAGAAAGAAGAGAAGCAAGAAATTGCTCAGATTTCATCTCTCAGATTTCATCTTGCATCTAGAGTGCCGCAACAAATCAAACTGAAATGGGCCCCTTCCAGGCTTCTGCACTACCATGCCAAGCTGCCTTGGGCCCCTTCTCCCCCTGCTTTGCTGGAGGTTATAATGCTAAGTGAGTGCTGGAAGCAGGCTGGTTGGGTGTAAGCACATGTGCTTCTGAATAAGTGTCCTGCTAAGGATGGACTCTGCTCTGAAATGAGTTATAGTCTCTCAAGCTGGAGGCTGAGGCAGGTAGTGCCCACCTGCTGATAGAGTGAGGCCAGAATGGATGTCTGCTCTGCCTCACCACTCACCCTGGCTGTCCCCACCACTTCTCTTGCTTCCCTTGAATGTGCTCTTGCTATTCAAGAGAGGTGGGCCTGGGGGAAGCAGATTTCATGACTCTTCCAGCCCAAGCTTTGGAGGAAGAGGGCCCTGCCAGTGACAGCAATATTTGGTCAATGTTGCTAGCAAGGAAATATTGCTTGTTGTTTAACATGTGCAAATGCTTCAACACCATTAACGAGTGATGCTATTCTTTTTATTCTTTATAATATGAATGGAGTTTGGAGTTGCATGGCTTGTCCTCAGGGATGCATTGGGAAGTGTGCTGCAAAGGCAGGTATCATGTCTTGAGTTATACTTCAGTAACTGATAAGATTTGTAAAAGATACTTAACTTCATGAAAAATAAAAGCAGTAAGATGCACACAGGAGCTCCTTGATTTAAAGCAGAACAATGCTAATGCAGCTTTTCATTCTCATTTATCTCAGTAGAAAAATTCTGGCACTTGCATGAATTGAAAGGCTGCTTGCATGAATAATGTCCACTCTCTCAGTACATTGAAGCCACTGAAATGCATTCTTGGGTTGCAATAGTGCATGTTTAAGCAAATCAAAGTTTTGTCTTTAATCCTTTTGCATCTAGGGAGAATTCATGCTCAGAATGCTGGAAGTATCTGCTAGCAGATTGCCTTGCCAGTTGGAATTCCCTAGGGCACTGAGGACCAGGAGCTTCTGGCTCCATGTTTCCCACTAGTTTTCCTGCTGGCCTGAGTATTTGGAGCTGCAGTGTTCCAGCATCTTTCCCCAGGCAGTGCAGCCCAGCAGAGAGAGAGAGAACACATGCTAGGCTATTCACATCTGGCATTAACATATAAAATTGGAGGCATATAAAGTTTCTTCCCATACAACTAAATGAAAAACCTGTGGCATAAGGTAAACTGACAAGTGCAAAACTTCTTGGGTGGGAAATGCTAAATGGTTACAAATGGCTCCTGAAAGCTGCTTCTGGAAGAATGTTCCTGAGCACTGCTTTCTCCAGGCAAACAGGGTCAGGAAAGCTGTTTGCTTGCCATGATTGGTAACTGCTTTGGAGGATGTGCCCTGTTCTGGTCATGAAGACAACACTGCTGCAGAGCTCAGTTAGGCTATGTCAGATAAGCTCATCTTGGCTGTTGCTGGAGGAGTGAATAGCTACAGTTCACTGCTAGGTAAAAGTGATGCATGCTGATAGCTATTGACTTGCAGACACATTAGCTTTGTGTTGGGCAATATGTTTCTAAGCCCATGAGCTGAAAATTCCTATGTCTCAGCTGGGGTAATGCACTAGACTTTCCTCTTGTTTCTCACTTCATTGGATGTACTTACTTATCTTCCTGCTTGAACAAGAGTTGGCCTCAATAACATAGGCTGTGTGACTTTTTGAGGCAGGTCCAGAGTAATGCTGCTGGCCACCTGAGCTGCTGTGCTGTCTTGTTGTTAGATTAATTGGGACTGTGAGCTCTATGGAAGGGGAAAAAAAGTAGTGAGGATCTTGACTTCCAAGGAGCTACCAGCTAACACCATCTCCTCAAAGCAGTAGGACCTGGAGTGCACAGCATTTCTCCAACAGTAGGTCTCCCATGAATCAGAGAAGCATTCAGGGTGGAAAAACCCCTGGAGAGATCATCATGTCCAACCATTAACCCTACTCTACAAAGAGAACACCTTGTTTTGTCCAGGTCCTGTGTGGGATACCAACTCTGATTGCTAATGTAGAAAAGCAATAGTGTATGCAGGATGTTGTGAACTACAGATAAACTTGAAGTCAAGTAGCACTGCTGGAGCAGAAGGAGACCATCTTGGTCTCCTCAGCACTCCTGCTTCTCTGGTTGATTAGGGAGAAGTTTGCCCAGTCTATGTCTAGGCTTGAGCTCCCATTTAGACTGAAATTTGGTTGCAACTTCTGTCAGAATGACCATACTTGTTCCTTCTTGATGCTGGCTTCTTTTGGCCTTTGTCCATGCTGCATTACTACTGAAGTGTTACACCTCTATTAACATCTTTGCTGATTGCATTAGCAACCCTGCAGTTTATAGGAGTGATGTAGCAAAACTAGTTCTACATGAAGGCACTTAGAAAGATATGTTATGGCTGTAGAGAGCCAAGTGATCAATAGCTTTTAGATTACTGTGTCACTAAACAGCAGGCTGAGACATGGAAAGGCAGTGTTACTTTAGGGATGAGAGAGTTTGAGCAAATAAATCAATAGTGAATACAGGGCTGATTGGTTTCCAGTTCAAATCATTCCAAGAAAGGTGGAGCCTGGGGAAAGCATGCTGTTCATCCTTGGAAATAAACAACCCCTGCTTGCTTTCATTGCTGTATTTGGGTCAGTACTCTTCAAAATGCAGAGGAAGCCATTGGGCAGGGTATTAAACTGGAAATAGAGAGGCTGGGTTTTGCTTTGAGTGCTCCCAGAGACCTTTTCTCCAGATCCTTCTCAGGTTCCCTTAGGTGCTAAGAGCGTTGCCTCTGCCTCTGCACACACAAAACCTTCATTTCCTGGGTGGCAAGTGGCTGCTGTGATTCCCAGCTGGAGCCTTTTAAGGGGCTAACAGACATTGAAGCAAAAACAAACATTCAGGAAGGTGATTTTCTGTTTTCTAAATGCTCAAGTGGCCATGGGCTAAATGATGATTAGTAGCTGTCAGAGGCAGCAGTGTGCTGGATGGCTTCTCACCAGCTCTGACATGAAATTGCCAGGGAAGCTTATGCTGATGCCTCTCCAGGAGGCTGCTGTGATGTCTTGGATGTGCAGTTGTGTTTACATGGCATGGGCTGGCTATGCTGGTGTGCAAGAGTTCCTGGAGCAAGCCACTTGCTCCTCCCTGCTGCCTGGCTCTGTCCTGGAATGCGTCCCTGGAGACATGGGTGACATTGTCAGTGAGTGCTGCCTGCCTGTCCCTTGGCAGTGGGGACTATGCAAAAGGAGTTTCTTAGAGGTCTAGCACTTGAGGGATTTTTGCAGTCTCACAGAACAACCTGAGTTGGAAAGGACCCACAAGGATCATCAAGTCCAACTCTTATTTTGCCCTCTCCACTCAGAGGAGTGAGCTTGAGGTGCCTTCAGTTACTTTTTGGTCTAGTCTAGGACCTGCCTCCTACTCCACACTGAATCCAACCAAGAAGTTTTCTGTGAGTGTGCTTTCAAGGACAATTTGGTAACAATGCACTGTTCATTTTCCAGTATCCCACAGCAGGTAAGGAAGGTCCCTGGCATTTTGCTAGAGTGCTGGTTTTATACCTGCTGGTCTACTAGAGCACTGCTTTTCCCTTGGAATGAGCTGCCAAGTGCAGGAAAGCTGCCACTGGAGAGGTACAAGTTGTGCAGGACATGTCCTAGAGCTGTAGCACAGCTCAGCAGCTGAGGCCTGGCTCCTGTTCATGCAGTAGTGGATGAGGAAGTCCAGTGCCATTACTACCTTAAGGGAACCAGTTGGAAAAGCTTATTTGGAGGAATAAGTGAGAGATACTTGAATGTTGTCTTCTCATGTGGTTTGATGTTTCTCCTTGTCCAAAGAGGAGAAGGAAGCTGGCTGCTCTAATCTGATTTAGGAAAGGTAGATTCATGATGGTGACAGTACTTTGGTCTAAGGTTTGGAAGACCTTTCCTGGTCTGGATCTGTGTGTGATACACAACTACATCACTTGGCCTGGCTGTGCTCTGTGTGCCAAGTGGAGAAAATAGTATTCCCTTGCCTCAAAAGAACAAAGGGTAGTTATTTTGAGGCCCTGAGATAAGGGAAAACTGCATAAGCATCTAAGACAAATAGATAATGCTCCCACTGAATTCAGTGGCAGAACTTTTAATGGGAGCAAGATCCGGGCTCCATCTGATAAAGAATCTCATCTGGATTGCATATGGAGGCAGGCATTAAAGGACCCATCTAAGGATCTCCCCTCTGGAGTATGTCTATAAAAGCCTCTCTGTAGTTGTGTTCAAAGCTCCCAGTCATGCCAGTCTCCTCAGGACAATTCACTTAGATCATCCAGACACTCTTTCTTGTTGAAGCCCTAATGCTGCTCTCCCCCAGTGGAAGAATGTGGTTGAAACTCCCATGCAGGGAAGAGTGGAGATTTGGTTTTTATTTGAACCCCAAATATTAACAAATTGGACACACGTGCTTTCTGACTGGAGCTTGCTCTTATTTAAGCCAGTGCAAAACTCTCCTTGATCCCAGCAGGATCAAGCTCTTGGATATTGCTTGTACCTTTTGAGGCTCTCTGCCTCTAAATGAAGCAGACAGTGACAAACCCATTCTGGATTTATTCTTCTTGACTGATTTGCAGCCAGAGAGGTTTGCAGACTCTCCCTCTTGGGACAGGGGAGTTCATAGCCTAATTGCTGAATGAAAGGCCAAGGGCAGGTATCACTGTGCCTTGGCATGGGAAAGGCAGTACCATGACAGCATTTTATAGTGTTTAAACATTTTCATGCTCTTGTGAGACTGCTTGGATCAGCCAGCCTAGTGCTTCTGTTCACATAAGGTGTTTTTCTTCACGTTCATGCTCAAGTACTGGCAGGTGAGTATGATATATATATGAAGCTTCAAGTAGCAAGCTTCTCAGTAGAAGCCTTAAATATGTTAAAATGCCTTGTAAGTCACTTGCTCAATGTGCAGTATTTGTGTCCCCTCTCTAACTTTGCCCTAAATTCATATTCATCAACAGAGGTTGTTCAGTACTTAATGGGACACTTAATAGGGCACTGAGTGAAGGGAAGGGACAATAGGAAAACAGGGTGAAGAATGAGGACAAATGGAGATGAACTTCCTCAAACAGGCACAAAATGCTCATTCCTGAATAAAAAATGTGAAAAGGTCAAGTGCCCCCAGAGGTTTCTATTGTGACAGGCACTTAACCCCTTCACTCCTGGTTATCTGCTTCAGCTGCTGGGCCACTCAGTGCACAAGTGCCATTAGCATCAGTGGAATGTGGGGCCTGGGAGCTGCATAGGATATGGCTGGCTGAGACCCACCTACCTTCCCAGGCACTGGGTTAGCAGGAAATAATCCTTGTGGACACTGACCCTGTCAGTAGCTGTGTCTAGAGATAATTATTTCCTAACCTGTAACCTTTTCATGGTCAATTGCTCCAGCATATTAGACAGAAATGTGATTTCCTTCTATCTGCAGGCACCACTCAAGTTCTTGGCCTTCCCCCTTTAGGGGAGTAACTTAGCAAGTGCATAGATAACCTAGTGCTTTCTGACAAATGTTGCTTCTGTTTTACTTAAACACAAAAGAGGTTTGCTGCTCTTCCTTCCCACTGAACAGAGGGGATGTAGGGTATATGCTCACTCCTGTGTTTTGGGTGGGTGGTTGTTGTTTTTTGGGCAAGCAGGCATTTTCCTTTAAGAATCTAATATTAATCAGGCAACAGCCAGTGTTTAGCAATCCTCTGCTTCACCAGATTTCGTGCTTGTTGACTGATTTTTGGCTTACCTTTTCCTAGCATGTGAGGCTTCGCTGTATGCCCCTTGACACATCACCAAGGCATCTGAAGAGGCAAGAGCAGCAGAGTATGTCAGTGCAGCTGCTCAGAAGGCATCACTTTGATATCATCAGGAGCATCAAAGGGAGCAGCCAGGGGTGAAGACAGTTCTCTTGCATGACCCCATGGAGCCCAGCCTGCTCCTGCTTGAAGTGCACCCCAGGAAAGGCAGCTTTGGTACTTGAGACTGGCACGAAGAGCATGAGGAAGGACACTGTTCGTCCTCTTTGCTTCTGTCTGTTTCAGCTTATTCAGCAGAGTCTTAGCCACAGCCCCCAGAAACCTTGTGTTTTGAGGCAGTCCTTTTTGGGAACAACATAACAAACTTACTCATCTAAGCCCTTGGCGACAGCTTGGGTGGACTGTGCTGAGCAAAAACAATGACCCAAACCCAGCAAGTGCTGCTGAGCATGATTCATAGGCAATATTTTTACAGCCTGCTTCTTGTTTTGTAACAGTACCTAATTGGTTTCAAAAAAAAAACCAACAACAAACCCAAAACACCCAAGTACAAAACTAGGTCAATTTGCTGTTGGGCCTTGTAAGGCTTTTTAGCTAAATCTCTAGACTTTAGCTAGCAGTTAATTTGAGCCAGACTTAGGGAGAAATGTATATATATATATATGAACATCCCCTCAGTCTCACACGAGGAACTTGTAGGCATTGCTTTGGGATTCAGAAGCAGGCTCATCTTGCTGAGCCTAAATTCAAAGGTATGGTTTAAAAGCAAGCTTTGCACGTGCCTGTGTCCTGATCTTTAATTAGGCAAAACTCCCACTGACATCAAGAGGAGTTGGACTTGAATAAGAACTGCAGGATCAGGTCCATAATTTGGTACCTGGGATTTGATTAAGCAGATAAATGACTAGAAGAGTTTCCCCAGAAGTATAATTGCCTAATTAATTTTTAAACTAGCTAAGTTCAGCACTGGCTGTGGTGTACCTTTTGCCACATGAAATGTGTGTTGTTTAATCTGACTTGATGGAGCTATTTGCAAGAGGCTGTAAAGTTTATTTTGCAGCTAAGCACTACTGTTTATTTCAAGTTCCAAGATAGCTAACCATTGTGTTAAAATAGCACAGTTTCAGAAAAATATGTTCTTTATAATAGATTTAACTTGTAGCCTAGTTTGGCTATTAGCATTTCAAATGGATTTTAAAGAGTGGTGCTCCACTGCATCCTAATTCTTGATGCTCCTGTGATACAGCTTGGGGTGAGAGAATTTACTGTCTGACAGGATTTTAAGACCCCCAAAAAAAATCCCAAAGCACCAAATTTGATTAGTGATTTTATTGTTTTGTTTCCAGTGCCCCAGTGGATTATCTCTGTTAAACTAAGTGTGTGCTGTTTGCCTCTTGCTGAAGTGTCAGTCTAACACTGGGGGCTGTAGTTGATAGATTTGCTGCAGCAGGGTTTATTTTCACCACTGAAATAATGTGGGGTGGTTTTTTATTTGGTTTGGTTTTGGTTTTTAGCAGAGATCTTATTATGTGAAAGGAATAGAGAGATCATCACACATGGGGGGAAAAAAAAAATTAGAAGGAATTGCAATGCCAAAAAGTAGAAGCTTTTCTCCTCCAATGTATACATGTATGCCTAAGTGTGTTTGTGTGTGTTTCTGTGTGTACAGACATCAATAATTAGGCTTGTAGTTGGCATAATGCAGAATGCCTACTCCTACTGTTGACAGTTCCCTAATAATGCAAGTTCTCCCATGCTCTCCAGCTGAATTCTTGACACATTACCATGGGAATTTTCCCTTTCTGGGGATTGTAACAGAGCTCTAGGAGTAGCTGTTTCTGGGATGTACTTCTTGACTGGCTGGAGTGGTGGTGGTGGCCCTTATTCAGGAACTCCATCCAAGCATTTCCTGCAGGGAATGAAACCATCAGCTGTCCTCTAGAAGTGCTCCATGGCTGCAGCAAAGCAGAAGGGTGAGTCTGGGGCCTTTAGTGGGTCTGGGGGCCTTTAG
>VWZO01017918.1:76888-104670 GCA_013396975.1 Bucco capensis
GGGGGGCTTTAGTGGGTCTGGGGGGCTTTAGTGGGACTGGGGGCCTTTAGTGGGTCTGGGGGGCTTTAGTGGGTCTTTCAGGGTGATGGGAGCTTGGATTTGAACATGCTCAAAGCATGGCTAGGAGTTGGAATTACAGCATATCACCATGTGGAGTGGGATACAGTCAGATGTACTCTTCCGAGAGGTAGGCTTGAAGACTTCTGTGAACACTCAGTAGGTAAACAAGATGTGACTGAAGCTGCAGCCACAGCCTGAAATTGGCTGAGGTCTGCAGGCTTGCTAGCTTTCAAAATGATAGTTTCCTCTCCCCCTCCCCTCCTGTTCTGCTGTCAGAGCCTTGCCCACAAAATAAGCAATCCTGTACCCTTGAAAAATTAGCAATTGGGTCCACCCAAAATGATGAGTTGGTTTGAAAAATGGGAAGACTCTCTTTTATGTTGAAATTGGAGTTCCTTTTGAAGGCTGCTCTGTTGTCTTGGTTTGCTAACTTCATTTGCCATTCAGCTCATGTTCTGAAGATTCTTTTTTTTTTTTTCTGTGAGGGTTATGGAAAGGAAGAGAAACTTTCAGCTTTTGTTTAAAAAGGAACTAGATAAGCCTGTCTTGCAGCCTCTTGATTTCTGTAGCTGGGCTTCTTACACAAGAGATGGGGAGCATCATTTAGTGGGGTGAAAGGGCTAGGAAAAAGGCTGGACTCGATGATCTTCAAGGTCTCTTCCAGCTGTAACTATTCTATGATTCTATGATTCTCTGAAACGTGGTGGTTTAGTATATTCTTATACACAGTAGTGGCTATTGTCTAGAAGTGATGACTACTGGATGTGGAGATGTCTTGGTGTCCTCTCCTTGCCTTAACTGGGACTGAATCTCAGTTATGATAATCTAGAAGGTAAGAAGGGAGGGCAAAGTGTCTTTGTGAGCGCTGAGGCTGCAGTTTGTCTCCCCAAGCTTTGGGAAGCATCCCCCCCTGCTCTCAGTGGCACTCTGCCCTCCTCTAGCGGTGGCTGGGCCACAGAGAGCCTCTGGCAGCTGCTGCCAGGGCTCAGGCTCTCCCTAGCCTCCAATGGCACTCTGGCTCTGCTCAGCTGCAGTGGGAGCTGCTGCTGCCAGAGGTTTCCATTTCCTTCAGATTCAGCTGAGTTTTCACCTTCTGCCTTGAGTTTTTTTTCCCTTTGCCTTTGGACAGTGCCAGGAGTTCTTTTGTCAGTGTGTGTCTGTCCCTCAGAGGAGCCAGAGAGATGGGATGCTGGAGGTCTGACAGCTCCTATTAGCCATGCTTATTTTTAGTTTGGGTTTCTAAAATATGAAACCAGAAAAGAACAAATACCAAGAGTAGTTGTTTGGTTTGTTTGTTTTTTTTCCCCCTCTTCCCTCTCTCTCTGTTTTAAATACAAATATGGGGAAAAGAGCCAAGTTTCAATTTCTCCTCACATTTACAGTCCTCTTTCTGTAATTGTGGATGCTTGAAAAATCAAGAGTAATGCTACAAAAGGGAGATCTCTGTGTATCTCCTTGTCCTTATTGTCCTGGCTCACTTGACCCTATTGGGGATGTGCCCTTTCATTGTATGCTGCTGTTGGGCCTGGGAGAGCAAACAAAGGGAAATGAGCTTTGTATAAGCCCATGGCTTGATCAGGGACCAGCTGAATTAGCTGGACCAGCCCTTGACTCAGTGTGGCTGCAGAAGGATGCAGCTCTGATGTGCCAGGGTGCTCTGCTTGCCTTCAGTCTCAGTGTTGCATGGAAGATAGTGGTGGGGATCCTAGANTTTCTGTGTTGAGGGCTCCAGAGCTGGACCCAGTATTGCAGAGGAGGTGTGAGCAGAGCAGAGAGCAGTGGCAGAATCACTTTGAGTGCCTGAGGAGTGGCCACAGCCTTGCTGATCTTGAGGGGAGAGAAAACTCAACTAAAGCTTTTAAGAGCTACTGAATCTCATCCCACTGCAACAGGAGGGCAAGAGATGCTCCCTTTCACAGGGAAGGAAGCAAAAATGTGCAGTGCAGTGCTCCTCACCATAGGCTCTGGCATGCAGTGTTAGTATCCCTAATTTACATTCAAGGAGGTGGAGATGGATTTAACCACAACTGTGTAGAGCAGAAATGACAGGACTGGATCTGGCAGGGGCCTCTGGCTCCCAGTGCACTATACTCCTTCTGGAGTCATGAATAATGAAGGTCCAGCTCTGACAGGGTGGTACATAGCATCTTTCTCTCTCAAAGCCCCTAATGCCCTTCCAATTGCTGCCCTGGAGTGGCTTGTTTGTCAAAGATCTCCTTTCTAGCTGGCAGTCCTTTCTCCTGCCTCTTTGTAACACCTCAATAGTTCCCCTAGTCAGTGAAGGCATGTTGGTTTAATAGCATTAATGTCTCCTAAGGCTTAAGCAACTGTGTATTTCTTTCTTTTGGCTAAGCCTAGGTGAACTTTTTGATGTATTGTGTTTTTAACAAGTAAAGGTAGCTGCTAGATTTTGCTCCTGTGTTTTCTGCTACCTCAGGTGATTTTTACACTGCAGAAGCACTGGAAGTGAGAAGGATGCAACAGATGGCTGAGGCAAAACCAGTTTGGTATGGTGCATGAAAACAGGGGCCTCATTCTGCTTTTGTTTCTTTAGCATTGCACCACAGGGAAAGGTTTAATCCAAGAACAGAAGTGAGGTAAAGACCATGCAAGAGCCATGGTGTGTTTAGGGCCTGCCATCATTGGGTGAACGTGGTGGGGGTACTTGGATTAAGTCCTGTGAAGTGCTCACCAGCTGAACATTTCCTCAGCTTGCATGTTCATGGCCTTTTTGGTAGCTTTGGGCTAGATCTGAGAGGTAATAGCTTTGAGTCTCTGCTGCTAGCATCAAGCAAGCCAAGATTGTTTGGCTTACCTGGTTCCTAAACTACTCCATCAACCTGGAGAGATGTTTGGGGCTTTGGGCTTTGCTGCATATCAGCTTCTTTGAGGAGAGCAAAAGGGAAGATTAATTCTCCTGGAAATGCTTTATATCCATATCAATTTCAGTGAATTCAGAATTCTTTTCTTGGGAGAGTGGCAGGAGGGTTTAAACTGAAGATTTGCTGGGAAGTTTTCTAAGCCCCAGGCAAAAACTAAATATCAGTATCTTCCAGTCTGCTTGGAGTATTTGAGGAACTTCAGTTTTATCTTAAAGCAGTTTTAGACTCTGGGCAGAAATACAGATCCTGTCTCCTTAGGAAATAAACAGGAGCAAATATATGTTCTTGCTGCATTTTTAAGCATCTTTTATCCCACTATCAAATGCTTTCCAGTTTGATTAATCCTTAGAGAAATGAAGAAATTTGTTTGTCTGAGGGTGCTTTTCTAAACAGTTTGTTTTGTTTGCATTGAAAAACTGTGGTGATGGATCTGCATTGCTGTCACCTGTGGGGAATGACTTCCAGCCTAGTCAAGACTCTGCTTAACTTCAGTTTCTGTTAGGCCTTTGCTAGACTGGGAAATTCTGTTAGTACAGTTTGGTTTCCATGTAGGGGTGTGTGTGTGTGAACCTTGGCTTTGAGGAGCTAATTAAACAGGTCTAGAATGGATCTCCACAGACTTGAATCATCTCTGTAACTGTTCTCAGCTGCTCCACATTGAAAGAGGAGTTTGCTGCTGCTGCTACCCTTCTGTAAGTTCCTTCCCCCTTGCTCTGCTTTGTGGTTTGCCCTTAAGTATCTTTGAGGGTAAGGCTCTCTGCATGTCTGTACATTACTGGGAGGGCTTCTAGGAACAGCCTTACTAAATATGTGAAATAACAAATCCCCAAAGAGATGTGGCTTTAACAGTATCTGGATATAGCAGTGAGGAAATTGAGAGTAGATCCTGTTAGTCTCTCCCCTTGCTTAGCCAGCTGGGGGCATGGGAGATGCTTTAAAGACCTACTGTGGCAAAATCAGCATCATATTCCCTTTATAAATATCTTGATGGTTAGAATCTGTTGCCCTTCAATGGGTTGGGTTTTTTTTTTCCCCCTCCCCTGAAAAATATTGCTGCCTTCTTGAAAGCTGTGAGACATTCCCAAAGCTTGCCAGGCACAAAAGCTCAGGGAGCTCTCAAAGGATGTTTCTGCTTTTCCCTCTAACCTCTTCCAGTCTCTACTTTTCCTCTGTTCTTTTTTTTCTTTCTTTGCCAGTGAGGCTCTGTGTGCAGTCTGCTGTGAACCTTTGTGGGCCAGATTTCTCCCAGGTGCCTTTTTTCCTCCTCAGTAGCTGCAGAAGAGGCAGTGGATCTGAGGGGGAGATGTGTTTTATGATTTATGACACTTTAGAAAGTGCATTTCACAGCAGGATTGACAGAGCTGGAGTCTGAAGTCCTCCCAAGGCCAGAGATGCAGAGGCAGGTAGGGGATGGACCTGCCCCTGGTGGCTATCCCTGTGCCTCAGAGCCACCCATGGATGAAGTAGGGAGAGCTCTGCTTGCTCAAAGTGTGTGCAGCAAGAGGAGGGGGAGGGGGCTTCATGCCAGGTGAGCCCAGGATTTGTTTCTGCTGAGAGCTATTTTGAATGCACTGGCTCATTTTACATCAGTGGTGTATCTCCAGAAGCCATGGGAGGGCTTCTGCATGTGGATCAAGCTCCATTATCCAGCTGTTGATCTAAAGCCAGGTTTATTTTGACAACCCCCACGTCTTCCTTCACGGGCTGCCTCCTGATGGCAGGAGTGTTTCCCAATGTGAGGAAGCTGGGTTTTATTCTGCATTCCCTTAGCACTCCCATGCTCTGTTAGATGCTTCAAACAGGACTCTTTCCCACGGTTCTCCAGCCTTAGTCTCTGCCTCTGTCCCTTTCTTGCCTCTAGCCTCAGGGCTACAGCTCTCTAGCCATCTATTTATATGGCCCTCATTTGTCTTAGTCTCTTTGGCACTTATATAGCTCCCATTGGCCCAAGACTTGAATGTCTCCCAATCTTTAATATATTTATCTTCACACATGCAGACACACGCATACCTGTGAGGTCAGGAAGGACCATTGCTCCCAGTGTACAGATGGAGGACATTAAATTGGCTCAAGAGGGAGCGGGGGGTGGTGGGGGTGGTGGGGGTGATGCTTGCACATGGTACAGAAAATGGCATCCCAAGAAATGCTTCATCAGCCACAGTGCAGGAGTGGAAATGCAAAGTGTCCCCAGTCATATATGAGTCTTGTAGCCAGTGGAATATGAGGTCCTGGTCATGTCCTAGTCCTGTTCTGCTCTTCAATCTTGAATCTTGTTTCAAAATATTTTTGTCCCACTGATACAATTTCAGAGGTAAAAGCTTCTGTCAAATTGCCAGCCAGGATGGAGATGGAAGTTGGAATCCTCTTAGTCTGACAGTGTAAGGAAAAGATCTTTTAGTGGCATGATCCTTCCCTCTTAATGGATTTACCTCATCTAGGTGATCCTGCTCTGGCAGGGGGGTTGCACTAGATGATCTTTCTAGGTCCCTTCCAACCCCTGACATACTGGGATACTGCTCTTCTTGGAGGGGCTCAACCCCCTCTTTTCAGTGCCTTCAGGGTGGGGATGGGCCCAACAGTCTAAAGCACAGCCCTCAGCTTAGGGTTTGCTTTGTTTTGCTAGAGCACTCCCAACAAACTCTCTGCTGGGGTAGGAATTTTTGGCAGCTCATCCCCAGCAAACACTATTCCTTGGCAGCAGCTTCTTGTTAGCATTTCCCAAAGATGGCAATGCTGCCAAGCAGATCTCCAACTGCTCTGCAAACTTGAACGATTAGCAGTGTCTTCAGTAGAGAGACAATGCTTGTTGCCTTGAAGAAGCTCAATCCAAACCCACTTGGGGGGTCAATCCCATTCTCTTCTCCTGTGCTTAATGTGGAGCAAGTGCAAAGGGTCTGGCTGAGCATGAGCTGATGCCACATGCCCATAGAATCATAGAATGGTTTGGCTTGGAAGGGACCTCTGGAGCTCATCTAGTCCAACGCCCCTGCAGTGGCCAGGGACATCCCCAACTACATCAGCTTGCCCAGAGCCCTGGCAAGCCTCACCTGCAATGCCTCCAGGGATGGGAACTCAGCCACCTCCCTGGGCAACCTGGGCCAGTGTTCCACCACCCTCGTAGGGAGGAACTTCTTCCTAATNCCAGAGCCACTGTGTATGTGACTTGGGAAAGGATGGAAGTCAGGTGGCTGATTCCTGGGCTCCTGCCTGGCCAATAGACCACGGTGCTTAATTAGTGTGGCAGCTGTTCTCTGTTAGCAGGGCTTTCCTTAGGCACCTCCACTAATGTTCTTGATAGTGCTGAAGGAGAAAAAGGAGGAGGAAATGGCATCTATATTTAATTAATAGTGCATTCATATTTTATTGCAGAGAGCCCTTAGGTGCAGGAAGACTCTCAGGGAGAACAATTGCTTTGGAGTGCTCGAGCCGTTGTATAGTGCTCAGGAGGTGAACTTGGCTTTTAAAAACAAACCCAAATTCCTTCCAGGATAGCTTGGGAAAGGCCAGAAACTCTCAGCCACTCACCCACCCCCCCCAGCCTCAGGCTGAAAAACAAGTGACAAATTTGCTGATAATTCATATTTGATTAGCTTTAATATCTTCTAATATTGTGAGTGAGAGAGGCTTGGTGGGCTGCAGACAAACATCTCACTGATTATTTTTTCCTTTTGATAAGCTGCCAGGCTTGGAGAGGTTTCCTTTTCTATTCTGAGCTTACTCTCTTCTTCCAGCTGCATGCTGTCTCCCTTCTCTTGTGGCTCTGAATCCCAGCAAGGTGTTGTTAAAATGGCTGTCACGTTCCCATCCTGCATGGTTGGGTTGCTGAGGCAGCCTGTGAGCCTGGCAGGGTTGGCCTTGGCAGCCAGTAGAGCTGAAAACATGTGAGGGATGGCTGCAGTTAGCCTTGGCTGCTTTAGAGGCCATCTCAAGGCATGGCACACTGGGCATCTGGATGCTATTCTGCTCCCAGTAAAACTAAGGAGGGCTTGCTAGTGTTTTGAAGTGGCTAGCCAGGAGGTGCAGCAGCAAAAGCAGCAGATGCCCTGCTCACTGCACGGCGAAGGAAGAGTGTGCCCACTCCCTGCCTGTCCACACTCATCCCTCTCTCCTCATTTAGGAGCAAGCTTGGGCCAGCAAGGAGACATTCTATAGCCAGGTCAGAGAAATAGAACAAAAAGAACCTCTGAAAGACTATGTCAGAATAGCCTGAGCCTGTTAAAAGAATCTGTGCACCTCCTTTCTCCACTATGAAGTGTTGTGGTTTCATTTGGGCAGCGTGCGGGGTAGCTCTGCTGGGACTTGGCAAAGCACAGTGCATCATCTCCTCCTAAATACTCTTGTGGTTTGCATCCTAATACAAATATACAAACAATTATTGCCCTAACAAAAGGAAATGTAGTCGAATTTTGAAATTCTCCCTCATTTTTCATGGGTAGTGCCCAAAATTCAGAGAGCAGGGCAAGCTGAAGTCAGAAGCATTGCCAGGGAGAAGCATTTCTACCTTCCTGCCACTACAAAAGAAACATTTGTTGCCTCAGATAAACTCCTAAGCAAACTGCTGTCAAAACAATTAGTGTTATTTTTCTATTATCCTGCTATGTGAGAGTAAATAGCCATTTCATGAATATGTTAATTACCTGGTAGGTGCAGAAGATAAGTGGATGGTAGAGCTCCACAAATAAGGAAAAAGCTATTGTATATATAAATAAAACAGGTATTTTTTTTTCCAATCAGGTGATTAAGGTTAAACTACTCACAACTGGACTTGTTCTGCTTTGCTAATTGAAAGATCTACCATGAGTAACATTGTTGTACAAACGAACATTTGGAGGTTTTTCCTTTTCTTCTTTCCTATGATAGCTAAACATTTAAATCCTGCTGTATTTTTGTATGAAGTTAAAAAAGGTTCTGAAAAAGAACCTTTTATATATATATAAAAATGTACATATATAAAAAAGTGTGTATATATAGGGATAAAACAGCATATATAGGGATAAAAAAGCATATATAGGGATAAAACAGCATATATAGGGATAAAACAGCATATATAGGGATAAAACAGCATATATAGGGATAAAAAAGNTAAAAAAGCATATATATTGGGATAAAACCACGTATATAGGGATAAAAAAGCATATATATAGGGATAAAACCACGTATATAGGGATAAAAAAGCATATATATTGGGATAAAACCACGTATATAGGGATAAAAAAGCATATATATAGGGATAAAACCACGTATATAGGGATAAAAAAGCATATATATTGGGATAAAACCACGTATATAGGGATAAAAAAGCATATATATAGGGATAAAACCACGTATATAGGGATAAAAAAGCATATATATTGGGATAAAACCACGTATATAGGGATAAAAAAGCATATATATAGGGATAAAACCACGTATATAGGGATAAAAAAGCATATATATTGGGATAAAACCACGTATATAGGGATAAAAAAGCATATATATAGGGATAAAACCACGTATATAGGGATAAAAAAGCATATATATTGGGATAAAACCACGTATATAGGGATAAAAAAGCATATATATAGGGATAAAACCACGTATATAGGGATAAAAAAGCATATATATTGGGATAAAACCACGTATATAGGGATAAAAAAGCATATATATAGGGATAAAACCACGTATATAGGGATAAAAAAGCATATATATTGGGATAAAACCACGTATATAGGGATAAAAAAGCATATATATAGGGATAAAACCACGTATATAGGGATAAAAAAGCATATATATTGGGATAAAACCACGTATATAGGGATAAAAAAGCATATATATTTAAGTTTATATATATATCAGGGTGGTATCTCTGTGTACTCCTAAATAAATGGTGTTTTTAAATGTAAAGTAATACTGGATTATTCCATTTCAATTGGGCTGTCTGCAGGCCAGCAACGATTTGTGAATTCATCTGTCAGTAGAAACTGCAGGTTACTAGATAGATACGTTTTGTTTATTTTGAGATCATATCCAAATATTTATTTTAGTGAGGATGTGCTTAGGCTCTGGAAAAAAAAGGCAGAAAAGTGGTGCTTTTCCTTTTGGAGATGTGTACATTTAAAGGTGGGGGGGGGAGGGGGGGAAGAAAAAAATCAATATTCTGCAAAGTTGAATGCACCATTGTGCCAGATAATTAAAATGTAAATTTAAGTATCTATGCCTGCTTTGTGATGGGGTTTTTTTTTTTTCTCTTTAATACTTTTAAGTTAGTTGTCTTTTAAAACATGTGGTCAGCTGTTGTATTCACATATGGTCAAATGATCAAAGTCTGAACTCCTCTCTAATTGTCCCCTGCTGCTTGTCTGCTCTGTCCATGATCAAGGCCTCAGCAGGTGATAAGAAAGGCATGAGAACAGGCTGCAAGGAGAATGAACTACTGAGGGGCCCAAGCTGAAAGAAATAAAGACTTCCAGTACATCACCCTGACAGTAAAGAACCAAGAAAAAGTGAAGTCTGGTTAGTTCTTCTTTTTTTTTTTCTTTCTTTCTCTCCTTTTCCCTTTCTCCTTTGCTCACCAATCTGCATATATATTTCTTTTTAAAGGCAAGATGTAAATGGGGTAATGTGTGTGTATTCTCAGCTCCTATAAAAGCCAGAACCAAACAGCCTAGTTGCAGACATGTTTATTTACTTGCTAGGAGGAGGAAGCTGCTAAGTCACACAGTTTATAGTATTTCACATGTTTGTGGAAATCATTGCAATTCTTTTCACTTGGGCTTGTCATTGTTTGCCTGGAGTTCACTTTGCCAGATGGTTCTTTATTGTCACTGGTGTCCACACCTCACTCTTGCATCCCTTCAAGACCAAATGGTGTGAAGAGCTTTAATACTTAGAGGATTTAGTAAGAGTAAATCCACACTTTGTGGAAGGTTCATTCTCAGCTATTCAAGCAGGTCTAGCACTGATTCAGACAGTGAGGAGCTGACCCAAGGAATGAAGAAAGGGTGAAATAAGTGGATTGGCTTTGCCTTTCTGGTTTGTTCCCTGCTCTCTTGCAGTCAAAATGCTAATGGAAAAATTAAGGATCAATATTAGATTGAGAAGGAGGAGTAAACAGTTAAAGGTGCACTGTCAGAGTTCTCCCCCCTCTTCCCCCCTCCAGCCAGTGTAGAAAACAATTTGCTGCCTTTCTCAAGCTGAATTTCTCAGGCTTGCACTGATGTATTTGTATGCATCATGTTTCTGGAACCACGTGAGGATTAATTTTTTACATGAATTTGCATGCAAATCCAGTGCTCTCTTTTTGGCTTCTGGAGAGTCATTTCTTGATGTTTGCAAACACTGTCACTCAGATGCAAGAAGTGAGATTGCCCCATTTTACAGCTGAGGAGGCAGTGGCTGCCTGAGAAAAGAAGTGGCTGATGTGCAGACTGTCAGTCAAATAGCTAGGGCTGTGGGACAATTTCTATTTCCATGTTAAAAATAGGTTTGAATGCCTATTTCTCTCATTTTGCAGGTAGAAGGCTATTTGTCCAAAAGACTGAAGCAATAAGAGGGGACAGAGAGAGTGTGTTCCTGCATGGATAAGGGAGTATTTTAGCAGGAGGCAGGTGTGAGAGGATTTAGAGGTTATTACAGAAAAATCCTTGTGGTGAGCAGGCTGTTAGATGGCTGCCAAAAAAAACAGGTTAATGGGGTATATATGCAAAGGAAAGAGTACACAGCACAACTCTGCTGCAGTCCCCATGAGAAGGCAGAGCTGTGTCCAGTGTCACCAGTTTTATCTAGGGATAGTATGGCCACAGCTCCAAAGGGTTCTCCTCATGGGCTGTGTGGCTTTTCAGTAGGACATCTCTTGGGCTGGGTTGATGGTAGAAGGGGAGACATCTCACTGCAGAAGGGTGATGGTGGAGAAAGAGGAATATGATCATGTCTCTGTGCAGGGCAAAAGGTGAGAGAGACTTGAAACAAAGGGTTTGGAGCATTTTGAGCGTGAAGGGAGGGCCCCAGTCCAGCCAACAGCTCAGCTGGAGAGTGTCTGCCTCAGCAGTGACCCACACAAATGAAGTGCCCCATGGAAATCTCAGCCCTTTCCTTCCCTCCCTCCTGTGTTCCTTTCTGGAGTGTGAGCTGGTTCCACTTGGTCATGCTCAAGTGGCTTCCTGAGCTGAGGTCGGTGGAAGTGCACTGCTGAGGAGGTGAAGTGCCCACCACAAGCTCCACTGCACGTGAGAATCAGCAGAGCTGCTGGCTCCTGAGTGCAGTAAACAGAGAGGCTGCCAAGGGAGGGGAGTGAAGCAGGCTGTATAAATGAGCTTAGGAGACAGCTAGAGCTTGGATGGGGAGGTGGAAGGATGTGGTGACAGAAGAGAGAGGGAGGGGATAAACAGAGCAGGCAGGCTCGTTAGGCAGAGTAGGCTTTTTCTACTGCTAATGCTTGACAGGAAAGCTGTGGCATAGCAAGTGCACATCTATATTGCTTCTCTTTCATTTGCACACTCAGGCTCTGCTTTTTCTAAAGAGGAGGATAATGAGCTAACAGCCTATCCAAGTTCCTCTCACTTGCCCAACCCATGTCCAGTGGATGTGGAAGCTGAAAGGATAATGCTGCATTTTTGTTTGCTGTTAGCTTTTACAGCCCACAGTGGCTGGAGAGCAGCTGTGCAAGGAACCCAGCCCTGGCTGCTGCACTTCTCCCACTCCACCTTGATGAGTGCTGACTAATTGCAGCTTCTTCTCTGTGGTGCAGATGAGGACAGATTTTGTTTCTAAGGGGAATTGTTGTATTTACTCTGCTTCTTTTGAGCATTCTTACCACATACATTCAGCTCCTTGTTAAATACCCCTGCCCAGTGCAAGTTGCCCCGTGCTCTTTGGACTCTGAGCTCTTTGGACTCTGAGCTCTTTGGACTCTGAGCTCTTTGGACTCTGAGCTCTTTGGACTCTGAGCTCTTTGGACTCTGAGCTCTTTGGACTCTGAGCTCTTTGGACTCTGAGCTCTTTGGACTCTGAGCTCTTTGGACTCTGAGCTCTTTGGACTCTGAGCTCTTTGGACTCTGAGCTCTTTGGACTCTGAGCTCTTTGGACNAGCTCTTTGGACTCACTCTGAGCTCTTTGGACTCACTCTGAGCTCTTGGGACTCACTCTGAGCTCTTGGGACTCACTCTGAGCTCTTGGGACTCACTCTGAGCTCTTGGGACTCTGAGCTCTTTGGAGGGATCTGAGATGAGATGGGGTTTTTTCAGCTGGAATAGTTAGTTCCTGCTTGGTGAGTTTAGGTTTTTCTTCTGTCTCATGCTCTTTGAGCACAATTTCAGACAAGGTTGGTTGGGAACACAGTTGCCTTGTCCTTGTGCCAGTATCTAAGACAATCTGTATGGTAGGTGTGACTTAACAGACCTGAATTCCCCCTTGTCTGCTTAAAGGATCTCTCACATCTCAAGTACTACTAGATCCATTCCTCTGTGGGGTGCTGCTGGCTGAGGGATGATATATAACCTTTTTGCAAGGATTTGTCATGCCCTGATGACCTTCCTGGAAATATTTATTGTCCAGAACATCTAGAGGTAGAAGATCTACTGTGATGAAGGACACACAATGAGAACAAAGGTAGCCAAATTGAACCAGCTTACAAATTTTATCTGCTGCCATTTGCTCCTCTGTTTCCTTGGGAATAAAATTAGTAGTATCCAAAGAGACTTTTGCATCTGGAACTTTCTAAGCTGTTATGTCCTAGCTTCAACATAGCTGAGAGGTTTATTTTTCCTAGAGAAAACATAGCCTTGGTCACAGATACTAATGGGAAAATAGAAGTGAAATCTGCTTCTCTAATGGCAGTTTTTTTGTAGAACACATTGATTTGTTACTGTATGCTCTTGTGGTAAAAGTAATACATTGAGAACACTAAAATTAGAGTGGGAATGTTGAGAAGCCATGGATGGAAGTATCTTGTATCCACCTCAGCAGTAGCCTTGCAGGTTTAAATGATTCAGTGAGGAGTTATTTGGTCATAGGAACGGTGAATAAGCTCACATGTTCTTGTTTTTGTCTTGGTTCAAGTTCCTTTACTGGCAGGAGTTAGTCTTTCTGGCAGCCTGTGGGAAGTTGCTGAGCAAAGAGCTCTCCACACCTGCTGCTGCTGGTACTTAGTGTCATAGTCTTTTCTTGGAAAATGGGTTTGGATGCTATTTTCTACAATAAACAAGTTCAAGTGGTCAGCAAACAAAATAGATTCCTCCCACTTCTCTCCTTCCCCCATGTGCTCATAATAAGTGGCTGGGGAGAGGGGGGGAAGAGAAAGAGAAGTGGTTGGGTCTCACTCTGAAAATGGTCAAGAAAATGACAGAGCTAACAAAATCAATTTCCAGCTTTCCTAGCCCACAAGCCCAAGGAGTTCTGCACAATAGTCCCTGAGTCTAAGTCAGCTTTTAATCTCTGAAGTTCTATCCAGAGGAGGTGTGTTGAAAACAAGGAGTTTTTGGTGGAATCATGTGCTTCAAGAGATTTGGGATCAACAGGAGGTGTTTGTTTTCTCTCATAGCAGGTCTGGCCAGGAGCTTTGAGCAGTGGGTTTGGTGGCAGGAGGCAAGGAGCCAGCTTCTCCTTCACACTTGCTGCATTGTACCTCCTGGGATGTGGTCAGCTGCCATGCAGCCATCCCACTGCTGCCTTCCAGACTCATGGCTCCCAGTCCTAGCACCCAGCTGGAGGACTCCTGAGGCCTTATGGATCACTGAAGGGGCCATGTCTCAGCCTTTTTTTCCTTGGCAACCTTATATAGGAAGGGGAGTTTGGTTTATTACTTTACTCATCGTTGTTGTGGCTAGGCTTTGTGAATGAAGCTCCAGGGAGGGCTCCACCCACGCTCCTCATCCGNCTTTACTAACCTCCCAAGGACTGCCATGAGAGCTCTTTGCAATAACACATTGAGGAAGCACCCAGGCAGGCCTTGTGTGCTGTAGGACTTACTTCTTGTAGGACCTGATCCTGTAAGATGCTCCTCCTGGCTGGCCTTGGGTGGGAGATGGTGTGAGCCCACCTTGGCCATGCATGAGGCTTCCCACTGACCAAAAAGAAAGGGGTGAACAGAGTGGTCAGTGCTTGTGAAGCAGCAAGGAAACAGAGATCTTCAGCAGGGACTCGTGAGAGGGATTTTGGCTGGCAGGAGGAGGAGGAAGAGACTTTCCCTGTGCTGTAGGTCAAGGGGTAGTGAAGAGAATAGCCCTGATGTGCATAAACGCTGCCTGTCAAAATGACTTTCTCCTCTGCAAATCTACTTACTTAAACATAATTGGCCATGTGCCACCCTGAAACATATCTAGCAATTAAAAGATAAGGTTGATATGTTACATGCATGGAGGGCAGGGAATGTGAAGGCCACGTTGCCATGACAACTGGAACTTTGCCCTCCCGGGCATCTGAGGCATTCCAGTGGGGTGGGTTGGGGCATGGCTGGGAGGGTGGGAAATGCCTCCAGCCTTGTAGCAAAGGGGTGGGAAAAGTCATAAAAAAGGGTAAAAATAAAGCCAGCTCTTTCATCTCCTTTGGTGGTGTCAGTGGAAGAGCAGTAAAAGGTGAAGCTCTTCTCCATTCTGCGTGTTGGAGGGAGTGCTGCAGCGCGCTGGCAGGATGGAGCAGAGAGCCTGAGCCTGCAGGAGCACACAGTGAACTTGCTTGGTTCAGATCTCCAGAAACACTCTATTAAGTGGCTAAAGAATGTCTTCAAAATCATACCAGCATCCTCCTTTGGCTCCTACAGCTCAAATCCCAATCCATAAAGGAGAGGTCTGCTGCAAGGAATTGTGCTGCTGAGCTTGCTGCTTAAACCTGGCCCATGGGCGCCACTCAAATGAATGCTGCACTACTAAGAGCTAGGCTTGGACTCCAAAAGGATTCTCCTGCTCTTCCACAGACTTTGAAGCCATCGAATTTTGGTCTGGGGGTTCCAGACTGTTTGCTTTTGTGCACACAAGTGTTTGTGAGCAGTGGTATTGTGCCAAGTGTGGTTGATCCATTCCCTTCCTTTTTTCCTTCCTTTTTTCCTTCCTTTTTTCCTTCCTTTTTTCCTTCCTTTTTTCCTTCCTTTTTTCCTTCCTTTTTTCCTTCCTTTTTTCCTTCCTCTTTCCCTTCCTCTTTCCCTTCCTCTTTCCCTTCCTCTTTCCCTTCGGCAGCTGAAGCTCTGCCNCTTCCTTTTTTCCTTCCTTTTTTCCTTCCTTTTTTCCTTCCTTTTTTCCTTCCTCTTTCCCTTCCTCTTTCCCTTCCTCTTTCCCTTCGGCAGCTGAAGCTCTGCCCTCATCCCTGGGCATGTTGAACCTCTAACTAGAAAGTTTCATCATATCTGCCTATGACTCTACCACTTCCAGATTTCATTACTGCACATGATTTTAGGCTACCAGAAATCCCAATTGTGAGTGATGTGGCTTCTCTTAGCTACAAACTAGAGAAGGAATTTGATGATGGAATCAGAAATGATGGCTTGGCTTGCTTGGCTCTAATGAACCTCACTAGTTTTGCAGAGATGAAGATTTGCGTTTCAATGTCCAGACCTCACTGCTCAGTCTCTGAATCTTCTTTTGCCTTTGTCAAATGATTTGGTTTTCT
The DNA here is from genome assembly GCA_013396975.1 of Bucco capensis. NCBI lineage: Eukaryota > Metazoa > Chordata > Aves > Piciformes > Bucconidae > Bucco > Bucco capensis. The sequence continues at coordinate 92,407 of VWZO01017918.1, forward strand.
GTTGCTGTCTCCTCAGAGTAGATCTGTGCAAAAAAAACAACCCCCAAAATCAACCCAAACCCAACAAGTAATCTTTTAAAATGAGGAAAAAAAATAAGTCAGCTGGTTTGTTGGCAGATGCCTGTCATCTGGAAAAGTCTTGGCTCATGTGCTGGTTATCCCTGCTGAGCTCAAGTGAGCAACTGGAGCAAATGAAGCACTTGGGAAGTGTGTGGCAGCTTCTCCCTCTAGTATGCAAACAAACTGCAAATCATCTGTGTTCCTGCAGGAAGTTATTCAGGAAAAACAATGGGATGGAGGAAGAAATGGAGAGCTTGGCTACTGGGGAGAGATGATTCTTCAGTGGATTTGCTGTATGGTTTGGGGATGATAATAGAAGGCTGCTTTCTGTGGAATGCTGTGGCTCTCAGAGGCAGGAGATGAAAGGCTTGGGATGAGAAAGTTAGGGCATTTTATTTTATATGAAAAGATTTTTGATTTTGTAGCAAATACATACCAAATGTGTGTGTGTGAGAGAGTCTATTGTGTTAACAGGCTTTAAAATTAAAACATGCCCAGAAACCATGCAAGTGTTTTTCTTGTACTGAGATGTCATCCTAATATCACTTTGCTTGCTTTGAATAACTAACATGCATTTTGGCAATCATAGAGCAAGCATTTGACACGAGGAAGCCAGCAAAGGTACATGATGACAATACCATGAAAGGCAATGTTTATAGAGAAGAGAATTTCTCTCTACCATTGTTCAATGGTGAAACATGTTTCTTCCATTTACATTCTGTATTTTGGTTTTGTTTTGGAAGGATGCAGGATAACTCAGTGTGGCATTAGGAACTTGGGAGAGAGAGAACTTCAGCAGATTTATCTAACTAGCCACAGCACTTTGTTGTTCAGCACATAAGCAGCTGCCATAGCAACTGCAAGATCACAAACTGGTAGGATACCTCCAAGAAATGAGTTGTCTTGCAGAAGAAATAATGCAAGCCTGTCAATTTGCATCTCAACTTTATTCAACAGTAGCCAGGACTTTTGGGAGAGAAATGATATCTCCAAATGCATGCTTCTTTCCCTGTGGGATCTTTGTGGTTTATTCTGATGATGTTGTTTGTTCATTTTGCTGTCATATGGGTTTTTTTTTTTTCATGATTGTATAATTTGTTGAGCTGAAGGAATAGAATGGGTTTCAAACTGCTCATGATTATTTCTATATACCATGAGAATGCCTAATAATGAATGACCCTGATAAACTTGGAGATCTTCTTCCTGCCTCCAGTTAAAGAGAGAAAGAAGCAAGTCCTGCCCCAAATAGCTTGGACTGAAAAAGATGGAAATGGAACTAGTGGAATAGAGAAGGAAAATTGTTTGTTCCAACCATCCAGCAGGTTAGTGGCAGAGGACAGGGGACCTGTCATCCATAGCTGGGGCTGCTCCCTGGCCATTAGAGAGACAAGGCAGGGGGCTTGTGTCCCATGTCCAGTGTGTCACCTCCTGAATGCAACTAAATATGTTATTTTGTTAGATAAGGCGAAAATAAGACAAGAAAACAGGAAGAGAGTCAGTGGCAGGGTTTTTTTTTCCCCTCTGGTTATTTTGTCATCAAATAATATATCCCAAATGGAGGTGAACTTACCTTCCTAACAGCCATGAGTCAGATGTTGTCCCTGCTTCATAAATGGATCACAGAATCATTGAGGTTGAAGAAACCTCTAAAATCATCAAGTCCAAGCATCCCTATCACTCCCATACCACTAACCCATGGCCCTAAGGAGAGCAGCTCAATGTTTCTTAAACCCCTGCAGGGATGGTGACTCCAGCACCTCCCTGGGCAGACTATTCCAAGACTGAACAACCTTCTAAGTAAAGAAATTTCTCCTTGTATCTAATCTAAACGTCCCCTGGTGCAACTTGAACAGCTCCACTAAGGAATTGACAGACTCCTGTGAAACCTAAGATGAATCTGTTGAGAGGTGGGAATAGATCTTGGGAGTGGTTAGGGAAATAGTGACATAAGTCCCTGCAAGCAAAAGTTGCCATGGGATGTGTGAAAATAAAACATGGAGTATTTTACAGCCATGTCCTGGCCCTGCAGGCAAAGTGGGGTCAAAACCTAGCTATGTAGTAGTGGCAATTCACCTGGGTCTAGCACTTGACCCATTAGACACCCAAATGGCTTAATCTGCTGCTTCCAGATTTCTTCTCTCCTGTTGGTTTTGAAAAGGTGATGATGTTGTGTCTAAAGTCACATTATAGATCAGTTAGAGAACTACCATCTGTCTGTCAAACTAATAGCAAATCAAGAGAGTTCCCCAGGTTTTAGGCATAACTCCTGCAGAGAGTTTACAGCCATGCAGAGATCTCTCTCTCTATCTGTCTCTCTCTCTCCATGGGTACATTGAAGGGTTTCCTTGCTTTGTGACTCTTAGCCATGGTTCAGGATGCCAGGCAGTGCATTGAAATGAAACAACATGGTCCTATCCTAACACCACTTCCACTGTAAGCTCAAGACAAGAGGTAAAAGAAGGAGTCAGGTTGGTCTCTGGACCTCTGAGGGAAGCAGCTCTTAAAGTGATGACAAGCTGTTTGTTTGTGTGACAGCTCAGCAGACTTTGAAGATCTATTTGAAGGCAAACAATGAAGTCACTTTGTAGATGGTTGTTGGGAGCTCTTCCTAGCAGGAGGAGCATCAGGATTAAAAGCACCAGAAGGGATTTTGTTTGAAAGCTTAAGCTACAGGCTGTGGACGTGGGAAGTAGTGGGCAATGTGGCAGATTCATCACACTGTGTGTAAAAGAAACCTCTGTCAACTCTTGCTCTTATTTGTCAGACTTGCTGTAAGGAGGAAGCTATGGATCTTTCCCAAAGGTGACTGCATTTTGAAAGAGAAATTTGGTATTGCTGCCTTTTAGGTGGATTTTTCCCCTGGTAAATCCCTGTCTTCTTAGCTCCTTTCCTTCTGCAAGAGAAGCACTATGATGCACAGAACTCCTATATACATCCCTGCTGGGAATATATCAACCAAAGACTTGCATCAGGACCTACACCAGCAAAAAGCAGCACTTGACAGAAGTGGCAATGAATTGTGGAAAGAAGCATGCAGAAAAGCAGCTAGCTTCTGCTTCTTGGAGCCTGAGTGACTTGGGAATTCTCAGCTCTGCATCTCTACAAGGAGTTTGTACATCTTTGCTGCTCTTAAGGGCTCTGAGTTCTACCTCAGAAAGTTCATGAGGCTGGGTTGGTTTTGTGTTTAATGGTTGCATGTGTTGCCATGTTAATGAGCTTTTAAGTCCATCTGTGTTGCCTATTGCAAGGTTTGCTTTGTAACTGAAAATGAGGGACTTATTTTTAGGGTGTATGTTTGTTTTTTTTCCTCTACAGAACCTAGATTTGAGTGAGTCAGGAGCCTGAAGGTTGTGAAGCTTGCTGAAAAGCACCAGTTGTTGCAAGACTTGGGATAGAACTGCAGAAGTGTGCAGTGCTGCTGGTACAATGAAGCCTTTTAATGCATTGTTCTCTGCTCCCCTTATGTTTAGGCTGATTTCTGACAGGTTTTAATATGCTATTTGGTAACGTGATTTTTCCCTGAGCTTTTTTGGCATGTCATCTGGCCCTATCATTGCTAGGTTTTTATTCTCTTTGTGGATAGACTGCACACATCTTCAGGAGACAATCGTTTTGGTGGGATATGGGCTGTTGGCAAACTGGTAACAAACTGGAATAATGCCTTGGCTTGCCACTTGAAAGGTTGATGTGATGCTTTGACTGCCACAAAATTCCCCCTGGAAAGCCACATCAGCTGCAGTTGTTGGATCTGTTTAGATCCCTAGCTAGTTTCTAAGAGTGGGAATAGAGTTTGTGAACATCTCTAAGCACTTCCCCCCCACACATTCTCTGCTTTGAGCTACTGTCTGCTGGGCTATCTATATATACAGCTGGACTGTAGGTGTGCTTTTCTGGGGTTTGACCCATTTCTAGCAGTTCGAGTTGCTAAAGATAAAGGTGGTGATAATTTAATCTAAACTGCTGGGAAGAAATGCTGAGCTAGCAGTGAATTTTTTTCCAGAAAGATCTGCAAAGGAAAATCTTGCCCACTCGAAAATTCTGAGGGAAAATGATCCTGTTGCCATGAGAAGGAAACCAGTTCATAAACTGGTACTAATCTTGGTCAAGGTGGTAGAAATATGAGTTTAATCATGACCGAAAAGTTTATAGTAATGTGAAAACTCTTGATGTACAATTTTTGAAGGCATTTGGAATCAAGTTGTGCACTTCCATTCTTTCTTAATGTGGCTTCATTTCTTCTCCAAAAACGTTACCTTCAGCCTTAGGCTGATCTCTTGCTGCACCTGAAAAAATCTTCCCCAGTGGTGTGGATTTAATCACAGAATCACAAAGGTTGGAAGAGACCTCTAAGCTCACCAAGTCCAAGCATCCCTAGCACTGCCACACCACTAACCCATGGCCCTAAGGAGAGCAGCTCAATGTTTCTGAAACCCTTCCAGGGATGGTGACTCCAGCACCTCCCTGGGCAGCTTATTTCAAGACTGAACAACCCTTTCAGGGAAGAAATTTCTCCTCATATCTAATCTAAACCTCCCCTGCTGCAACTTGAAGCCATTTCCTCTTATCCTCTCCCTGTTAACCCTGGAGAAGAGCCCTACCCCCAGCTCACTCCAACCTTGCAGGGAGTTGTAGAGAGAGCTAAGGTCTGCCCTGAGCCTCTTCTTCTCCACACTAACCAACCTCAGTTCCCTCAGCTGCTCCTCAGCACACTTGTGCTCCATAATGTAACAGTTAAGGAGAAGACCAAAGTGGTGAACTATTCCTGAAAGATCCACTGCTGTTGGGTGCCTGTAAGGATATGGATGGAGCTGCTTTTTCCTTCTTTCTATGCCTAGGTTTCCCGGGAAGCTGTTTTGCTGCACATCTGGTGTTCCTGACCCACCACATGGGAAAGCCTGGAGTAAATCCCACACTGTGCTGAGCATGTTTGAGAAGTTTTGTATGACAAGATCGCTAAGTGTCCTGCCCTTTGCTCTGCCCCCCTCTCGTGTTTGTCACATCTAATAATGGGCAGAGATGTGCTGTGTGCCACTGAACACGGGGAATTTGTTTGTGTTCTGCCTTTGCCACAGCCTTTTAATTTGAGGAGGGAGCGTGGGAGCAGGGAATGGCTAAAAACTCCTCCTCTTTGGTTCTTCTCCCACTCTAGGCCACATCCAGCTCTTAACTGTAAGTTCACATCATTCCTGAAGCTTTGGGCTTGAGAGTGGCAGTCCTGTCTCAAGAGGCAGGCTGAAGGGCTATAAAATGCTAGATGTGTTTCAGTAGATGGTGGAGGATGTATAAGAGTCACTGCTATCTATGCTCTGTTATCTGCAGGAGGGATATGGGTGTGTGTGTGTGTGGTGTAATTTCCAATGAGGATGTTGTCATATTTGATGTTGTGAGGGAACAGCTGTAGAGAGATCAGGCAGGCTCTCTTCTGCCTTTGTGGTTTGTGCTTGTGTTACTTAGATATAAGGAAGAATTTCTTCCCTGCAAGGGTTGTTCAGTCTTGGAATAAGCTGCCCAGGGAGGTGCTGGAATCACCATCCCTGGAGGGGTTTAAGAAACATTGAGCTGCTCTCCTTAGGGCCATGGGTTAGTGGCATGGGAGTGCTAGGGATGCTTGGACTTGCTGAGCTTAGAGGTCTCTTCCAACTTGAATGATTGTGTGTGATACTGCCACATCCAGGAGCGTAGAGCTGCAATCAGAGTGGGCTTTTGTCTTTAATCTCCATGTGGCTATGTTTGGAGCCTGTTCCTTGGAGAGAAAACCCTTCTAGTCAGCTAGTAATAATAAGGTTTAAAAGTGCAGGAGTGATTTGTGAATTCCTGGTGATTTTTCCATGCTTACATATTTCACTGGTTATTCACAGAAACCCAAAGGTTGGGAGAGACCTCTAAGATGAGCAAGCCCAACCATCCCTAGCACTCCCATCCCACTAACCCATGGCCCTAAGGAGAGCAGCTCTTGAATGTGTGCATCTGAGAAGACTCAGCCTGAGGGCTTGCTTAGTCTCCAGTACACTTGCTCTCTTGTTCCCACATCCATCTTTTCTCCCTCCTTTTTTAGATCTGCCTTGTGTGTTCTAAACATGGTGAGTGAGTGAATAAGTGCAGCACAACAAGTCTTCTGGGAAAGTGGAATATTTGAGGACTCTTTCCTGAAGATGCATGAAACAAAAACCAAACTGAAAGAGGCCTTTAAACTGGTTTTGAAGCTGCTAAAAATATTGGTGGGGTTTTTATGAGGAGGAGGGGAGAAATTCAGACTTACTTGGAAACGATAGGATGAGAGATCATTTGTGGCCAGCTTCAGTATTCACCATTTTGGGAGAATGAGGTCAAGATAAAGTTGAAAGTTTAAGTTGTTTTTATTGCCTAATCCAAAGGCAAATGGGGCTGGCTTAGCTGGGATGTTGTCAGGAAAGGAAGACAGATATAGAGAAGAAATGAGTCCTCATGTGAGGTCTTTGTTCCCTCCTTAATATAAATGGGGACAAGGTCTACTTTTGGATCCATTTGAGTATTCAGCAGTCAGCAGGGAAGCTTCCAGAAGGCAGATCAAGTCCCTGACAAACCAGAAAGCATCTGCCTTGCTCTATAGACTATGTAAGAAGCATGAACTCTTAAATGAGACATGGAAATTAGGTGGATTGTGCCAGTAGGATAACATTTCTGAGAAGCAGCTGGTTCAGGGTTGTGCAATGTCTAGCATGGGTGCTTTCTAGGACAATTCCCCACTCAAGGCTCAGTTCCATTTGCTTTATGTCTAGCCCATTCCAGGAGCATATTGCAGAGGTTTCTGAAGTGATGGCAATGAGACAAGAGTGAGATTCTGGAGCATGAGTGTTTTGTCAGCATGAGATTGCACCCCAGTGGAGGAGTCCTGCTGGCAAGATAATTTCAGTGCTTCTGGAACTAGCATTTCCAGAGCAAGTGTTGTGTGCACACTGCCTCTGAGCACAGGAGCAGTGTCTTCTGAGAGAGATGAAGGCAGGAGATGCTGCAGGATTAATGCTGCTCTTGGGTCAAATCTGGTGGCTGCCTCTTATCCAGAGTATTTAATAATGTTCAGGGTGTTTGGAGATAGAGAGTTTTGGCTAGGAGGATGCCCATGAGGCAGCAATGTGCCCTTGTGGCCAAGAGGCCAATGGCATCCTAGGATGCATTANCTTTACTGATGTTTTCCTGAACATCCTCAAGATCTTTTTTTTTTTTTTTGCACTTCCAGCTGTAAAATTGAAACACAAAATCCTTTTAGTTTGTTTATTTTTTTGTCTTATGCTTACCTCTCACACTTGTGAGCTCTCTTGGTTATCTCTTCTGCACTTTGTGTGCCAATGACTTTTGAGAGCAAGCAATCTAATTGCAGAAACAGTAGAACAGCAGACAAAACCCCACCAAAAACATGAAAAAAAAAAACACCCCAATTTTTCTGGCCTATGCATACATGAAAATGGAAACAAGGAGAGCATTTGCCAAATGAGTGGGGGAAAAAAAATTGGTAGGTAAATGAATGTCATTTTGTGATCCAAGATAGGTATTGCAAATAGCTTCTCCCTTTCAGCTTTGTGCCTTTCATCATCAGAGCTGTTAGGCTTCACTTATGATGAGCTCCTGCAGCAAGCCAGCCTTACCCATGGAGATAAAGTGGCTTCTTATCAAACTCTGATGCTCCTTTTTTTTTTTCCTGGATGATGCAGATTTTCTTCTTTATTTCTTCACTAATTGGATCATTATTTTGGAATTGAAGGCCTTGCAATAAAAGGGGAGGGAAAGCTTAAAACTCATGAAATGCTTCCTCAACTTAAGCAAATCAGCTTTGGCACATGGGCTTAAAGTATCAGTTCCCTCTGCTAGTGCTTGGGAAGGGGTTTCATTCTGAACTGGCAGTGTAGGAGATGAGGTTTAGAGTAGATTTAAGGAGAAATTTCTGCACTGAAAGGGTTGTTAAGTCTTGGTCCAGGCTGCCCAGGGAGGTGCTGGAGTCACCATCCCTGCAGGGGTTTAGGAAACATTGAGCTGCTCTCCTTAGGGCCATGGGTTAGTGGTGTGGGAGTGCTAGGGATGCTTGGACTTGATGAGCTTAGAGGTCTCTTCCAACCTTCATTATTCTGTGATCTGCATCACAGACCAAACCCCCCAAATCAGCTGTGTCCCTGTGAAGTCAGCAGAGTTCACAGCAGCTCAGGGTCTGACCCACTGAGGGCTTGTCCTAGCAGAGTGATGAAAGCAAGGTAAGCAGACAGCAGAAAGACTGCATCAGTGCATTTAGATCAGAGAAAAAAAACCACCAACCCTGCTTTTAGCTCAAAATGCATTTTGCTCAGGTGTTTAGAAGATCTCAAGAGCAGCTCTCTGCTGCAGGGTTAATGTGCTGTGACTCTAAGGTGAATATATAGAATCCTAGAATGGTTTGGGTTGGAAGGGACCTCTGGAGCTCATCTAGTCCAACCCCCCTGCAGTGGCCAGGGACATNCTGGTTTGAGTTAGGTGTCATCCAGTTCTTGTAGCAATATCTGCTGACACTCTCCTTCTTGGTTTTGGTCCTATCAGCAAAATGTGCCAGGCCTTTTGGGGTAAGACAAGGTTGGATTGACAATATCTATGGGGATTTATTTCAACTGTGCTCTTTGTGCTGAGTGTTTCTGTATCCTATGGATGCAGATGGAGTATACTCTGTAAAACTATTCTGATGTTCAAAGGAATATGAATAGGATGAGGAAAGGAAAACTTTGCAGCACGGAATTTAAGCTCCTCAAAAACTTGAAGCTTGGTGAAGTTTTCCATGTCTAAAAATAGGATGAATACTGGACAACAACTTACTCAAATTTGGGATAAACTTGTGTATCAGCATTTTACCATTTCTAATGGTAGCTGGAAAATCTTGTTGACCAAAGAAAATAGCCTAAGTAGCATGGTACTGTTGTTTGGGTAGAAATTAGGGTGATGATCCTAAGGGTTTTTTCCAACCTGAGTGGTTCTCTGATTCAATGAAAGGGAAAGAAAATGAATTAGATCAAAATCATTGCTTCTGCAGTCAGTATTGCTGCAAAAACCTGAGGAGCTCATCAGAACACACAGGGAGAAAGACTTTTTACTTCCCATTAACTGGCTGAATCTGTCTCTTAGCAGTAGCTTAGGGGGAAGTAAAGCAAATAAATGCCAGTGGCTCTTAGGACAACTGATTTATTTCTACCTGATTGCATTGCACTGGTACTTGGGGTGCAGCTTCCCAGGGGAAGTGTGTCTGTGAGGCTTTGGTGCAGCATGATTTGATTAAACACTTCACCTTTCTGAGAAGCAATTGGATTTTTGGAGAGGAAATACAGATTGTTAGGGTTTTGTTTCTTTTGGTTTACGTCTTGTAACTTGTCTGCTCTTCTTCTGAATTTGCTAAATCCAGCAGGCATCTCCCACGTGCTCTGGAGAAGGTGATTATTCTCTGTCACTGGGGCAGGTGTCTGTTCCTATGAAGATTTCAGCTGCCATTCAGCAGGGATGTCCTAACTGGGCTTGTATTTTTAGCAGCTGTGATTTAGGTCCTGTGGGCTCTGTCTTTAAATCCTTCCTCAAAGAGGGAGAGGTGATTTTATTTTTTTACAGAGAAAGCCTAAAGTAATATATGCTTCTGGTGTGAGTGACTTGAAAGCTCTGCAGGAATTCTTGGGAGCTGAGGTCAGCCTGCCTTGTGCTGAGATCTGCACAGTGCCATTTCCATGCTGTGGCCTATTTCATGCTGATGTGAGAAGGAGAAATGAATATTTACCATAGGAAGAAGATGTAGTGGTATTAATAATAATAGCAACTAATTAATATTAATGCAGTGCTTTCTTGTATTGATGGTTTTCATCCTGAAGTCTCAAAACACGTACTAGGACTTTCCCCAACTTTACAGGAAAAAGTAATGGGAATGCTAATGAGAGTTCAGGTTTTGTAGGAGTCAGTATCAGACTCAAATCCTTGTTGGAAATGTGCCATATTGCTTTAGAGTTCTTGCTTTTGAGCTGGAAACACTTGTTCTGCTGGTCTGGAGACATTTTCTCCACAGGATGGGGAAGCTTGGTCTTCAACAAGACCAAGTGCAGGGTGCTGCACCTGGGATGGAACAATCCCCACTATCAATCCAGGCTAGGGGATGAGATGATGGAGAGCAGCCCTGCAGAAAAGGCCTTGGGGTGCTGGTGGCTGAGAAGCTGGCCATGAGCAAACAGTGCACGCTGGCAGCCCAGAAGCACAATGGCATCCTGGGCTGCAGCAAGAGAAGCGTGGCCAGCAGAGCCAGAGAGGTGATTGTGCCACTGCACTCTGCTCTGCTCACACCTCCTCTGCAATACTGGGGCCAGTTCTGGAGCCCTCAACACACAAAGGCCATGGAGCTGATGGAGCAGGTGCAGAGGAGGCCACGAGAATGCTCAGGGGCTGGAACACCTCTGCTCTGAGGACAGGCTGAGGGAGCTGGGATTGTTCAGCCTGGAGAAGAGAAGGCTTCAGGGGAACTACTAGTGACCTTCCAGGACCTAAAGGGAACTTGCAAGAAGACTGGAGAGGGCCTGTTTGCAAAGGCCTGCAGTGAAAGCACAAGGGGCAATGGTTTTAAATTGGAGATGAGTAGATTTAAACTGGATATTAGGAAGAAGTTCCTCCCCATGAGGGTGGTGGAACACTGGCCCAGGTTGCCCAGGGAGGTGGTTGAGTTCCCATCCCTGGAGGCATTCTAGGTGAGGCTTGCCAGGGCTCTGGGCAAGCTGATGTAGTTGGGGATGTCCCTGCCCAGTGCAGCGGGGTTGGACTAGATGAGCTCCAGAGGTCCCTTCCAACCTAAACCATTCTAGGATTCTAGGATAAGCTTCTGGGCTTTCCTGCCCTCCCCTGCTTCTGTTAGTAATGCATCTCAAAGGGAGATTGAAGAGAAAGTAGCCTAGCTTTGACTCCAATTAGCAAATGGTGTCCATTGAGAGAAAGCTTCAGCCTGGACTTGGGCTTTCAGTGTAAGCTGAAATCATCCTGCTGGTTATGAGGAAACAAACAGAATTGAGTTCATTATGGGGTTGGAGATAATGGTGTTGTATCCCTAATATGTAAGACAGAGATGGAGGAATAGAAGGAGGCTGTAATTTTTTTTCCCCTGTGTAACTCTGGAGGCATCCTTTGATATCAGAGAATTGCTTTATAAATGGAATTGTAAGCAGCATTGAAATGTCAAGTGTCCTTCCTCTTGCTCATTCAAACACAGAATATTTATGAGGATGCTGTTAAAGCATCTTTGCCTCTCTCAGAGGCTGGACTTGGGCAGAGTGTTTAACAGTGGAAAGGACCTAAAAAAAAAGTGAGAAGAGGATGTTTTCAATGAATTGCTTCAAATTCTTCTTGCCTGCCCTTGTCAGGTTTTTGTGAATTGCTGCAGTGATTTACTAGGTATGAAAGGGAACAAATGAACAGGGCCCTCTCTCTTTTTATTGGGGAGGGGGGCAAGACAAAGAAACAAATGTTGTAAGATTTCCAGATTGCTTCAAAAATAGCTTGATGAAGATGGACACGATAACAAATGAAATATTTAACTAGAGTGACCCTCACTGAAGTGATGTCAAGGGGAGTAAGTAATACAATTGTCACATTGTGTGGAATCACTCCTTTGTCAGCTCCTGAGGCACAATTATTTTAAGTAAATTGAAATGCCTCCTAGAGACAATGCTGTTTTTCTTTGGCTAAAAATAATATGTCACATTACTCATTCAATCTTTTAAATGTTGCAGAGTTTTAACATCAAGGCTGGAGAATTCCACTCTTTTTGGTTTTATTCTTTCTAGCTAATATCTTTGCTCGGAGGCTTTCTAGTGCTACAAGTATTTGCCAGTTTCAGCTCAAATGACAATGAGTAGTTATCCACTTAAGTTGATTTTTCTGCTGAGAAGATTAAAGAGGTTTCATGTTTTGAATGGCACTCAGGCTGCGCTGAAGTGGTTGTGATTTGGAGGAGCTGCAAAATGGTGACAAGACACTGCATGCAAGAAAAAGCTTCTCATTGACCCAAGCCACCCAGGAAGCAGCTTTAGGGCCTGAGTTCTGAGGTCCTGCTGATGCAGCCAAGTAAATATTACATCCCTTGTCCTTCCTGATTGTCTGAGCCCTTTCTAATAACTAATGGCATGAAACAAGGCTTCGTTCTTGCACCAACTCTATTCACACTCTTTTTCAGCATGATGCTCCAAAGGGCCA
>VWZO01017918.1:105019-136210 GCA_013396975.1 Bucco capensis
GATGGTTTGGAGCAGGCACGCAGGATCACTCTGGAGGAGAAAAGACAGCGTAGAAAGAATCGTGTCTTGCAGCTTCTAGCTCCTGAGGAGTCCTTGTGCTGTGCCTTTTGCAACTGCTCTTGTCTGTCCCAAATTGGCCTTTGCAGCCAGCAGCGCTTGGAAAAAGCACTTGGGAAGAGTGTGGATGGAGCCCTCCCTGGAGCTGCATTCATGAAGCCTGGTCATAATGATGATGTCCTTCCTGGGAATGGCAGCATGGTCTTCTGCATCACCCAGGGATTCTCCTTGCCATCTCCAGCAATATGGCAGCAAAAAGGTCAGGCAGATGCTATGAGAGTGTTCAGCACAGTCAGATCTTGCTGTGAGAGTCACTGAGATGATGCTGCTGTTACAACCTCCCCCTACATCTCTTTTGTTTTTCATAGGCTGCCTTATCTGTAAGTCCTTTTGGGTGAGATTTGCAGGAGCCAAGCATAAACTCCTCTTCTTTCAGCACTCTGGGCTTGCCTTTTTATGTGTGGCCTCCCAAATCCTTTGTCTTTAGCTCCCTTCTCTGATGTTCCACTGGATTGTTGTGTTTCTGCCTTTGGGAAGCTTTCTTCTTTTTCTCAAAGATGCACAAAAAACACTGGAGAAAGTGCCGTGCAATGTCAAGGCTATTGGTGCTTCCAGCTCCTTGCAAAGGATGCAACACACAACTGGTTCAGATGTGTGGAGGAAGATGCTCAATTACTAGTTAATTCTCTCCTGAGGTATTCTGTCAGCATATGAGGTTGTTGCTAGCCTTTTGAATCAAATTATTCAGAGGTAACACATTTAGCACATGTTCTGGAGGGAAAGGGATACCACAGCTTTCAGGAGAGCAGAGGAAGTGGCTAGCAGCCACTCCTGTCACCAAGCCCTGGAAGTCAGGCTCTGACTTGTGTGTTGGCATTGGTCTAGTGCCCAGAGTCAATGACTGGGAAATTGCTTGCAAACTCTAACCATAAATTTCCTGACTATATCCAGAGTGAGCTAGAAAAACACTATTGTCTCCCAGATGAATTTACCATGGGCTAACTTGGCATCCTGCCCTGCTGCTCCTTTTGGCAGCAGGAACCAGAACTCTGACCTTGGGCTGTAAAAGAAAGAAACATCACTGCCTGAACTTGAGGTGGGGGGGGAAAAATAAGTTTAGCAACAACCTTCATAACATTAGATAGTTTCTTTTCTCAGAGGCCCCAGCAGCAGGAGAGAGGTGCAGCAAGTCTACAGAGCAGGCTCTATTACCACAGCAGAGTACCTTGATGTCATTCTGGGGACTCCTTCAGAAGGGAGGACAGTGGCTGATGCAATTGTTCAATAGAAAAGATTTCCCTTTAAGAATCACAAGGAATGTGTGGACCAGCAGCTATCCCTGAACCTTTGCTCTTTTCTTATTCACAGTTCAACAGGACCTTTTGTGATTCCTGTTTTCAAGTTAGCAGGAAACATCCACTGCAAAGTCCTCACAGCAGCTGGAAAGTCTCTTCCCTGATGAGTACTGAGCTGGCAGCTTCCAAGCTTCCACTGACAGAAGCAAAGCTGAAGCTAAGTGACCAAACTTGGAGTGTGTCCTCTTCAGCTATGCATCAGCACTGCCTTTGAAAGCCCCCACAGAAGAGTCTGGAGGTCTTTAGGTGACACTGACTACAAAGAGCAGTGCCTGACCTTGGTGAGCTTAAGGTACCCTCCCCAAATCCTCTGGTATCTTAGCATCACCTTGAGTTAGCAGGGCCCTTCTCTGCCCTGCCAGCCTGAGCACTGCAGTGTCTTAAATAATCAGATTAATCTCCGAAACCTCAGGCTGCTTCTTTCTCCTCCCACGTAAAAAATGCTGTTTTCCCTGAGATCCATTATTCCTGAATAGCCTTGTGTGAGCACAAGTTGAATCACTAACAAACATTCATCTTCTCAGCAGAGAGAGGAGCTCTTAAGATGAAAATTGTTAATAGTAGTATCATTTGATTGAATGGCAGTGTATGCTGCTGGGCTTTGAGTTTTTCCAAAGAAGCTGAAAACATGTCAGATCTCAGCCTGGATTCTTATTTATCCAGATGGAAGTCTCAGCCCTGTGTTCCAAAAGCTTTTGCAAGCTTTTCCTCCAAGCATATTAAACCTTAGTGTTGCCATATTTCATATGGCAATAATTATGTCCTTTACCTCTGTTCTGGAGAATGTTTAGCTTTATTAGAATTACTATTCCTTTCTACTGTTCTGCTGGGAGCACTAGTTTGTATTTCATTATGGATCACTTGCACAGAACCTTTATGACCCTGTCTCAGCAAACACTTCTAGCAGGTGTGTAATTTTAAAGCAGGAGCCCATGGAAGTCTGCGCAGCTCAGACCCTCAGGTTTTTTTTGTGCCCAGCATCCACTGATTTCAGGAACCCTAGACCTGTAAAACACTTTCATGCAGGTTGGAACTGTGCATATTGTCCTGGTTCTATCCCCTATTTAGGGACTTCACTAAGGCCCAAAATTGCCAACAATCTCTTAAGTGAGACTCAAGCTGCACTTGGCAATCCATTAGCATTATAATCCATTAGCATTATATAGGAAGTTTTTCATCATCCTCATATCATCATTGGTGATTCAGAGCTTAAATCAGTCCAACAGTTTAATTCCCTAGGCAGCCTCATCTCCTCAGATGGTAAGATTGACAGAGAGATAGACAATAGGCTAGCAAAGGCATAGAGTGCTTTGGGAAAACTCTATCAAAGAGTCTGGTGAAATAAACACTGGAAGAAAAGTCCAAAGCTCAGTGTTTCTAGAGCCATTGTGCTGTCTACTCTTTTCTATGGTTCCCAAGCATGGCTCATCTATGGCCACCACCTACGACTCTTGGAGCGCTTCCAGCAGCGCTGTCTCCGGACAATNAATGATGAGGACTTGGAGACTTCTTCAGAAGGAGCAACTGTGCTTTTTTTGGTCAGCTTAGCACGAAGTAGGACTCCTTCTCTTCCATGCTTCCCCTGTCTCAGTGTAAGTTTTAGGAAGAAGCATCTCTACCAGAAGTATAACTTGGCTAATTACATGCCAGGCCCATTCAGAATGTTGTATCATTTAATTGGCTGGTTGGAAATGTATAATAAAACGCTAGGGTGTTTTGAGTTCTTAGTTAGCTGCCTATGCAATTACTTCTGTTTAATATTTAATTGTGTTGATCTTGCTGTCTTCTCTTTGTTCCACACAGAAAATAGATCCCTCTTTTTGTCTATTCACAGGCATTAGGCTACTGGGTAGTAGTAGGCTTTGTGGCTAATCTGTCTGATTGTTCCAATGTCACCATAACATATTTAGCATCTTGATAACTCTAAAGCTATCACAACAGATTGGCTGGCAACAATTAAAATTATGCTAACATCACTAAAACAGATATAAGGGAGTGATGCTTGTTAAGCACTTAATGATCCCTTTCTCCAAGGAATTCCATTTCCATTTCTTTATGCTGCCTGATTGCTTTGCTGCATCCTGCAGGTTTTTGTACACTACCACTCTGTGTAATACATATTCAAGGCTTTCTTTGCAGCTCTCATCATGCCAATCAAGGATGCAAATGGAGGGCTGTGTGATCAGAATTTCTTGCTTGTAAATAATGGAGTGAATCAGGAGCTGGTGTGTAACACTTCTAAAAGTAATCAGACTTTCTATCTGGCTTCTAGTAAACATCAGTGTGGCCCTGATCCAACTTCTACTAGAATCAAGGGGAGGCTTTTATTGATTTTAATGGGAGTTGAATTAGGCCTTGTCTGTGGTTGGGAAAGTCAGCTGCAGATCTTGGGGCTGATCCTTGGCTAGTGGAAGCTGGCTTTGTGCTGCTGGCAAGCAGACAGCCATTCTGACTTAGCCCTGCAAGCAGCACTCTTGCTCTAGCACCACGCACGCTTCAGTGATGCTTTGGGCTTTGCCTCCTTCAGCTAGTCACTTAAGAGCTGAAATTGCTCTGTGAACAGGCTTTAGAAAGTATAATTATCTTTGGTAAAAAGTGTTTCACTTGAAAGGGATTCTAAGAATCTTTGGAGCTTGGGTAGTTTGCCATTGTCCTTGTTTCGAAAGGAATGATATCATTTCCTTTCACTTTATTTTGGCTGCAAGGGAAAAATGAGCCTAATTAGCAAAAATAAAAATCAATTAAGTTGAGAGAAGAAGCAGTTCTTACAGATTTGTAGGCCTCTTCCTGAAAATGCAGATATGAAAAAAAAACTATCAGGGTTTTAAGAAGTGTCTTTGCTTTAGGGCTTTATTGGGATGAATGGGCAGAGGAGATAGTAACTCCATCTGGATGAAAGGCTTATTGAATGTGATTTTGTGGATCATCTCTACTATGAACCACTTAAGAAATAGGAAGGGTATCACAGCTTTGAATACTACAATGAGTAAAAATGATCCTGTCAAATTCTTTGAGCTGAGACTTATTCTGGCATCTTTACTTTGAAAGGATCTAGGAAACACATCCTTTGGGAAGCCAGCTGAGCTCTCCAAGGACAGGCTTGAAAGCATGGCAGATTGATGTGATGGAGCAGCTCCAGGAATGCTTGGCCACTGTACACACCCTGAGAAGAAGGCAGGCAAATGTGTACCTACTTCTGAGTTGTGTATTTCTTCAGAAGCTCCCTCCACAACACTGAAAAGCAGCAGAGTGCTGTTTCCTTCAACATGGAGATGCTGATTCATGCCAGCTGAAAGCCTGAGCCTCCATCTCCTTGTGTGTGATTCTGCCACTGCANACACTACTGGTTGGTTTTGGCTCCTTTTTTTCCCCCTCCTCACTTGAGTGCTATTCCCAGCAATGATAGTGGAAGCAAGCTGGATGCAGTTAGTTCAGGGAGAAATCTGTCCTGCACATAGGGAAGTACTTGGCTGTGTTGGGAAGCAGGAGACAATGGCCTTGCAATTGGTGAGCTTAAGGTGCACTTCTGGGTGCTGCTGTGCTGATGGCAGTTCTAATCCAGACTTGGTTAGAAGTGATCTTCTTCCAGAAAGTCTAAAACCACTTCAGAGCTGTAAGACTCCTGTGAGAAATCCTCCTTCCATTGAATGTTGCTATAAATACATTTTCTGCTGCTCTGGTTTTTGACAGGAATGCTTGTTTGCCTTGGCACTACCAGGCTTATTCTGCTTTTCAGACCTAAGTTGGGAAACAAGAGGCTCTGCTGTGCTTTAAAGGAGATCTTTATTTCTCTTTTGTTTTGTAAAATCCTGTCTTTGGAGATAAGTTCCATAAAGTTGATGATAACCCATTTATAAAAAGCAGTGTTTGCCACTTAGCTGTTTTCTGAGTTGTGGTATGTTTTATTTAGAGAAAATGAAAGCAAGAATATAAAGTGTTTTTTATTCTCCTACTTTCCTGTGTTCTATATTCATAGGCTTCACCATCTGCCCTCCATCTCCTTCCTCTGTTCACTCAATAGCAAACCATCCAGCTATAAGCAAGGATGTTGTAGCTCATCTTTCTGCTGTGGGATCCTCCTCTTGAGTGACTGCAAAGTATTTGGTAACCACTGTTTGTGGGTGAAAATTGTTCCTGCTTTTGTTTGTTGTTGTTTTTTTTTCTCTGATGACTTTGGAATTGTACCTTTCCCCTTCTGTTTAAGGATTTTGGTTAATGGCAATTTTGGATGAGTCTTCGAAATAAAGCCAAACCACAGAGGATTGAAGAGACCCAGAGAACAATCATCTGCCTGACAGGTCTGCAGAACCACTCAGCTGGTACAGGTATGTTACTTTATTTCAACTAAATGTGTGCATTCTCATGCTCTCTTTCTATGCTGGTGAGTTCAGTTCTGGGCCCCTCATGATAGGAAGGACATGGAGATGCTGGAGCGTGTCCAGAGCAGATCTACCAAGCTTGTGAGGGGTTTAGAGGACAAGCCATATGAGGAGAGGCTGAGGGAGCTGGGCATGGTTAGTCTGGAGAAGAGGATGCTGAGGGGAGACCTCATTGCCCTCTACAACTACCTGAAAGGAGCTTGTAGAGAGGTGGGGGTTGGCCTCTTCTCCTTAGTAACTAATGACAGAAGCAGAGGGAATGGTTTGAAGTTGAGACAGGGTGGGGTTAGATTGGATATTAGGAAGAAATGCTTTAGAGAAAGAGTGGTGAGGCACTGGAACAGCCTTGCCAGGGAGGTGCTTGAGTCTCCATCCCTGGAGGTGTTTAAGAAATGTGGAGATGTGGTGCTCCAGGACGTGCTCTAGGGAGAGTAGGGGTTGTGTGGTTCGTTTTGTTTGGGTTTGTTTGTTTGGTTGTTTATTTGGGGTTTGTTTGGTTTGTTTTGGTTGGACTCAGTGATCTGAGAGGTCATTTCCAGCCATGAATGTTCTGTGATTCTGTGAATAGAAGAATTTCCTCACTGTTGCTCTTCTGTTCATTAGTATTTGAGTTGATGAATGGTTTAAAAGCGGTTTAACTTCCCACACAGACATTTCTTCCCCAGGAGGGTGCTGAGCCACTGTGCCAGGTTGCCCAGAGAGGTGGTGGCAGCCCCAGCCCTGGCAGTGTTGCAGGCCAGGCTGGCTGGGGCTGGCAGCAAATGATCTAGTGCCAGGTGTCCCCGCCCATGGCAGAGGGGTTGGGGATAGATGCTCTTTAAGGTCCCTTCCAACCCTGACAATTCTATTATTTCAGATAGCTAGAGGCTTCTTTGTGCTGGGGAAATGAGCAGAATTTACCTTGTAATGTTGAGTTGAAAATCCCTGAAGTGTGGAAGCCTCCCCATGTGTGGAACACTTCTTCCACCTCTTTACCTCCTCATTTTCCTCATTACTTTTTTTCCCAGCCAGATATGTTGTTGGCTCCTGTCTATTTCCCAGGGAAGAGCTCATTTTATTTCCCAGCAGCTCCCTGTGCCTGTTGGTCTTTCATCTCCTTGTGGATCTCTGCTTATTACCTCTCCCTGACCCAGTCTGTTTGGTCTCACTCTGTCACTGTTAAAAGTTCAGGCCACAAAGACTTTGCCCTTGTCGTTCTCATGTGCAATTAGCACAGACTGTTAGACACTAGACAGAAATCCTACTGCTGCTGAGGGCATTGGGAGCCTGGCCATTGAGTTCAGTGGGGTTAGCATTTGGGCACATTAGAGCTTTTCAGGGCAGCCTAGCTTACAAATCATTTAAAATATGAGATAGAATCATATTGATAATGATTATTTACAAACATGGCATGATTAAGTCCTTTAGGAGCTTTTAAGAAGCTGTTTTTACACAACCATCCCTGGTGTGTTGAGATTAAATGTCCTAAGCTGGACATCTGTTTCCAGGCTTAAGCTGCCCTTTCCAGTAGCTGTAATTAGAGACAACTTTCAGATTTATAGGATGAGTTTTATTTCATGATGTGCACATACAGACAGTCCACTTAGAGAAGAAACCCCCCTGCTTTTGAATACAACTCCATCCTCAGCTGTCTTCAGATTACTCTGCAGTGTCTGTAAGAGCTAGAAAAGAACTGTAAGCTTCTAAATTCTCTTCCCCCCCCCTCCCAGTTATCAAATGTGCTTTAATCATTCCAGCCTGTTGCTGTGGAGATAGGTACAATATAGGAACCTTGGCAGTATGACAGGCAATTAAAATACCAAGATGTTTAGCCATGTATGAGTATTTTCACACAGTGAGACCTCTAAGCTTAGCCTGCTACTGACATTGTTAGTTATTGAATCAATTGCATGAGATGAGGTTGACAGGTGTAATTATATATTTCTATGGTGATTATGTATAGCCTGTCATAGAGACCAACGTGCCTGTAACTTTGCTCTCATTTAGTAGCCCTTTATTGAGTGAAGTATTGAAGTTGGCATGCCATTTACAAGGGGAGGAAGTATAAAACAAAACAGGAGTCCATTCGGAAATATAATTGAGTCATTAAAACCTTGACCATTGCTTGCTTTTAGTAGACTGAAATTTGTCTTTCCATGTTTCCTCCAGATCTCTAAGTTATTTCAGCATCTCCTTGCCCCTTCACTTTAACACAAGAAGGAAACTCAGGCAATGAGTTAATGGGAACCTGGGGCAGGTCTCTAGCTGCCATGTTCTGGGAGAAGTTATGGAGCTTGCTGGAAGCAGTTGAATATGGGAACACTTTAAAGGATCTGGCTTACTTGTTAAACACAGCTTTTATTATGTCTCAAAACCTTTAAAAATATATACATACACTTCTGTACAATTTTCTTCTTTGTAATAAGTGTTCTCGCCTCCAGCTCTACTCCCTCCCACTTCTCGGGGTCCTGTGGGCTCCGTCGCTGTCCTGCCATGGTGGAACTGCTTGTCCAGGCTGTAGGCACCTGGTACTCGAACCCCAAGGGAACTGCTGCAAGAAAATGGGCAGTGATGGATCACAGCCTTGGCCAATAGAAACGGCTGATAGAGACCCTGCTGCATGTGTGCAGCCATCTTGACCGGAAAACTCTATCAAAGAGTCTAGCAAAATAAACCCTTGAAGATAAGTCCAAAGCTCAGTGTTTCTAGAGCCATTGTGCTGTCTACTCTTTTCTATGGTTNCCACAAAGCCTGGTCATGGTGATGATGATTAATGGCATGATGTTGCTTTAAAAATGGTTTCTAATCAGACTGCTTTAGCCTAACCAAGAACAAATGAAAGAGTCCTTATTTAACTGGCAAACAGCAGAAGGATGAACTCTTAACATCTCCCTGTCACATCCCAACTGCAAGTGGAAAGGCAGCTTACCAGGGCTTGTGTCTAACGTGAGCAGAGTGGTGCTGTAGCTCTGTTCCCCTGCTAACACACACACATCTTAGTCCATCTTTTGAACTGAGACTTTGCTGGTGCTGCATCAAACCTGTCAAATCCTGTAGGTGACAGCATATTATCCTTGCAATTTGTGCTCTTCAGCAAAGCTGACCCTCAGGTAAGCCCAAACTTTTTAGTTTCAAGTCACAAGTTTTAGCTGCATCTCTGTCTTGCTGAAAAAAAAAAACCCCCACCAAACCCTGGAAGTGTTGCTTTCCAGCTTCTGATTTAAGGGCTGGTGACTTTGACTTCAGATGGTTTGGGTGTGATAGCAAAAGGCTAATACATTCTTACAGCTGCCTTGTCTTGCTGCTGAGCTGGGGTGTAATTGGACCAGTTTGACAGTGGTTCAGATGTCAGCTGGGTTTGGGCTGAAGTTCACTGCTATGATTTAGTTCAAAGGTTTTTCAGAGCTTGGTTTCTAGGCCTTATTTAGAGATTGAAGTCACTACACTGATTTTTTTTTCCTTCAGGATGCTGTTCCTGCTGCATTCTCAGTTGATTCAAAGATGCAGGAGAACTATTGGGAGATATGTGACCTCTGAAGGCTCAGTTCTGTGTACCCCATGTAGCAGAGCTGGGAGGATTTATTTTGATGGTTGGGAAGAATATTTCTTAGGGCTTCTCAGAGTATTTAAGGATCCTCTCAGCTTCATACTAGTTGGAAAATTAGGAACTCAGAGCATTTTGATTTCTTCTGTGATGTTTTTCATCTGTCTTGAAAATATTCCTGTACATGTGCTACTTGTTTGTTTGTTTTCTAAAAGAAATGAGCTCTCACATGGCTATGATTTACACTAGAATCCATGGATTGAGACTAACATGATTCAATCTGCTGGTGTGTTCTCTCCTGCAGATGTGGTGTGGGAAGAGCTGAGGACTTTTTCTTCTTGAGGAAAGCAAGGAATGGCAGCAGAGTCAGAAAGGCAACAGTTTTCCACTTGTTATTTAGATATAATCTTTACAACCATCATCATCATTACAAACTATTATTTTAAAGGGAGCAACAAATTTCCCAAAGCCAGAAAATCATCTAAAAGAAAGAAACAAACATAAAAAATGGAACATAATTCAGGTTTATATCTCTCTGTTGAGAATTGTAAGGCTAAGTATAACCCCAAAAGGACTCAGCTCTGAGGCTCCTCCTGCTAGTTTACACTTTCCACTTCTTCAGTTAAGCTAGGAACCATAACTTCTCCCAGGATAACTCAACTTGGACCTTCTCTGATCAATATGTAAATGCTTCAGTTGGCAAACATCTAGAACTTCAGAGATAAATGTTGTGTGAATAGAAGTTCTAGTGAGAAGTGCTTCCCAGGATTTAACACACAGGTTTTGTTTAGATTCAGGGAATAGCTGAAAAAATAAAGATAAATGGAAATAATCTGTGTAGCTCCATGTGGTTTAGAGTGTACCTTTAGGAATATTTGTGAGAAGTAAGAGCTAAATGAACTTTGTGTAAAACACCAAGTGGAGAAGCTCAGCATGCTCCATTTGGGATCTGCCTTTTGTGAAGATGGGGGTAGGGCTCTTCTCCAGGGTTAACAGGGAGAGGATGAAAATAAATGGCTTCAAGTTGAAGCAGGGGAGGTTTAGATTAGATATAAAGAGAAATTTCTTTCCTGAAAGGGTTGATCAGTCTTGTCCCAGGCTGCCCAGGGAGGTGCTGGAGTCACCATCCCTGCAGGGGTTTAGGAAACATTGAGCTGCTCTCCTTAGGGCCATGGGTTAGTGGTGTGGGAGTGCTAGGGATGCTTGGACTTGATGAGCTTAGAGGTCTCTTCCGACCTTAATGATTCTATGAAGTGACAGATGACAAGTGTCCTGGGGTCAGGAAAGAAGTGCTGCTGTCTGTAGCCAATGTCTTCTCTCCCCTCACCTTCCTTCAGGTTAATCCAGCACCTTGGGGCTCCTATTCAGCTGCACAACTGGGTAGTTTTTTGCTTTGTCCTGATCTTGATTTACCCAAAATGGACTTGGTGACCACATCAGAGCAATCAACAAGGTAAGACTTCTGTTATCTATAGCTTGGACATTGTCCTTGCTATCCAGTTGGAGCAGCAGCAGATGTAGTGTGTGACTTGTGTAAGGCATTGGGCTGCTTCTGAGGGTTTTTTTTTTCCTGAAAAGCAGGAGAAATCCCTTTGAAATGCTGGGGTTTTCAGAAGGATACTGAAATCCAGCACTATCTCTGTGTGATCAGCAGCCACAGTAGCTTTGCTACCAAGTCATGATGAAAAACAGATTGCATTGCAACTGATCCACTACTAGAAATATAAATCATATCTCTTTCTACCAGTGCTTTTTCATACCCTTTCTGGCTCTTCATAGTCTTATCTTGTTTGACAAGTACTGTGAGATAGTAGGAAATGGAATGTGTGGTGCAGCTCTTAGGAAACAAAAAGCATACTTGGCAAGCCTTTATTTCCTTATGGACCTGTTTAGCCTGGAGAAGAGCAGAATGAGGGGGAACCTTATCAATCCTTATCAATATTTCAAGGGTGTGCTTACAGCTTGGCTCTCAGGCCCCCAGCCTATGGCACTTCTATGGGAGAAGAGGAACCTTACTTGCTGTGGGATTGCTCCACAGGTTCTTGGTGGTAGCTCATGTCTTCTGCTGGATGGAGCCCTCCCTGGATCTGCATTCACAAAGCTTGGCCATGGTGATGATGATTTAGATGGTCCCTTGGCAGCATCTGCCACAAAGGAGATGATATTCAGGGGAAAGTGCCATCCCAGAGAGAAATCCAAAGCAAATCAGTGTCCTGGAAGGTCTCCAGGATAACTTGATCACTGCAGGCCTGTTCAGCAAAGCCTGGGTGTGCTATGAATAGAACTTGGATAGCTTCAGGGTGCATCCTGTTTACAAGGTAGTAACCTTGTTGTTGGCTAAATAAACACTTCAGGGTTTCAGTTTATGTAGCCTATGTTCCAGTTGTTAACAAGAGGCACCCTCGAGCTATATAGGAGCTTATACTGAGATTTCCCAGGATCAGATCTTTTACTGTTGTTTACAGACTTCCCCAGAGAAGTGAGATGCTGGCCTCATTGCTAAGGAGTGGGGACCTGAGCACAGAGCTTGCCCCAGAGCCCTCAGATGAGCTCTGCCCAAAGAGCTGAAGGCATTGTGGTACCTAATTTCATCAGGGGCTACATGCAGTCATGTTCTCTTCTAGCCTTTTTGTGCCACAGCTCTCTCTGAGAGGGAAGGTGAGGAAGGGAGCAGTGGGTTGCTGCTGGCAAAGGCTGCAAGAAGATAAAGCTGCTAGAAAATGAAGGGATGTCCCAGGTTCAGTTGGCATACCTGAGGTACCTGGGTGACCTGACACATTTTTCTGGAAGATAGTATCATTAAAAGTGTAGCATGAAGTCACTCAAGAGTTGAGGTGATGGATTTTGGGTGCATCTCCTATCTAGTTTTTGCTCAGGTCAGCACCTAATGCAAGCTTGGTATGAAGCCAGAGCACAGACTCTGTGCTTGTGAGCACTGAGCTCTAGGAACCAAAATGTAAGTCCATTTTCAAAATGTGATAGTTTACATTCATTTTCAGCCCAGCTTTTGTGTTGTTAGAGGAACTGCTTGGTCTCCAGCAGAAAGGAGGAGGACTGGAATGGGATGTGGATGTAAAGGAACCAAACAGCTATGTGGGGTTGGAATAGTGGTTTTCAAAGGTTGATTCTGCAGTCAGGGGATATAGAAGTGCCAAGTCTAGCAGGGCAGACTGAGCAGCTCTGTCTTTAGCATCTGGCCACTTGGGAATATGAAAGGTTTTAAGACAGCAGCTAACCTCATCCCAGCAGTTTGGAGGGCTGGTAGGAGAAGTGAAGCTGAGATGTGAAGCTCGGATGACTCCTATCTGAAACACTCTCTGCATAGCTGAAACCTCTTCTTCTCAGAGCTGTGAGATAGTCACTTGGAGCTCTTTAGTCTGTGCTTCTTGGATGTGTTTGGGAGAGATGTCAGCCAAGTACTGTCCTGGGCTTGCTTTGCACTGCTTCATTTGTTATTGTTTTCTTCCTTCTTGTCCTGTGTGCTCAACAGACTCAAACCAAAATGAGACATCTTCTCTTTGGCTTGGACATTCCATTTTCAGCATGATGCTCTTCATTCTGAAGGATGCTGAGAGGTGGTTGATATTAAGCAGGGAAAAGGCAGGTCTTTGGCTCAAAACTAAGAGGAGCACACTTCCATCAGGAACTGTTGCACTCTGAGGCTAAACAAGATCCATGCTTCTCTCTTTCTCTCTCCACCTCCCTCCTTGGGCACTTGTTTGAACAAAATGAAACCAAACCCAAACAATGTCATTCCTAATAGTTTAAAACAGGTTTTTAGCCAAATTTGTGAAGAGCTGCAAACAGCCTTCCTGGCAGATTTTCAGATCCCTTGTGGCAACCAAAAGCAGCTGATGCATGGTTTGAAATCTCTTTGCAGCCTGCCAGGACTTATGACTCAATTAATAAACCAAATGTGCTTATGAACTGCAGCAAAACCTTTTGGACCTCAATAAAGTCCAAAATCTTTAGTGAATCTGCTTCAAGTCTTCCAATCTCTCCATAGCTAATATTTGCACATCCTTGCAGGATAGTTTCTTGCTTTGCCATGCTACTGGAGGTATACCCTTGGCTCAACTTATGACCCTTGCATGCACACACCCTTTCCATCTGACTGGCAATTTGGAAAGCCTCATCAGGCAAAAGGTTAGGTTTCTGTGCCCTGTTACTTGATATACCTTCTGTCTGACTAATTGCCTTAGGACAGGGCAAGCTGCTCCTGCTCTTTGCACAGTGCAAACACTGCTGACTTGGAAGGATTTGCCATCTCTGTGTGCAAGAGCAGCTTCCTCTGCACTCAGCTGCCATACACAAGAGAGTACAGCCTCCTCTCACCTGCCCTGTGCAGGCTGGCACAGTGGCATGAGGCATCTGGCACTCTTGTAAGCTCCAGTATGTTTGATCCTCAGTTTTGGAGGCTCACTTGGAGAAGGGTGACCCCAATAGTTTGAGGAAGACTCCTTGCTAGCTGTGTGATTGATGTGGCTCAGTTTGTTCCAACCCCATGTATCATTACAGGCTAGGAACTGATCTGTTGGAGAAGAGCCCTGGGGAAAAAGCTCTAGGAGTGCTGGTGGCTAGGAGGATGCCCATGAGGCAGCAATGTGCCCTTGTGGCCAAGAGGCCAATGGCATCCTAGGATGCATGAAGAGGAGCGTGGCCAGCAGAGCCAGAGAGGTTCTTCTCCCCTCNCAGGCTCCAAACAATTGCTGGTTTTGGTGTTTACCCATGGAGCTAGACCAATGCTGCCTTGTGTTTCTGTGCAGAGACAGCTGTCAGTTGTGTGTCTGCAATGAGATGTACATTGCAGGTGTTCAAGAAAGATTTCTTGGTGTTTTAAACAGGTACAGAAATGCTCCTGCTTGGAAAGACACCTTCAAGCTTTTGCCTCATCAGCTGGTTTTTGCTCTTTCCTAAAAGAGCAGAAAAGATGGAGAAGAAGATACAGCTCCTGTGAGAGATCCTGGCTGCCTCTTGAACTCTTAAAAGCTCATTGTAGTAGGGTGTTCAGCCTGGCAAAGGTGAGGAACATCACTGATGTTCTTGTTTGCTGTGTCACTTGAGTCCTGAAGGCAGGTCAGTGCCAAGTGCTGAGGAAGGGAGATTGATGGAGCTGGTTCTTGGGATACAGGTGAACCTTCAGCAGCAGAGGCTGCAGAAGCCTGTGCTTCCCCCACTTGCAGCTCAACCTTTCTCTCCTGTGCCCATGGAGCAGAACAATCTCTATCTCTATCTCCCTAGAGGTATTCAAGGGCATCTGAAGGGGAACACTGATGTGTTTGCTCCACAGCCTCTTCAGCTGGAGGATTTGGATGAACTTCTGGAAGACAACTTAATAACTGAGTAGTCAACATCAATGCAGACTATTACAATCTGAATTGTAGAGTATCCATCTCTCAAGGACTTTAATAAATGGAAAGGCATTGCTTCCCAGGAGAGCTGTGCAGGCTGGAACAGAAAATGAAGTGTATCAACACTGCTGTCTGCACTTCCCTTTGTCTCTTTCTGCTCCTGGTAAGTGCTCTCCTTACAAATTTCCCATCCTAACTTTTATGCAAACACATGAAATGGGTTCAGCTTGCCAGGGCTACTCACAGCCTTGACAATGGGCAGATAATTTGCTAATTTTAGGATATAGGCTTCTTGTTAACCTACTCAGAGTCTGCAAAGAGCTTGTTGCTTTCTGAGCAAAGTGAGTCAAACCAGAGAATTAGCATTTTCTGAGACACTGAGTGGTGCTATTTGGGTTATTTTAATTTTACTGCAAGAACAGTCTGGTTTGGAGACAGGAAGAGAGGGGTTCAGAAAGGAAAAGATGAAGAGAAACTCTTTCTCTAGCTTGTTTCCTAGGACATATGGTTATCCATTATGTATCCATAAGATCATATTGAAATTCACAGAATCATTAAGGTTGGAAGAGACCTCTAAGATCATCAAGTCTAACCATACCTAGCACTACCAATGCCACTAAACCAGGTGCCTCTTCAGATCAGACAGGACCTCATATGTGTGTCCAACCTCTACTCCATCCCTGTCCTCCTCCTTGGTATCTTCTGGATGAAAGAAACAAATTCAGGTGCATTTTGATGAGATTGGAATGCTTTCAGACGTCAAATTTCTGTTTTCATACACAAATGATATTTCCTGTAATTTGACAGGGTGCTTGAGTCCCCATCCCTGGAGGGGTTTAAGAGCCAGGGAGATGTTGCATTGGGGAGCATCATTTAGCAGGTTGCTAGGGCTAGGACAAAGGCTGCACTCATGATCTTCAAGGTCTCTTCCAGCTGGAACTGTTCTAGGATTCTGTGACATTTTATTCTTTTATTACACTAAAATAAGAAAAAAAGGAACTTGAAGTGAATTTCCATGCAAGTTGTGCTAGCAATGTTTCTGTGACATCTCCCTGGGGAGCTAAGAGATATTTGGGTGGCAGCTCCTCCTGCAAGAGGCAGCAGAGCTCTGGGTGCCACGAGCAATGCTGCCCTCTCGTGCTGATACTGCAGGCAACCCAGCCCACAGAGCACAGCCTGGCCCTGCTTGCTGCAGGGAATGGTGCCCATGTAGATAAAGGCCTGCTGATAGAATCACACAATGTTAGGGGTTGGAAGGGCCCTAGAAAGATCATCTAGTGCAACCCCCCTGCCAGAGCAGGAGCACCTAGACCAGCTCACACAGCAATGTGTCCAGGCAGCTCTGCAATGGCTCCAGACAAGGACACTCCACAGGCTCCTGGGCAGCCTGGGCCAGTGCTCTGGCACCTGAACTGCAAACAAGTTCCTCCTCATGTTAATACTAAACCTCCTGTGATGCAGCTTGCTCCCATTGCCTCTTGTCCTACCATTGGATGCCATTGAGCAGAGCCTGGCTCTCTCCTCCTCACACTCACCCTTCACATATTTCTAAGCATTGCTGAGGTCTCCTCTCAGTCTCCTCTTGTCCAGGTTGAAGAGATAGGCTTGCCATCTCCTTGTGTGTGTGGTACTTTTTGCTTTGTGATCGCAGCAGTGGCCAGAGCAGGATGCTGTATGCTCATTGTTGGGGTTTACAGAGTTCAGTTCATCCTAGTCTTTTTGCTTGAGGGAAAATGTAGCTTTTAAATGTGAGTGCTAACCACTATCTTTGCTCTTTTAGCTTTCTAGCTGCTTTAGCTCTAAGTGCTTTGGAGCTCATAAACAGTTGCAGAGTCCCAAGCAGAGTGCAGGTCCCTTCTTCTCCAGTGTTAACAGTGAGAGGATGAGAGGAAATGGCTTCAAGTTGCAGCAGGGGAGGTTTAGATTAGATAGAAGGAGAAATTTCTTCCCTGAAAGAGTTGTTAGGTCTTGGCCCAGGCTGCCTAGGGAGGTGCTGGAGTCACCATCCCTGCAGGGGTTGAAGAAACATTGAGCTNCCATTTTCCCCCATTTTTCCCCATTTTATACAAATTTAAAAAACATATTTTACCCATATTATACCCATTTAAAAANTGGTTAGGCTTGATGATCTAAAAGTCTCTTCCAACCTTTGTGATTCTGTGAGACTCCAAACAGTCTAGTAATAAAAATACATATAAATATTTGCAGGGCACTGGATGAATTATATTGTCTTAGGAAGTGACAACCTTGCTGTTTACAGGGCAGGACTGAAGCATGGAATGAAAGAGCTGTGTTTCAGATACAGTAACTCCCATCAGTCCTGCTAGTTTTAACCTTCCATAGGTGTCTGCTTGGAAACTGCAAGCAACTTACTGATTTTCAGGAGCTGTGGTTTCCAGTGATCCTGAACTCTTGTTAAAAGCAGGTTTGCAATAATTTCATATTATACCCATATTATATTATACCCATATTAATTTCCCCCCATTTCCNTTTTCCCCATTTCCCCTATTTTTCCCATTTTCCCCCGTTTTTCCCCATTTTTCTCCCTTTTTCCCTATTTTTCCCCATTTCCCCTATTTTTCTCCCATTTTCCCCTATTTTTCCCCATTTCCCCCCATTTTTCCCCATTTCCCCCCATTTTTCCCCATTTTCCCCCATTTTTCCCCATTTTATACAAATTTAAAAAACATATTTTACCCATATTATACCCATTTAAAAACCATATTTTACCCATATTATACCCATTTAAAAACCATATTTTACACCCATTTTACACCCATTTTACACCCATATTACACCCATATTATACCCATATCATTGGGGCTGATAATTATAAAACTAAAATGGTATTTTCCAAACTAAACAAGAATCCCCTGAATTCTCTATTAAAAAAAAATAAATAAAGAAAACTAGTAAAAAGTCAGCTTGATCCATAAGCTGACACTAGTAAGGAAATTCAGACATGAGCAGGGAAGTGTTCCATATGTTCTCCAATACCTAGGCACAACTGGGTGCCTCTTTAATGATGAGCTGAATGCTCCCTGTTGTTCCTAGGTACTGCAGAACATATGGCTTGCTTTCCCCCTCAACTGTGCATTTCCTTGCTGTTGTCAGGAGGTGTCTTAACTCCATTTGGACTTTAATATAGTGTTTGTGCCTCTGAGCATAATCCAAATTTCAGCTTAGGCAAATAGGCTAGGGGAGATGCAGCTGCTGATTGTCTCATGCTCTTCTTGAAACTCTAGTTCACTCCATAATTACATAGACACAACTTGTAACTTTTAATAAGGACCCTCTGAGAGTTGGAAAAAAAACAAAACCCCACCACATTTCACTGGGCTCCAAACTTAGCATGGATGATAAATGACCATTTAGTTGCCAATATAGCACAATATTTCAATTTCCTGCCTTCACAGAGGTATTCCAAAGGTTGAATGGAGTTCATTCTCACAGTATGTGTTGTCTAGAACTCTATGATCTTTTGCTGGCAAACTTGAACCAAAACCTTTTTCAATTAACTAAACACATTCCTTGTGGAACTCAGCCAACCTAAGGCTGGACAAAGAGAGTTTCAGCAATATTTTGCAGTAACCTCTCCCCTGCTCCTGACTCTGGGTGAGTGTAGCCAGAGTGAATTTATTAGTGGATGGGTAAGATTAATACGACATTAAACTCAATTTTGCTCTATGCCAGTGATAGAACTCCAGTGTGTAGTTTCCTTTAGGAGCTTCCTTTAGGTTTACAGAGTGTCCTTGGAATGAAGTTTAGCTCCCAATCAGCAGAACAGAGATCACACTAATAAAAACCACAGGATGCTGAGTTATTAACTTAAACCAAACTGGATCAGAGTCTGGAGTTTGGTTCTGGTCATGCTTGGGAATATCCACATCAGGGATTTGTTTGAGGAGCTGTACTGTGGATTGCTGGAACTCTAGGAAGTAAAGGGGATGGAGGAATACCTCTTCTCTTATGAAAAGGTGGGAGAAAAACCCTCCCAGAGCTTTTGAAATCAAAGGCAGGCTCTCTACCACTGGAATTCCCCAATAATAGTCTGGAAGGAGTATTCTGCACAAATCCCACTGTGTGCTTGCCCTGGGCATGTGCTCTTGTGGAGCACATCTGTTGTTGACCACTCTGGGAGACCAGTAAGCAGGCTCTGGAGGGACCTTTTGTCTGAGCTGGTACAGCTGGTTTTGTGCTTAATATTTGCTGCAGTGATAAGCAGAGATGTTTGTGAGAGAGAGCTTGTTCTAGAGACACAGAACTCCAGGTTTTCTTAGTGGCGGTCCTAATTAAATTCATTTACATCAATAGGAAACCATCAGCTCCTTATCCAGACAGTATGAGAATTTCTCAGGATACTAAAGAGCATGTGCTGATGGAGGGCAGGCCTCTGTCTCCCAAAGAAACAGTTCATCACTTTTATCCTCTCTTGTAGTGTCATCATCTGGACCTACCATGGCTGATGATGGACTCAGAGACACATGGTTAATCTCTTCTAACAGCACCTGGACAGGTAACCTGCAGCTATCTGTAATCATAGAATCATAGAATCCTAGAATGGTTTGGGTTGGAAGGGACCTCTGGAGCTCATCTAGTCCAACCCCCCTGCAGTGGCCAGGGACATCCCCAACTAGAGCAGCTTGCCCAGAGCCCTGGCAAGCCTCACCTGCAATGCCTCCAGGGATGGGAACTCAACCACCTCCCTGGGCAACCTGGGCCAGTGTTCCACCACCCTTGTGGTGAGGAACTTCTTTCTAATATCCAATTTAAATCTACTCCTCTCCAGTTTAAAACCATTGCCCCTTGTCCTTTCACTGCAGGCCTTTGCAAACAGGCCCTCTGCAGCCTTCTTGGAAGTTCCCTTTAGGTACTGGAAGGTCACTAGTAGGTCCCCTGAAGCCTTCTCTTCTCCAGGCTGAACAATCCCAGCTCCCTCAGCCTGNCAGCATAGAAAGAATCGTGTCTTGCAGCTTCTAGCTCCTGAGGAGTCCTTGTGCTGTGCCTTTTGCAACTGCTCTTGTCTGTCCCAAATTGGCCTTTGCAGCCAGCAGCGCTTGGGAAGAGCATGGATGGAGCCCTCCCTGGATCTTTGTTCACAAAGCCTGGCCATGATGAGTGCTGCCATCATCTCCCCAGCCTGCAGGCACTGTGAGCTCCTCTCAGCTAGTGACCACTATGGATTCTACTCCCTCCTTTTTTGTTTCTTGGAGGGCATTGGCCTTTTGCAAAGCAGAAATCACCACAGAAATTAGCCATAGGCTGCAGCTGGACACAGTATGAGCCAGCCCTTTAGTGTGTGCATAAATCAATATATGACACACACCCATCCACACACCAAAATGGCCCTTGTTTGGTTTTTTTTTTGCCCAGGCAAAGATAATTTGCCTGTTTTCAGCTAGAGTCTGTATGAGGCACTCTAATGAACCATGGCCATCTCCAATTTAGTGGCTGGCTCAGCAAATATATTGCATAAAAGAAAGCTACTGAGGTTTTTACTGTAGTAACACCATAGCTGGTGGTTGGTTGGATTATTGGTTTTGCTACTGTTGCCTTAAAAAGAACATTCTTGTGTAGCTCTTAAATGGAGGAGAAAAAGAGATCTGTTTGCTTGTTGCTTTCCAACAGGGCAGCTGGCTCCCATCTCAGTGAGCTGTGTCTTTAAGGGAGTAGAGAGCCCAGTAATCCAGTAAATACTGTGCTCTTTCCTTGAATAATGCAATGGATAATTACTGAAGAGACCACACAAATGACTCCAGCTGAAATGAGTGCATTCTGGGCTGCAGGTTGGATGCAGCTGGGGCCAGGGTGCCTTGCTGGAGCCCATCTAAATTAAAGTGAGGAAAGCTTTACTTGACCTGGCTCATTTAGAAGTGATGCATCATGCTGTTCATGGTCTGGAAGGGTCAGGAGGCATTCCCAGAGACTTCAGGTCTCCTCATATTTTCAGAGGTCACTCTGGGATGCATAAGAGCTCAAGAGGTGTTTTGGTGCAGCATGGAAGAGAGTTTCAGTGCAGTCATTTAGCCACTTTCCATATGGGCTCGCTGTAAACTTCTAACTTGTGCTCAGTGCCCAACTCCAAGATCCTAGGGAGGAGTTTGCCTATTCCAGCTGGCTCCAGGGATCTCTTGGGTTTTCATTTATTAATTTTTTTCCCACTCTTTGATTTTATTATCCCTTCTATTTCTCATAGCTTCCCTCACCCCAGGCCACTTGTATCCTCCACAGCCTCCTCCATGCTGATGGGAAATAACTTCATTTCTCTGCACTCACCTGTTAGAAGCCTTTGAAATTTCCTGGCTATCCATTTACCCAGTTACTCAGCTTATTTTCCTTAAACTCCTCCTCAGCCACCACAACTTTTGACACACATCTGCACGATGGGAAGAAGCATCCATGGCTTGCATTCCTTCTCATTGCCCTTCTTTAAGGTAGGTGGTTTGTTTTTTTTTTTTTACACTTCTTTTTGTTTTTGAATGCTACCTGTTTGGCTTAAATAACCCCTCAAACCTTACTGTTTTCCCATGCTAATTTTATTTTTCTTGCTTTCCATGTTGCTTTGAAAAGCTGTGCATTCCTTCTGGGACTCTATTATGGTTGCTTAAGTAGCCTCCATGCTGAGTTGAAGGATTTTAATTTCCTTACTTCTGACTTCAGGGCCTTTTTTTGACTAGCTTCCTCAATTTTTTTCTCTTCCCCACTCCCCCCCCCTTTTTTTTTTAAATCCTCTTTCTAAAGCTTAATGCCACAGTGCTAGGTTTTGTTGCATTCCCTCCCACAAGGACACTGAACTTAATTACACTATGCCCCTTTGTACTTAGTGATCCAGCTGGAGTTAGTTCTTCTCCTCACTTCTGCATGGCATTTTTACTGCTAAGGGAATATCTTGTTGAGGGTTTGTTTTTTAAAGCAAGAAAGGCAACTTTTCATCAGTTATCTCAGCTTACAATCCAGATGGGACAAAGAGCTCAATAAGTGTTGGACTCATGCAGGGCATTGCTCCATGGTCAGGGCTGGTGTAGGAGAAGCCATCCTGCATGTAGAGAGTTTAGGGGTTTGAGTTGGTAAAAAAAAAAGAGCAAGGAGTAGAATTATTATGTAAAAAGACTATAGAGAAGACTGTCACTTCCTCAGTTTATTATCTAAGTGGTACATGGAGGATTGGGACAGATTCTTTGCATGAGTCTCTTCACTCTCTGCTTGTTCTTGTGACTCTAGGGATGAAGTCTAGTGTCATGGGAATGCCTGCCCTGTCACACAGTGGGAATGATAGACTCATAGAATGGTTTGGGTTGGAAGGGACCTCTGGGGGTCATCTAGTCCAATGTGAGGCTTACTTGGAAGTCCTGCACAGCCACTCCTGCTACCTTCTCCTGCTTGAGGCCCTGTGAGANAAGTCTATGATTCCCCTCCCTGAGGTCCTGTGAGAGAACCAGAGATGTGCAGAGTCCCCAAGGCAATGATTCCTGCACATNGTGAGGCTTACTTGGAAGTCCTGCACAGCCACTCCTGCTACCTTCTCCTGCTTGAGGCCCTGTGAGAGAACCAGAGATGGGCAGAGTCCCCAAGGCAATGATTCCTGCACATCTTAGGAATGCAAGAACAATCTCCAGACAGGTGACTAAGGCTGACACATGGCTCATCCACTTCTGTCCTTCCATCCTATCTCCTCACCAATCTTTCTAATTGAAGTCTCTAGGCTGTTGACCAGGCTTTTTTGTTTCAGCTCCCCTTTCCCCTGTGTCCCCTCTGTCCTTGTCTGGGATGGCCAATCCCTCCTGGAGTTCAGCTCAAAGGCAGCTGCAGGAAGAGCAATTGCTAGCATTTGTTTCCCCATTGCACTCTGCTTTATTGACACTGCTTTTTGTGATGCTGAGTTGCACTGCTGGAACATCTCCTGCCTATTGCAGGGCTCAGATGTAATTTTTTTGCCCTCTCTTTTACAACCAGATACCTTATCACCTCCAGATAACTGAAGCCTGTCCCTGTCTGCTTTGTATCTTCAGTTTTCCCCTGGTTTCTAGTTTAAATAACACCCTTGTACCATGCTGGTGTTCTGATTCTCTTTAGCCTTTTCCTGCCCCAAAAGATAAAATGTAGGGAAACCTTCATCCTGCAGAGTTCATCACCTTCACACACATGTAAAAAACCTGATCTTCCTCTACTCTAGCTGCCCCAGGAGGATTTTGATATGTCTATTGAGGTGTCATCATCCCACTTATTACATAAATAAGTCTCAGGTACCTTTGTACAATCAATTTATCAAACAGCTACTTTAGGATCAATCTTAGAGCACTTGCAAGGGACCTCAGGCTGAGGGAGTAGAAAGTAAGTAGACTTAAACTTGTTGAAGACAGACATTAACACAAGACAACCAGACAATCCTCTGGAGAAGAAAGGGACTTGTATCCCATAATTTACTGCTGGCATCCAGGCATATGCATGTTCACACTGCAAAACTGAGATGACACCAAGGACCAATGTCCAGGCCTGGATCCCTGAAGATCAGTTGCTTCCTGCAGGTAAGGCTCTATCATTGGTGATGCTTGTTTTTCCTGGATTTTTGGCTCAGACCTGTAGTTTTTTGGCTCTCTCTTTTCTTGTAGGAGATTGATATTTCCTACAGATTTCACCTTGATGGAATTTCTCTTGCTTGCCATCTCCCTGCTGGTGTGTGTCTGTTGGTTTGTTCTTCTCAGGCCACTTCTGGTTGCTTCCCACATTGGTTCCCATTGTGTGTGGAAGTGCAGAGGGATAGCTGAGGCAGATCCAAAGTACTCATTGTTGCAAACCTGTTTATCTTGCCTCTCTGAAGTACTTGTCTGTGTCATCCTCTTCTATCCTGACCAAGAAAGTTGTTTCATCTGCATCGTGGTAGTACAATTTTCCCCACCTTTTCTACACCCCAAATTAGAGACACTTTGGCTGCTCTCATGGCTTAAGTTTGGTTTCTCTTTCTTTAAGGGCATGGTTCCTTTGGAATAAAAGGTTTGCAAACCTTCCTGATTGTCTTTCCTGGTGAAGTTGTAAGGGGAGGCATCTTGTGTTTCTCTGTGATGAACACTTCACTTTTAGCTCTGTGGATCCCCATCCTGGTTCATCACAGCAGTTGACTCAGTTTCCTGGAATTCTTCTGGGTGTACATAAAATGTGATTTAGTCTTATCTGTATATCCCTATCAATCCCATACCACTAACCCATGGCCCTAAGGAGAGCAGCTCAATGTTTCTTCAACCCCTGCAGGGATGGTGACTCCAGCACCTCCCTGGGCAGCCTGGGCCAAGACTTTCAGGGAAGAAATTCCTCCTTATATCTATATCAATTAATTTAATGGAAGGTTTGTGCTTATTCAGGCTGGAAAGCAGGCAGAGTAATGAAAGGCAGCAGCAAAACATCTCAGTGTAGAAGCTGAACCAAAAATCCCACCACAGGTCCTTTGGAAGCAATCTCAGGCTGCTGAATTCCTTCACTTACAATCATTTTCTACACTTGATAATTAGCATGAAGGAAATAACTTTAGCATGGCTTTGTGATATCCTGGACTATGGAATATGATCAGAGTAACCAGGTTGTAATTTCCTCTTCATTTCATCTTCTTTTTAAAGAACCTGCTGCCAAAAAGAGACTTTTTGCAGCATTTCAATGTGGAAAAAAAAAAGGCAAATTTAGGGGGTGAATGGTAGGAACAGAAAGTTTTGTTTGTAAATGATGAAAACTATTCTTTTGGGTAATGTCTTTCTGCAATAATTACCTTGTAAATGTAATTGAATACGTGGAAGTGAAGAAAACTTTACAACTGAAAGATGAATATGGCTTAAACTCCCTTTCTGACCTCATTTTCATGCCTCTTCTCTATGAAGATAGTGAGAAATGCTTCCAAACCAGTTCAACACACCAGACATTACCTGCTTTTGGAATAAAAGGGGGGGGGGAGGGAAGAAAAAAACTGCACTTGGCAGAGGCAAACCTTTATTTAATTAGCCCCAGTGTAAAGGTTTCTTGTATTCCTTTGCAGTTACACAGCCAGGAGAGACTGTGGAGTACCTGAAGGGTAACTCCTACTGGGATTAATTCAGTCCAGACAGCTCCAAGTATGTTCATTAAAGCCTGGCTGGGTTTCACCCAGGTGGGGAAGGTTAGAAGGCAACAGATAGAGAATGGTACTGATTGTGTTAAGCATAAAACACCATCTGTTTCCTAAGTAAGGAGGGAACAAAATCTACCCCTCTTGAGGGATCCTACCCTGCTGCTAGAAGGCAGCTCTCTCTTTTTTAATTTATTGTGTATTTTCTTGCTACATTTTCAAGCTTCAGTGTAAAGCAGCTTAGGATGTAGAGAGCCTAAGCTCATAAATCAGGAGGCTGCTGAAAAGATGCTGAAGTTTAAACTACCATGGGGGCTTTCAGACCTCTAATACATCAGGAAAAGAGGGAATTGGAACTAAAGTGTTATGGTTGGCATGAGAGAGGGAGAGGACAGGATGAGATTTACCTCCCAAAGTTTTAAAATAAGAGCATATAGGCTTAAAAATCAATTGATGTGAGAGGAAAAAAAAATGCTCTTTTTGCCTACTGCTTTCTCTTGGCTTACAAGTGTGTTTGCAATGCCACAGTAAATATGGCAACATATTGACTGCTTTATTGCTGAATCAGAAAGCTTTCTTGAGGATTGTTAGCTAAGAAGAAACAGTGCAAGGAGATGGAAGTGGCTAAGTGCAAATGTGTCTGGGTGCTGCAGAGCTTTGTGGATGCTGTGAGCCTTGACTGTGGCCACGTGGGGAAAGAGAGAACTTTCTGCTTGGCTTGTAAGAAAAAACCTTCTGCATGGAAAAAGCTGTGGGTGGGAGGGAGTAGTTGCAAACTTTGGATACTTTGGAATATCAAAATGCAAGACTAAGCTTTCTGCAGCTCCTGCAGGGCATGGTGTGCTCACCCCTTCACCTGCACGTATGAAGAGCTTCCCTGTGAATCCAGGGACAATTGCAGAACTCAGTCATCTTGGAATCATCTTTAGCCAACTTCTCTCCATCAACTAGAGCATTTCTAAAGCTAGCATGGCTCTATGTTTTTTCTTACA
The DNA here is from genome assembly GCA_013396975.1 of Bucco capensis. Taxonomy (NCBI): domain Eukaryota; kingdom Metazoa; phylum Chordata; class Aves; order Piciformes; family Bucconidae; genus Bucco; species Bucco capensis. The sequence goes on from VWZO01017918.1 coordinate 130,764, forward strand.
AACTCTTCTACTTGACAAGAATCCAAGGTCCAAATCTCTTCTCCTCCTTAGTGACTGTGTTGGGTGCTTTTCATTAAGGCTGAGGGCACACAAAGCTAGACTGAGAGCTGCTGCTGCTGCTTTGAGAGCTCCTGTTCAGCTTTGTTAAAGTGAACTTTGCTATACTCTTCATCACCTCTTCTTTTCCAGCCCAAATGTGCCAATGTTCTGGTAGCAGAGAGGTGAATAAAAACACCTCAGTGAAACAGCATGGATCTTTGATCATATCTGAAAGCTGACTAGGCATCACCTTTTCCAGTGCTCTCAATGCCTCCTGTTACCTTTGTTGGGCTGAGAAGAGGTGATCCCAGACTGTTGGCATAGAGGTGAAAACATATCAAGCAGTCCAGAAAGCCTGGACTGTGTCAAAAAAAGTTTTGGTCCATTCTGCAGCTTGTAAAAATCTTATTTCATCCCCAATTATTTTGTAACCTAACCTCAAGAGTTTCTTGTATAAAGTGCAAGATATTAAGTTCCTTATGGACTATAGGGATTTTGATCAAACAATAATTAGTAGCACTTAAGAGATATTTTGTAGGTTAAAACACTAACTCCATCAGTATCCAACATCCAGCCATGGAACATATGTGTGTGGAGCAGGATCAGCCCTGAAAGCCCCTACTGTGAGGAGCCTTAGCAAAGCATTTTTAGCCAACATACTTCTGGGATCGCTAATGATTAATTAGTGTGTATCATAATGTAAAGCAAATGTCCCCTCTGCTACCTGGGGCTGCTGGCATTTGAGAGGGGAAGCAATTGCCAGTGGAAAGCTTGGCTGGAAAAACACAAACAGGAGCTAGCTGAGCCTGCCACCTCGTGGGCACAGAGCCCTGCTGATCCCAGTGGGACAGGGACACAGGGACACAGGGCTCTCTCTCATCCTATCATCATACAATCTGTAAGCTTGGAAGAGAACTCTAAGAGCATCATGCCCAACTATCCCTAGCACTCCCATACCACTAACCCATGGCCCTAAGGAGAGCAGCTCAATGTTTCCTAAACCCCTGCAGGGATGGTGACTCCAGCACCTCCCTGGGCAGACTATCCCAAGACTGAACAATCCTTGCAGTGAAGAAATTTCTCCTCCTATCTAATCTAAACCTCCCCTGCTGCAACTTGAAGCCATTTTCTCTCCCAGTTAACCCTGGAGAACAGACCTACCCCCATCTCACTCCAACCTCCTGTCAGGTAGTTGTAAAGAGAGCTAAGGTCTGCCCTGAGCCTCCTCTTCTCCACACTAACCAACCCCAGGAAGTGCCCTGATCCCACTGGGAGCAGGACACACACACACAGCTCTCCACTGCCGTTTGCCCTGGCTTGGAAACAGCCACCAGGTCTCACTTGGGGTGCAAAATGATTTCAAAGGAGAGAGGAAAAAAAAAGCTGCACCAACAAATGTTTTTGTCCTCCATCCCTGGCTGGGAGTGACTGCCTCACAGGGAACAGCCTCAGGGCTTTGCTAGGAACTAGATGGAGATTTGCCACAGAGTTGTGGAAAAGGAAAGGAAGGATTGGGTGCCTAGCCATTGTTTTACTTACTGATGCTTTCTCCTTTAACTAACCTTCTTATTTGAAGGGGTTGCAGTTGAAGCTGCTTGCAAGATAGCCACAAGGCAGAGGGTTTGCTTTTTGTTGAGGGAAATCCAAGGATTTTTTTTCCCCTCTGTGTATGAAAACCACACAGTGCCTCCATTTGTATTGTTTTATGTCAACCCTCCCTCTTCTTTTTTATTCCTCAAGAGCTGCAAGTTTTCAATAGAGATAATATTCTTTTAGAAATGTTTTTTGCTCCTTTTTCTCTCTGGGAAATAGTTATTAATCACCAGGAAATATTACAGATTTAGTCCTGCTATGAAAAAGAGATTTCTCTGTTTGCAGTGGAGCCTTTTTTAATCAAACAGGGTTCCCTGCAGACCCAGGATGCTGGCTGGGGCAGGCTCAGCCTTGGAACTATTTACTTACTGATTTTGGCCTGGAAACATTCAAATCTCCAGGACAGAATTAACTAACAAGTTTCTTACCCAACACCATTTGAAGCAAACAGCTAAGTTAATGCAATCAACTCAAGCATTTACCTTAAAAACAGCACTGTTAGATAATGCAATGCTACCAAAAAACAAGGTAAGGACAATATTACAGCTGTGGACCCCTAAATACTGCACTCAGGTCTCACTAATGTGGCTAATTTGTTATGAAGTGAATACAATTTTAGCTCCACTTGCATTGGGAAAGGGAAAGGATTGTTTGCTTTAGCACTTCATTCCGGTGCGTGCCAGTTGCCAAGTGTGCCTGGTTTCCCCTATAAATTGCAGCCATACCTCATCACTCCATATTTTCAGAGTGATGCTGACATCCTAAGCACAGTAGGATCTCCACTTGACATTTTAAAGGAGCTTTGGTAATTTATGGGGCTGTTTGATATCACACATTTTTCCAATCTGGAACGTGGGAGGGTTAGCACTGGAACTTTCATTTTAGTTGTATTTTAGGAGCAGCTAATTTTAAACTGTAAACTCTGTGACTCATATAGATTTTACAGTTCTCAGCCTAAACTCCATCATGATCATTTATTAAAGAAATACTTCCATTTATGATGTAAATAATAGCAGCTGGAGTGGACAGAACTTACTTGCCATTGATACCTAACTAGCTGCCAGCATCTGGGTTTTTTTTGCTACTTATTGTAACAGAGCTAACAAATTCTTCTCGTTTCATATTGTAATGTTTTTAGCAAATAACATTAATGGAAATATTCTATTTCATATCCAACAATATTGTGGTATGATAAATGCTGAAAATGAGAAGCTTATTTCTGAGACAAGGACAGAGAGATGGGAATTAGTGCAATCTAATTAGAAACCAACTCTTCTGTGATGATCCTGACCATAAACAGTGAAATTAGGAAGTTTTTAGATAGACTTTTGTTGTGAGCTGGGTTTTATTGGGGCTTTTCTGGGTCTTTGCTGCCTTGTGCCAAATGGTGTCTCTGCCTCAGCCTGCAGGGCTAAAAGTCTTTTGGTTTCCCAAGGGATAATTTTTATTGCCTCTTTACTGGGGCTGGAATTTTTCTGCCTGGGGAAAGCAAGGCAATTCTGGACCCTGAGTTGGATGTTTCCTTACTGGAACAAGCACACAGGCTGGGGAGGCAAAGGCAGCTGAGCAGTGCCTGGGATGGGGAGATGTGGTGCAGCACAGAAAAGCAATAGGACAGTTTGGGGAAAAAAAGCCTTCTGCACTTAAATATCTATTTCAATTTATTAACCTGCCTGGAGTGAAAAGTAATGACTGAAATGTTATCTAGATTTTTTTTATCTATTAATTTTCAAAATGGTATCTAAAATTCTCTTTGCCTTCTGCTTTTAGAAACTGGGAAGTCCAAAATGTCCTTCATTTTCCCAGGAGCTTTTAATCCCTTTCTGGAAGGAGAATGTGTGCCTTTCTCTAGGGTGTTGTTCTATACTGTAGATCTTTTCTCCTTAAAAAGATCTGAGATAGCTCTTACATTAAAATATCTCAGAAAGAATGCAAAAGGAAAGCTCAGAGAAAATCCCAACAGTTCTGGCCTTCCCAGTTAGTCTAAGTCTACACTTTAGACTCTGTCTACTTTGTAATTTAGGAGAAGGGATTCAGAAAGAGACCCAGGGGTTCAGGAGTCCTTTTGAAATCACAGCCCCCAGACATGAAACTGTTCTCTGATTCTCCTCTAGAGTGACACAGGCAGTGCTGGGAGATGCTTTTGTGTTACCTACACCAGTGATGTGGCCTCCCCAGTGCAGCCCAGTCTGTGGGAGCTGAGCTGTGATGTGCTCTCCAGGCTCTTTGTGGCACTGGTAGGTGGGAGAGAGAGAGAGAGAGAGAGACACAGGACCTGCCAGAGAGAGCTGCTGTGTTAGTGATTCCCAGGCAGAACCTGGTGCAGTTGATGGGAGTTACACACATGGAATCATGGCCCTGGGAGAGTGAAGATCAGTGTCTGGTGATACAATCAGAGTTCACCTCTCTAAGGAAGGTGCCAGGGGTGGGCTAGTGTGATGACTTCTGCCTTTGGAGCTCACAGCACTTCTGCTCTTGCAGTGGCTTCATCTGCCTTGAGCTGCTGTGTGTGGGTTGCATGCAGATGTCTGTGTTCCATCTGTGTCTGTGTAACAGCATGGAATGGGTGTCTTGTGCAAACAGAACTGCACCCAGAGACAGACACAGCCTGTGATGTCTATCTGTGTATGCTCAGAGTTATTCAGCATATTCTATTAATATTTAAGGTGTAATTGTATTATTAATGGGTTACAGAAAGGGATCTCGCTTGTGTTAGCTGGGTGTATTCTCCTTTGCATTCAGTCAATCTTATTTGGGCTTGCCATACTCTGAACCTGAAACAATAGAGATTTCTCACTTGAAAGGCCAGCTCTTGCAGAGAGGGTATATGTTTAATAAAGTGCATTCACTGATTTTTGTGAAGATACTACCCAGGGCTGAATGCTGAGTTTCATAGCCATATAGTGCTAAAATTGCCTTGCTTCTTCTAAAGCTAAAAATATCTTTGTTTTGTTCCAATGTTCTGCTTGCTTCTTTACAAATGAAGGAGTTAAATACTGCAAGGCAGGTGGATGCTGTAACTACTTTAGAAAAAGATGAATAGGCCTGATGGCTAAAGCTACAGGGAATCTATTGAAGGTCCAGATGCAGACATGGTTCTTACTCCACACACAGTTCAAAGTGGGGTGAAGCTGCCTGGGTAATTGGCTATGAAATAACTAACCTCTGGAGAAAATTGCCCTTGTATTTAATTGCTTGTGTTCAGGGTAACATGTAGCCACCTGGCTGATTAGTGCCCTTACCTATATTTACACCCACCCGAGTTTAAATGCAAGCACTATTGTTGGGCTAGCTGCATGCATTCTCTGAGTGGCCCTAGTGGATTAAAGCAAATATAACCACCAAGGTCAGCTTTTTGCTTTCCATTCTTCTTTTATCTCTTTCTGAATCCCCCATTTCTCACAGAAGAAGAGCAAATTCAATCCTAAAAGTAAATCTGTTGGCTTTAACAGAACAGTAGTGGAATGAATTTAATGCCAATTGTTCAGTTTGGTTGTATTAAGTACTTGAAATAGGGAGGAAAATCTAGCAGCCTAATGGAAATCTGGAGGCAAGGCAGGTGAATGAGTGGAAGGAAAATGAGGTACTACAACAGAGAGAGGAGATGATGATGGAAGAAACTTTGGGAGCAGGTTGGATGGACAGAGAGGGGAGATGATGATGGAAGAAATTTTGGGAGCAGGTTGGATGAGCAGAGAGGGGAGATGATGATGGAAGAAATTTTGGGAGCAGGTTGGATGAGCAGAGAGGGGAGATGATGAAACTTTGGGAGCATCATCTAGTGCAACCCCCCTGCCAGAGCAGGATCACCTAGA
>VWZO01017918.1:149855-165435 GCA_013396975.1 Bucco capensis
TCCTGCTCTGGCAGGGGGGTTGCACTAGATGATCTTTCTAGGGCCCTTCCAACCCCTGACATACTGTGATTCTGTGATACTGTGGCACTTCTCCTCCTGTGCTGCCATTGACTCTAGTGGCAACTTAGTCCAGGGCAAACCAGCAATGGCAGAATAAGATATAATAAGATGGAAGTACACATAGAACCTGAGCTTTTCCTCCCTGTCAGCTCTTTGTGGTCCCTGCTGCTAAGCCAAACAGCAGCCTACAAACTGAGTTCTCCAGTACTTTCAGCTGGTGTGCTGAGAGGGGCTTCAGCAAGGCCAGCAAAGTCATTTGAGCCATAGCAGAGCTGATTTCCCCTAAGCATGCAAATGGGTGTAAGTGATACTAATGTTAATGAGCTACAGGCCTGATGGGATGGAGGGGGAATGTCCTCCCCAACTGCCTTTAGGAGACAGTGTGCTGTAATTCTGAATGGTCTCTGCAATGTGGAGCTGAAAGCAAGCCAGGGGCACAGTGCCAAAAGAAAGAGGGGAAAATACTTAAGGCAGACAGTTTGCCAGTAGCTTAGCAGCTGTCAACTAGTTGCTCCAGGAAGATATAAATATTGAAGATTAATGATACCTGGCTCTCACTCTCTTTCCATGTCTATAGCAGGATGTGTGTTGCTATAGGAGGCATGTGTTGTCTTTAGAGAGATGTAATTGTTAATTTAAACAGCTCAACAATGTCAGCAAAAAGAAGATTGACTGAGTATCAAAAGCAAAACTACATCTTGTGCTTACAGGAAGAGTGATTTCTTCCCAGCTGGCCATGAAAAAGGTAAGGATAATTCTCTGATCAGGGCTCTAAGCTCTGCTCTGAACATTCCTGTGGGGAAACTCCTTTGTAGGAAATCCCAAATCCCCTTTTCACAGAAATGCTTCCTCTTAGACCCAAAGGACAACTGTCTAAGTGGTTAATGCCTAGCTAGGTACTTAATTTCTACTGAAAGAGAGGGAATAAAGGGGAATTTCTTCCTCCTTAAGGAGACTATTAGGATAGATGTTAAGGAGCTATACCTATTCAGCAGGGAATTGTAGCCAGAACGAAGAGAAAACCCTGGGAATTTCCCCTTATCCTTCTTAGATTTTAATTGCAATCTAACTTTTAAACAGCTGCCATATGGGCATCCCTATGGATGGTGTAGGTGAGAGTGGGAAAGCCATGGCAGGGGAGAGCTTCTGCTTCAGGACACCCTTAGGTGTGGTAGCTATTCCATTAACATCCAGGGACACAAATATATCCTTAGCAAAGAGAAATCAGCTCAGCTTCATTCCTTCACTAAGGAATGCAAAGAGCTCAGAGCCTTTCTTTTTCATGAAAATGAATGTTCTGCTCTAAATCCCTTTTCTTTTGAAAGGTTTGCTTGGGAAACATTTCGTATCTGCTGTATATTATATATATAATTAATAATTATATATAAATATATGGACTATATCATAGAATTAATAATATATATTATATTATGTTTTTTGTATATATAGTATTATATATTATAATTATATATATTATTATTATTTTATATTAATCTAATTATTTAACTACTTAACTATTCTACATTCAAGCTGTTTCTCTTCAGCTGTGATGAGCCATGTGGTGTTGCTCATTCCCAGAGGATGAAGGCAGAACTAGACTGGTTTTACTGGTGTAACAGGGACCCCAACCCTGCTTGCAACCTCAGGTGTGAGCTCAGTAACTCTCTAACTGCTCTGATGCTCTGGCAAAGCAAACTCTGAGACACATGGCTTGACCTTCAAGGTGTAAGCAACACTTAGATTGGAAGGGACACCAGAGCAATCCCTGCAGAGCAAAATTGAGCTCATCAGCTAAAAGGCTCCCTTTAGCAGGAATCAATCCCCTTTTCTCTGAGCTAGTGGTTTAATTCCCATCAGAGCTCAGCACAGTGGCCTAGGAATAAAATCTGCAATGAGCTACTCCTATCAGGCTGATTTTTGAGATCAATCTCTCCAACTTTCTAAGAGCAAATTAACACAAGCTCTCCAAAGAGCATCATAATAGGACTAGCAACTGGGAACCAGTCAAACCAGTGCCATGGAAGAGTATTTTAATGTAGAGAGTGAGGGCCTGTCCCAGTACTTCAGTCACACACTACATGCAGCTGCCAGTTAAATTGGGACAGGTAGAAACATTTCACCATGTGGTAGGATAATTCTGGGTTAGGCTGCAGTGTCAGTGTGGACTTAAGCTTTGGTTTGCTTTGAAAACTGAACACCCTGGTGCAAGAGCATCTCTCCCTTGGAGAAGAGGCTGTGTGGCAGGGAAAGACTCATCTGGGAGAGCAAAAACAAAGCAGAAAGTTCTTGGATGATTATCCTGAAAGAAAGATGAGCTGTTTAGCAGGGATTGAAATATTGACCTGGGCTTGGTGTTCCTGGGGCTCTCCAGGGAAAGGAGATGTGCACACACATATGGGTAGGCTTGTGTCCCCAAGGTGCCTGAAGCATACCTAGTGTTGGCCTTACTAGGGTAATTTAGAGATATGGATCCCTCAGAGAAGTAGAACCCAAATGGTGTGAGTGGAGAAGTGGGCAGGGAGAGCAGATGTGTGTTCTGGCAGGGATGCCACAAGCTCTAAAACTTGTGATGCTGTCCTTTACCATGGGAGAAGGGAGGAAGGTAGATGCCTGTGCCTGCCCGTGCCTCTGTGCAGAAGCCCTCAGACACTTGTGGAACATTTCATCTCAGCTCTTTTGCCCCTTGCAGGCACTTAGCTGACTCCTGAAGTCTGGCCTGTCTGATTTGACCTCCACCTCTGGAGAAAGAAATGGGAGAGATTACTGCTCTGGGTTGAAAGCCCTTCTGTGTTTCCCCTTGGATTCTTTCCCAGCCTGATTTGTCTGTATCAATAGACAGGTCACCTTTCTTTGCTTTCCAAGTTGATGGCTTTATGTTTATCATCCCAATAAGTGTCTCAAAAATTAGCCAAGAGGGATGACTTGCATGGGAATCTACCAAAGCAAGATATTTTTCAAGTAATCACCTCCATTACAGATAAAAGGAGTAGAAAGTGGGGGATGGGACAGGACATTTCTTTCTGAGAAACTTCTTGTAACTGGAATATCACTCCATTAAACTGGGCTGGATGTTATAATAGTCATCCAGTGGAGAGGAGCACTATTTTCAGCCCAGCATTAATCTAAATGGACTCTTTCCCCAAGGTTTAAATTATTTATTCTTTTGCTCTCTTGCAAGTTCAAGGTAACTGTGGTTTTAAGAGCAGCTCTGGTCCACTTCAGGAGGGAAAGGCTTTGGATAGAGAGAGATGGGTATGGGAGTGGTGTAGTCCTGCTCTGAGGGGAGAGTAAAGCCCAGAGCTGATGTGTTAAGAGTGTGGTATGTGTGTGGAAGAAGGAGAGCTGGAAGTCCATTGAGACCTTCTTTTCATTCCTCTTAATAGAGCCTCTCTGGTTTGAAGCTCTATCAAGAACTTCCAAGAAAAACAATGGATTGAATGATATCTCTTTACAACCAAGTGATTGCCCACAGGGCTGTTAAGAAAGGTTTCAATCCATGAGGGATATGTGGCCTGGCTTTTCCTCTTGGAACTCTATGCCTCCTGCTGAATTCTTCTCTCCTGAGCTGGAGGCTTTGTGGGGTTTGTCCTTAATCATCTCCTGAGGAGTTTTGTGTCATTCTCTGGCTGCTACCAAAACTGAAGTCAATGTAGAGTAAAATAATGATGAAGAAAGGAGCAAAAAAAGAAAGTTAGGAAGTTCTACTTGTTGGCTAAACCTACACTCAGCTGCTAATATTCTTTGGTTATAGAGCACTTTGGAACTCAGTGCACTGAGCTGCTGGGAGCTACTGGCTCTGGGGAGGAGGCAGATTGCAGTCCTCTGAGCAGAAGACATGAAAGGGATAATGCTCCCCTGTCAGTTTTGGCATTAGAATCATAGAATCCTAGAACAGTTCCAGCTGGAAGAGACCTTTAAGATCATCAGTGCAGCCTTTGTCCTAGCCCTAGCAACCTGCTAAATGATGCTCCCNCTTTTGTTTTGGGAAAGAGGTACAGGAAAGGTTTCCAACAGAAACAGGAGATGAAGATGTAGGGGCAGAAGGACCACTTGTGCAATGAGAGCTTATCTTGGCAAGCAGTTCAGGGAGAGAAACTCTTAACTTCTTACTGGAGAGACTGGCAAATCACTGCCACAGCCCTGGACTACAGTCAGAGCCCAAGTTTGTGCTGCCTGAGGTAAAACACAGTCAGAACTGATGGCTGTGATGCAAGAACTGCCTGGTAAAAGTTTTATGGACTTCTTGTGGGAGCCAGAGTACTAGGAGAACTGTAAATCTTGAGGGCAAGGTCTGTAGTCTTGTAAAGGGAGAAGATGGCAGTGATTTCAACAAAGTGATGGTTCTGAATCCCAGTAACTCTGCCTGCAGCATGCAACTCCATCCTCTGCCTGCCTCTTAACTGCTGCCTGTGCCATAGCTTGTGCAGTGCCTGTGCCTCCACGAGATGGCACTTGGTGCTCGTAGTACTCTCAATCTGCTTGTTCCTCTGCTCCAATTTGCTAGATGCTGCAAATGCTAACTGTGTGGATCTTACTCTTGTCATTCTGAGTGAATCCTTTTCTCTTTTTAACTTGCTGTTACTTTGGAAAGATGGTAATGCTAAAATAAATGCTCCCAAAGCAATGAATGGAATATATTGTGCTCTGACCTACACCTAGGATTAAAGTTAGTTCTAGGGAGAACTTGTACCCTATAGAGAAATATTTTAATGACATCTAATCCCAAGTATTCTAGCTTTCTGCTGCAGTATTGCTGTGATTGCAGCAATGTAGATATCCAGAGTGATGGGGAGTTCTTCTAAGGCACTGAAAGCTCCATGAGGAAAGCCTCAGCAGAGAGCTGCTGCTGACTCCATCACAGTACAGAGAGGACCCTGGGGTGATAAGGACTGTCCTCTGTGGGGTGAACCCTAACAATGAACCCTACCAGATCACTAATGCTGATCAGAGGAATAAAGCCAAAGACACACGTTCCTCTTCTGCTACAGGTGCTAATAGGGATAAGTTAGAGCAGATGATGCAACCAGGAGAAGAGACAAGGGAGACTTCACTGAGCTTATCTTAACCTGCTAAAAAAACCCCTCCCTTTAAATGTTGGATTTCCAACCACTTGGTTTTTGTTTGGTTGGTTGGTTTTGTTCGTTGTTGGGTTTTGGTTTGGGTTTTGCCTCCCTCAATGACTGGTTACTCCCTGTTGGAGAAATAGAGGCTGAAGTTGGGGTTTTGCACTCACTTCACAATCTACTTTCTTCACACTCACAGAGAGTTACACAGGGAAAAGCAGTTTGTCTTCTTGGCAGTCCTAGCCTCTTCCAAGCCAGTTTATAGCTCAACATCTGGCTCCTGGCTCTTGATGCAATGTCCTAGCAACACTTCCTTGCTGTTTGCTCCAGCTGTTTGGCATCTCCTTCTTGCTGAAAGGCAGCTGGAGCTGAGTCAGTTCTTGCCTTGGACTGTGTGTTCTAGATCTACCCAGCAAGTGCATTCCTTGCTACCTCTTCACTGCCCTAGTTGTCATGCAAAGCTCTCTTTTGCCTTGATTTAGTTCAGCTTTTGATGCAGTTCTTTGTCATTTCAGAATGTTTTCAGTAGGATGCTACTGGCAAAACAAACTAGAGAATATTCTGTGGAAAAAAAAGAAGAAATGGTGCTTCAATTTGGTAGATATTTCTGGAGACATCTGTATTTGCTTCTCTAAACAGCTCTGTCCATACTGGTCCAGCTTTTTCCTTCTCCCTGCAGGTTTAGACTCTGCTCATGTGTTTCCCCACCCAATGGATTTGTCAGTGTAAATGACACTCCTGGCTGTGGGAGACAGTGGTCCACCTTCTGTTCCTAGTGATGAGCATGTCTGGGAGAGACAATGAGATGATTCCAGAGTGAAATCCAAGCTTTCTGTCCTAGCCAACAGTGTTTTTATTGAAACTGTACAGCTGCAGAATGGTTTGGAGTTGCCAAAATATCTTTCTTGTGTTGGTTTTCATTCCAGCTCAGACCAAGAAACCCAAACGCCAGTTCTGTGTTTGTCAAGTTTTAACTTCCAACACTTGCCTTCCACTTTAATTGGGAATTTTCACACTGGAGCTCTAAAAAGCCTATATTTCTTTTGAAATATCATGAGTTTTCTGGGGGGAAAAAAATCAAACTAAAACAAAAAAAAACCCTATCAAACACAAAAAAAAACCAACCCTCACTTCAGTCTGCCAGAACAGTCTTTCTCCTCCTTGGAAACTGCATTTTCCTTTCTCCATATCAAATTGCTGAAAATCTGTCCTCCTGCCTGGAATTAGTGTGCTGATTTGATCTCAGCTCCAAGGTCTGCTTACGCTCCCAGTTCTCCTTGAGTGTGACATAAGCCAAGGCAGGACTTGACCATTTTGTTGCTGTAAAGTGGCCTCTACAGACAGGCTCATTTGCTTAGCAAGGTGTTCATACTAAATGGTACCAACAGTGTTAAGTAATGAGCTTGCCTAATAGATTTTGATGAATTTCCAAGCCCAGTTGAACCAGGAAGAGCAGAAAGTAGAGTCATATAAATATTTAATGTAAACTTATGGATGACATTGTTCTGGAGATTGCTATCAGAGGCACTTTGAAACCACATGTGGCTCATGATAGCTAGACAGAGCCAGTTCCAGCCAGGGATGAGTTCAGCCTCCTCTAATAAACACCCCTCCAGGGATCACTCTGTAAAATTTTATGGCTAGCTAAAAAATGAGAGATCTGCAGTTAACAATAATCACCATTGCAGTTCCTCTCTGCCCTAATGAAAAGGACAGGAGAGGTATTTTTAGTCCTCTTCTTCCCCAAAGTGAAGGGGAGATAACGTGCGTTTTGAGAGGAAAAATGGCAAAGGAAGCAAACAGTTGGTGGGGAATGGGAGCCTTTGTGGCTGGCATTGGTCTCCAGATGCTCTTAGAGGTTTTGGAAGGAAGCTCTTTGTACCAGCTGCTGGTGGTGACGTGTCTCTGGGCTGGAGCAGCCTCTGCTCAGCTCAGTGTTCCACCAACGGATCAGTCCCTGTGCGTGGAGGGAGTGCAGGGAACAGCATGTCCTCTCCTTGGGCTTGATGAGCTTGTGCTGCTGGCACAGCCACGAGCCCTCCACCCACAGCAAGTGCCTGCTCCTCCTTCCTCTTCCCTCCTGGCTCTCTCCTTACCTCTTCTTGTTTCAGCAAGCTCCAAGGGTATCCTTGATGGCTGTGCAAGGTGGGGACCGCGGAGGTGATGCTTGGGCAGGGATGTCCCATAGATTAAGGAGAGACTGAACAGGACAGAGAATATTTGGAGAGGGAGAGGAGAGGATGAGGGAGGAGATATAGAGCCATTGGAAGAGGGTCTGAGTGGCCTATCCACTACAGTGAGGAATAGGAATTGGAATAGGCTGCCCAGGGAGGTGCTGGAGTCACCATCCCTGGAGGGGTTGAAGAAACATTGAGCTGCTCTCCTTAGGTTTAGTGGTATGGGAGTGCTAGGGATGGTTGGACTTGATGATCTTAAAGGTCTCTTCCAACCTTTGTGGTTCTGTGTTTCTGGATAGAGAATCTTTCTAGCACTCAGCCCTTCACCAGAGCTTTTGACCCTGCTGGAGCTGTGCTGGTTTTGCAGGTGAGTGTGCTGAGGCACAGAATAGTGGCAGCCCACTGGAAAGCAGGAGTAGAGCTCTGACTCCTGTTGCATCTTCCCCTATCAGCCAGGGAATGCAGCCAAGAGCAGGTTTCCTGCATGGAAGTCAGAGCTTTGTCTCATGTATCTCCACAATTGAATATGGATTCATGTGAGCAGTTGGGGATAACAGCTCTGCATCTATAAGTCAGTAAGAAAGAACTCTCATCTCTTTAGGGTCTCAGATCCCTCTCTACATGGGGATGAACCCCAAGCCAGCCTATAGCACAAGTTTGCAATGTTGCAAGCAGCTTCTCCCAATTTAGCCTCACAATGGCTTTTTAGGGAAAAAGAAGTGGCAATATGCAACTAAAAGAGTCTTGAGCAATGATAACAATGGTAACTTGGAATCTACATTTCCAGCAGGTTTTATAATGCTGGCTACATCTGTGTTTTGCACTGTACTGGCTTTTATTTTCACTCATTTTTCTCATTAGAAGAAAAAAAAAGTGTGTATCTCATTATGTCTTCCTGTCTGAGCCAGCATTTCATTCCCTGGTTGCATATGGTGGGTACAGCATGTGCCATTACACCCACCAAAATAATGACATGACAGGTCCCTTTGCAAAGTAGAAGACTAGAAATAACTTTCTGCTGAGAGATGCTATTAATTTTTCTCTCACAAAGTGTTTTCCAGCCAGTCTGTGTCTTGTCACATAAGGACTGCACTGCAGCTTTGATTTTGATGCTAGAGGAGACCCACGTAACAGTTATTTTGGAAGGCTGTGAGAAAGAGCTGCTGCGTGGTTTATGTATTATTTATTGGCCTCTTATTCTTTCCTTGATGCCATATATATATATATATATCTTTTCCCTTTGATGTTACAAAGTAATAGGCCTATCAACACGTTGGGAAGCTGTTCCCACGCTTCTCTTTGCAGGCAGCCAGGATGGGAGCAGGCTGGGCTGCTTAGTCCCTGCCACCAGCCCCTGGCTCTGGCACACATGTGGCTGCAGAGCTCTGTGAGCACTAGGTGGCGCTGTCAGCTCTTCCTCAGGAAATCAAGGCTTTATTCTAGCACCTGGATTTTTCCCAGCCTTCTCTAAGCACTGCTGTTTGTCTTCTGTTATTATTTGCTGCTCCACCTTAGGAAAGCTTCGTTCTTCCTCATCCAGAAAATTTCACAGAATCATGAAGGTTGGAAGAGATCTCTAAGCTCATCGAGTCCAAGCATCCCTAGCACTCCCATACCACTAACCCATGGCTCTAAGGAGAGCAGCTCAATGTTTCTTAAACCTCTCCAGGGATGGTGACTCCAGCACCTCCCTGGGCAGACAGAATTCCTTGTGTAAAGGATCTGAAATCAATATGAAAGCAGTGACAGGCAGCACAGCAGCAAGATTCTTCTCTGGCTGGACAACAGAGTGTGAAACCAGCACTTCTGGCCCAGTGGCATCAGCTGAGCTCCCATTAGCCCAGGGCAATCAATACCCATCTGCTAAACACATGTGCAGCAGAATCCTGCTTGTGCTGCTCTGCAGCAGTCCCAGATACTGAGAAGGTAATTTCCCTTCACTTAGGATTGAGGAGTGTTATTTAATGAAAAGACAGCAATCAATTCTTTTTTAAATGTTGATTCTCTAATTTCTTCCTTTTCCTTCTTAATTATATCTCACTTTCCTGAAAGGGTTGTTAAATCTTGGCCCAGGCTGCCCAGGGAGGTGCTGGAGTCACCATCCCTGCAGGGGTTTAAGAACATTTAGATGTTCTACTTAGGGCCAAGGTTTAGTGGTATGGGAGAGATAGGGATGGTTGGACTTGACCTTAGAGTTTTCTTCCAACCTTAATGATTCTATGATTCTGTTAGCTCTTGCATCAGCTGCCTTGTGCCTGTCTAAATTGATGGAAGATATTACTGCTGTTCATCCCAAACTTGAGATAGCTCCTTTGGGGAAAGAGCTGCTGCAAAAGAGCCACACAGCACTACTGCTTTGTGCTGGGGATCCCAGCAGTGTTCTAGGGCTCTGGATGGGCAAATGGAGCACAGGGGCCCACTTCTCCATGTTGTTCTGTTCCCTGCACTTATAGATCAATCTGTGTTTTGCCAAAACTCCAGTGACCTGCTTCATTGCTTTTACCTCCCTGCTGTAGCCTACACATTGAATGTTACTCCTGGAGATAATAAAGCAACAGCTCTACATTCACCCCAAAGGGATCACCTACAATCTAATATTTTTCCCTTATTGCTTTTTTTCCCCCCCTCCTTTTTCTACATGAACTCTGATGACCTCCCTCTGAGCAGCTGTTTCCTTCCATCACCATTTGATCAGGACTCCTGTTGCTTTGGAGCAATTCTCTGCAAACCCCTTGCTCTGACAACCCTGCGTCAGCATCTAGGCTGCCTTATTGCTCTGGGATTGGACTGTGCTTTCCAACAGGAAGGGTGGAATCACATGGAGAAGGCTTGTGCCAACCAGCCCAAAAGTCACTGCAAGTCTCATGGTGCCAGCGTTGTTTATCCCAATCTACTTTGGTGAGTGGATACTTCCGGTCAAGATGGCTGCGCACATGCAGCAGGGTTTCTATTGGCCGAGGATGTGGTCTTTCACTGCTCATTTTCTCTCAGTGGTTCCCTTGGGGTTCGAGTACTGGGTACCTACAGCCTGGACAGGCAGTTCTGCTGTGGCAGGACAGTGACAGGGCCGACAGGAGCCCGAGAAGTGGGAGGGAGTGGTAGGATTGACAGAGAGATAGACAATAGGCTAGCAAAGGCATAGAGTGCTTTGGGAAAACTCTATCAAAGAGTCTGGCAAAATAAACACTGGAAGAAAAGTCCAAAGCTCAGTGTTTCTAGAGCCATTGTGCTGTCTACTCTTTTCTATGGTTCCCAAGCATGGCTCATCTATGGCCACCACCTACGACTCTTGGAGCGCTTCCAGCAGCGCNACTTTGGTGAGTAGGTCTCAGCAAGTCAGACAAGCTTAGGAAATGGGTGGGTGTTGGATCAAAGGAAAGGAAAAGCCAAATATCCTTTTAAATAGGGCTCACCTCTCAAGGTGTCAGCTGTTGGGATCTGTTTTCTAGACTTGCCCTGCTCTTTGAAGCTCCAATTCTATGTTTTCTCTCCCCAATGTCTGCAATGTTCCTGGGAAGTTGGCTTCTAATCTATCACTTCTCCCTTTTGTTACAGTCTGCAGTGACACATCCTTTTTGACTCTTTCTAGCAGGTATTGTTTTAAGTAAAAGAAAAGGCAGACTTCTTTGCAGCAGCTTGGTTATTCATCAATATTATTAGATTGGCTCTTCCCTCTCCTGAAGCTAGGAATAGAAAACAATGAAATGACTGTGGAGGATGTGCTCTTAAAACAAAGCACTGAGTAAGGAGGATGTGAAAAACATGAGCTGCTGAAACACAGAAAGGGATTTTATGTGCCAGTGTAGGGTGAATATTACATTCAGTACTTAGTGTATAAGCTGGCAGGACCCTGGTAGAAGAGAAGCATGAAAGAAGCAAGGAGGGTTAGGGAACTGGGGTTGGTTAATCTGGAGAAGAGGAGGCTCAGGACAGACCTTAGCTCTCTCTACAACTCCCTGCAAGGAGGTTGCAGTGAGATGGGGGTAGGTCTCTTCTCCAGGGTTAACAGGGAGAGGATGAGAGGAAATGGCCTCAAGTTGCCCCAAGGGAGGTTTAGATTAGATATGAGGATAGCAGGTGGGGTTGTGTTCCAGCTAGTTTGCCCAACATGAACCAAGGAGTGGAGGCAGCCCCAGAAATCACTGCCCCAGCAGCACCATGGCACCAACAGCCCACTCAGGCAGGAGGCAGCACACAGCATCCTTCCAAGTTTGATCCAACAGGGTGTTTGTGTGCTGGCCCAGCCTTGGGAAAGGAGCTTTGCTCTGGAGAAGTCCTTTTGCAGGTCCCTCCTGGTCAGGTTCACACTTCGTTTCAGCAGGTGACTTGAAAGTAAATCTTCCATCAAGGGATGTACCCAGACTGCTAGGAGTTTGAGCAAGAGCTAGTCATGGTCACAGGAAGCTTTCCAGTAAGACCTGGTGGCTCTTTATCTTTAGGAAGTGCTTATTAGGCTTATCCAAGCTAAACACAAGCCTGGGAAACTTCTAATTGGGCAATGCCTTTTCTCTCTGCAGCCCTTGCTCCAAGCCCATAAAAATAGATGTACAGATGTGAGGAAATTAACAGGACAATAAGTTTTAAAACTCCTGGAATTCCACCCGTGCTGCAATTACAAACTGTCATCTCTCAAGCATGAAGGAGAAACTGGAATAACAGCAAGGTAGAAGTGCCCTAGGCAGCAGAGAGCATAGGGAGAGCAGCTCCCATCCTCCAGCTGCCACTTGCTTTGCTTTCTCCCAGTCTGTGACATGGTGGAAACACAGCTGCCATTTTGTTTCTGCCTCAAACACAGAGCTTGCAGATGTGGTACTGCCTAGAAAAATTCCTGGGCTTCCCAGGAAGTTATTGTGCTAGTTTTCTCCCACCTTTCTGGCCAAGGTTAATAAGGCCACAGGGTGCTGGGGTGAGAAAACGCAGTGCTTTTCTCTTGGTGGTTTTCACAGGCCCAAGGTTCACCTGTGGTTCAGTGTTTAACTACAATTAAGGCTGACAGCTTTTCCCTGGAAATTAAATTAATGAGCTGTTTGAACTATTGCTAAACTGTTTGTGCAGATCTTTGCTGCCTGAACATTGTCTCTGTGCTCCCTTCCCATGGGCATCCTGCCTGGGCTGGGATGAAAGGAGCAGTCATTCCTGGGGCTGGGTGTGCCAGGAGAAGAGGCCACAGAGAAACTCCCTGATTCATGTAGAGCCACTCTAAAAGGTTTATAGATATATGTCTTTTAAACAAATACATAAATTCAACCCTCCTGCTTTTCTAAGGATGCTTTTGGTGATGCTAGTCTAAGGGCAGAGTGCAGCAGCAATGCTGCCTCATGGTGATCATGCTCCAGGTAGGTCTCTCCATGTTGAACAATTCCATGCTTCCATGTAGAGTTGCTTAACTCATCCTCTTCCAAGCACTCATACTCTGCACTTGTCATCACTTTTTAGCTGAGGTTGCTGGTTAAGCCAATGAGCTCATTTAGGCCAAAATGGGATAAGGAATATATGGAGCCAGAAGTAGGAGCTTTGCCCCTTGGTAGAGCAGCAGTGAATGGGGACTCTTTGCCTGTATCACCAACTGCAGGAGCTCAGTGGCTTGATCCAGTCTGGTGTCAGCTTGGAGAAGGTATCAGGACCTTAATGATTTTAGGAAGCTTGCCTGAAGAGCTCTGGAAGGATAGGTAAAGTGGGTAAGAGGTGTTAGTGTTTCTGCCTTGAAGAAAAGCAGTGCTTGGAGGAGGAGGAGGAGAACATCTCTGTGGGGCTAGCAGAGCAAGTTGTTGAATGAATAGCAACCTTAGAGAAGACAAGCTTTTGAAGAGAAGAGATGGAAGTGCAGGTGATTTGGTAAAGCTCCTGGAGTGCTGTATCTTTGCAGAGGAAGACTTCTCTTCATTACAGCACAATTGCCTGCAGCAGAGCAAAGAGGCAGTCAAGCCCTGGGAGCTGTGGTTGCCCAGTTGAGGAGAGGAGAGAACACATTAGCTCTTTACTACTTGGAAATTAATCTGAGCAAATATCCCTGTCAGAGGAGTTAATAGCTGTAAAGCAGATAAGAAGATAGCCAAATGCAGGCACTGAGGGTGTTTCACATGTACATCTGGAAAGATTTTTATCTGTGGTCTGATACCTCTAGGAACCAGGCTTTTCAGTTGTGTTTGTGGCCCAAATCTGTAGTTTGCAGTACAGACAGCATTTGCTGTTCCAAATTCCAGATTCCTTTTGTCTCCTTTTCCATGCCATTTGCACTGCATCTGCATTACAGCTCAGGGTGGATGGAGAATATAAATGCTTGCCCTCTTTACCATTTGACCCTGGTTGCCTCAGTGGAAACACCACCCCAAGAAGCTCCCTGCAAGCTTGGAGAGCACTGGGGAATTAAAGCTGATTACCAGACTCTATTCCAGTAAAGGTGAAATGCTTATAAGGGGAAAAGGTCATTGAGCACTGCTCCAAGAAATTCAGTATTTCTTGGGTAGGATTGCAGAAGTTATGCTTAACAGCAAATGGCCCAGGAAGAACAGAATGTGACTAGTATGGTCATTCCTCTGATGGAAGGGGAGGGATTCTCTGGCAGAATGCTTTAGCATCCAGGATTCTCCAGCTCTAAGGGGCTGGAAATCAGCCTGAATGTGGAGTTGTGTGCTTAGAGTGTCAGTGGACTCGTTGCCACTGGCATTGCCATTGCCATTAGATCAATGTTTCCACAGGGAATCCAGATAACTGGAGCATATGATGTTCTTTGGGCTAACTGAGGCCACTGCTTCTTGATGGAACATTAAATGAAGAGGTTAGCCATGAAGTTGTTTTTAAAGGAGCCATTTCCCTCTCTCTGGTACCATATTGTGTGTAATAAATGCAAACACAACTCAGGGAGGGTTGTAAGAAGCAAACTAGAGATCCATTGAGAGCAAAAAATGCTTAATGCAGGGAGCAACTAATGCAGAAGGCAGGAAAGAAGATATCATGTGGACATGGTCTCCAAACCTTGCAGCTCACTCTGTGTTAGGTTGAGCAGGGAGGAGATGGATCAGATGAGAGGGATAAGGAGAGTAAGGCAGGGAAGGGAGGTTGTGATAGGGGAACAGGGAGCATGGGTGGATTAAAGCTGATAAATAGAGTGCATTTTGTTGGCTAACTCTTTGTGTGGCTTGTCTCTACCTGGGGTAACTAGTTTGAGTGGCACTTGAGAATTCCTTATTAGCATAAGGATACTGGAGGCAGATTTTGGTAATCTCAGCCTTTGGGGCTGAGGCAGTGTTTCTTTAGGATTACCAATGAGTTTTGTGTCCTCTCGTCTCCTGTTTGCATTTTCATCTGAGATTTACAGCAAACAGCAATGAGAGATGCCAGAGGGCATCTTTTCAATTCTTAGCAAAAGGAAAAATAGGTGCCAGGCTTCATGCATATATTCATGTGGACACCTGTGTTATTGAAACACATTTCCTTTGCTGTTTTGTGATGTATTTGCTCAAATCCTTCTCCAATTCAAGTAATGCATAATACTGAAAAATCTCCTGTGGAGCTTGGTAGGAAACATGAACAATTCTTCTTGTGCTTGGAAGTATTGCACTATCTCTTACTTACTCTTCCCTTCAAGCACTTCCAGCCTGGAGCCTTATCCTTGTCTGGAAGCAGTGCAAAAGCTGGAGGGTCTCAACAGGCTCTGACTAGAGCAAAGCCTTAGAGGTCAATACTTGTTTATAAACCATATTCCTGGGCAATTTCATTTTGCATCTACTGCTGGCCTTCCTTTAAAGTCTTATCTGCTATGAAATATGCTCTCCCCTCCCCAAAACATTTGCACCTTGGTTTAGTTTATGGATTAGCTCTCCCCCTCTGCCCTGGGGTCTTCTTTAGAGGAGATTCTACTCTTTTCATCTTACAAGTGGCTAACTCTCCCAGGGAGATGTTAGCCCTCTAAGGACCTTCCCTCTGTGACTTGGAGGAGATGATTCTTTACTGCTATGAATGTCTGACAGGTTGTGAAGTCAGAGCAGTACAGTCTGGATGAGTAGGACCTTAGTTATGCTGTGATGTTTAGTGGGAAGTGTGCTGAGGTCCTGACTCTCTGCTCAGACATCCTCCCATTTATCTTTTCCTATTTAACATATATCTAAAATATAGCTCTAAGCACATGGGCAGAACTGAACTGCTGTAACAAATCTTGTCAGCCTGGACAACATTGGAGATGAAGAATAGGAACAAAGACCTTCAATTTAGAGGCAGAGAAGAATACCAGAGAAGATTAATAACCCATGTCTAGATCCTAGAATCCTAGAATGGTTTGGG
>VWZO01017919.1:13954-28731 GCA_013396975.1 Bucco capensis
GCAGCCGACCGGGAGTGGGGCAGACCCACCACTCCCCAGGCAACGACAGCAGGCATGCCCGGCAGGCATGCTCAGGCATGCCCAGGCAGCCCCCTGGCTCCAACGGCTCCAGGGCACATGGCCGGCCCTGATCCCCGCGACATGCCCGGGCAGCCCCCAGGCCCCAACATGCTGAGTGGTAGATACGCAGCCACGCCGGGGAGAGGCAGCCAACCCCGGACGCCACCTTGGGAGTACCTGACCTGATCCTGACCTCCAATGCCTTCATGCTGGGCAGGGGTACCAGCAGAGGTACCACAACACCCCACCCCCCTCCGCCTACCCACCGGGGCCACCCAGCACCCCGCCGCTCCGCAGGCGGCAGCAGCGCCGGACATGCCCGGGCAGCCCCCCGGCTCCGATGTGCCGGACGGTGGGCACGCAGCCGACCACAACCCCGATTTCCTAGTCGGCCGTCATAGCCGGGCAAGGGCACCCCACCACCTCAAACACCCCTCCACCCACCCACTGGGGCCCCGTTGACTCTGTTGGGCAGGGACTCGACCCAACCCGAACGTGAATCGAAACTGCTGCCGCGTTGCGGCAGGGACACCACACTACCTGTTCTACCCCCTCCCCCTCCCACTTATCGGCATCCTGTTGGCTCGTCGCTGTCCTGCCGAGGTAGTCGAGGCTGTAGGCATCCGATACTGGGATACATAAGAGGGATCACAGCAAGAAGAGGGCAGAGATAGACCCCAACCACAGCTGGTAAAAATGGCTGACAAGGACCATGCTGCGTGTGAGCCGCCATCAATAACACAATTACAACACTATCAAAATAACTAATCCCATTTTTACCATTGATAATAACCATCCTGATAACTCCCATCCATCAAATAACTTATTCAATCAATCCCATCTGTCATCAACCTGCAATTTCTGAACTCCCTCTTTTAACAATTGTGTACTCCTGTGAATGGATTCATTTATTAAGCAATTATGCATTATGCCAACCTTATATACTTTTCTACATCAAGTTAGAAGAACACTAGAAAAGCAGTCTTGTGCAACTACAAGGTTGAGCTACTGCAGAAGTAGTCAGAAAAAACAACCTGTTCATTAATTCCTTTCTGTTTTCCAACCTTGATTGAATCTGTTCTCGCAACGTCCAAAGTCCAAGATATTTTCCTTCTCAAACACCTATCCAAAACACTCTCTTCTTCACAAGAACAGCCAGTTGGAAAATATTCTACTATTCTTAAGCAAATCCTCTACTTCAGTTCTCTCTTAAAAAGTGCCTTTGCCCCAAATTATATTCCAATTCCCCTACATTTCTCTTCTTTTATTTTTATTTAAAAACAACCTGTTGTGTAGACCCTGGGAGTGGCCATCTCCCAGGATCCATACAATACTGTTCTGATTTTATTAAAGCAACGTGTTGTATAAACCCCAAGGGTGGTCAGCTCTTGGAATCCAAACAACATGTGAGTACAGCTTAATTTGTTGCAATAGCAAGTATAAGCCACAGTAAAAATTCTTTTCTTTCCTTTTTCTTTGACATTTTTACTTAAAAATATTCAGCACAAATATAGCTTTCCAAAGTCTGTCCTGGGGGGAGTTGCAGTCCCTTTGTCCCCCTTTTTGTTTTTGAAAAATGTCTTTAAGAGATTGGTGTGCACACTCAATAATCATTTATCCTGCAGGAGAGTTCAGTATACTTCTCAGCGCTGAAATAATGCTGCAGGTTTTTTTGCTACACATGCCAAAGTTCATTAGAATGTAGTCTTCTAGGGTTAACACCATCCTTTGCAGGCAAAAGAGGTACCTTAGCTTAATTAAGTGTAATTTGAAACAGTCTCTTTAGGGCTCTTACATTCTCTGTTTCTTTAAGAAGGTCCTGTAGAAGACAGACAGTGCACGGAGCCGCTTCCAGATCATGACGGGGGTGGGGGTGGTGTGTGTGTGTGAGCGACTGCTCCAGGGCTTCCTCCTCCGCTCCCCTGGGCAGCTTCTCCCTTTTAGCCCTCAGGTCCCCGCCCACCCATCCTGGAAGCACCCAGAAGCGTGGATGTGTTGTTTTGGAGGGGGGCCGGGGAGAGAGCAGCTTTCTTCTCCGGTTCGCTGGGACCTGGATCAAAGGGATATTTTAACCAATCAAAGTTTTTACCCATTCTTTCTAATGTTAGATCAAAGTTCGGCATAGCAGAAACTGAAGCAGCTGAAACTGTTGGCTCCGGTGGCTCTGAAAGTGGTGGTGTGTCATGCAGCCTCCCGGGCAGTGTCTCGCACGGCACCCTGCTGGGTTTCTTGCCTGGCAGTTTTCTCAGCTGCTCGCTCGGCATTTTTCTCAGCATTTCGATCCACATTTCAGGTGGGGGTGCAGAGGGGTTTTTTGCGACTCAGAACAGGCTTTCAAAGATGGCGGCAGCTCTGTTTACTTGCTTGCCAAGGTTTTCCCAGACAGATTTCAGTGAAGAAGTCCGATATTTCAGTGCAAATCCATTCTAATAAATCTATTAGCACAAATCCATTTACAGTACTTTCTCTAGCTTTAAGAACCATTGCAGCACCTGTAAACTGCATTCTTTTTTGTTGGAGGTATCCCCTCCCTTATTCCCAGTGGCTCACCTTTCCCAGGTGTCTTATATTTGCCTGGACTTAAACAGTAAATACCAACTGCCCCTGTTACACTGGGACATCTTCCCCACAGCCCATCCCAGGCTGTCTCAAAGTCCCAAGCATTTTTTACCAAATTGCCAGCAATTCGGCTGCTGCTGCTGCCAGATGGGAGGCCTGGGCTTCTCCAGTGCCGGCAGGCTTCTTATCATGTCGGAGGTCACCAGATGTCACAGTTGGAGTGGACAAACGACACTGGACAGGTGTCTTCTTATGGTGAAGCAGCAAGCTCAAGTCTCTTTATTAACTATAAGTGTCTTCTTATATACTTTTTCTCTAGCATGTGTCTCTTTGCTACTGGTTACATAAAACAATAATAATGCACTATTGCTTAACATTTGCATATAGCAAAGTCATCCTTACTTTGCTAAACCCCTGCTCTATGGTTAGTTCTTCTCTGCTCTATGGTACACTTTGATATCTCCAAGGTCACTTCTTGACTCCATACCTCCACAATGCTTGAAGCACAATATTTGCTAGAGTTTTTTAGGTAGGACCATGGAGTTGGAGGCCTGGCTTTTTACAGGAAGACATCTGAGGTGGTGGGTGTGAGCTTTGGATGTGCTTTAAGCAGCAAATCATAGAATCACAGAATTGTCAGGGTTGCAAGGGACATTAAAGATCATGTAGTTCCAACCGCCCTGCCATGTGCAGGGACATCTCCCACTACATCATGAAGATGTGATTCTTTCGGGTGCTCAGTGAAGCACAGTTAGATGATTTTTTTTTTTTAATGTGACACTGAAGGTAGTAAGATCATTTGTTATTTGATAGGATATGAAAATACTGGACGTTCTACTGGACTGTTGCTTAGATGACTTCTGTTTCTCTTGGTAGGCAGCAGTGACTGGTGTCAATGGCTGTGAGGTCTTGGCAGTGGCTAATGTAAACCTTATTGGAAAGATAGCACAGCATGTGGAAGGTTCTTACCTCTGCTGAGGACCAAGCAGGCTGCTTCTGGGAATTTAAACAAATTGCAAACAATAATTGTCCTTTGACCCTTTTAATTTGCTCAGGGTATACGTTGAAGGAAATGAGTCTGTGGTTAGTCAGGAGGAGGGACCCAGGAGCTCTATCAGGAACACCCTGACTTGACTAAAGGTTTAGTATTAAATGGGAACATAGAACATTGGTCTGAAGGCATGCTTTCTTGTTAAAGCATGAAATAAAAAGTCTCTGAATAACCCAAGTTTTAAGAACTGCATTGCATGGAATTAAGTCTTGATATTTAAAGCAAAATAGATCTCTTCCCTCTTCCCCCAGTTTCTTCAGTAACAACAGTGAAGTAGGGAAAGAACAACAAAAAAAACAGTCTGGCAAACAAGTCATGGGGGTTTTGTTGTGACCAGTTCACTGTGACTCTGAATGTTGGGGTCAAAAATTGTTCTGTTTTCCTTGAGCTTTCTCATCAGGTACTATTGGAATAATGCTGAGACTGAACTGTGTCAAGAGAGAAGAATGACACTTGAGTGTTTTAGTGCTCAGAAATACACACTTTTAGGCTTAGAGAGTGGTATGTGGAGCACAGGCTGTGCTGTCATTCCTGACCACTTGGTCAGCCATGAGTGTGTCACTGACCAACCCCAGGCTAGTGAGGGGTCTGGAGCACAAGTCTTATGAGGAACAGCTGAGGGAACTGGGGTTGGTTATTCTGGAGAAGAGGACACTGAGGGGACTCTCTCTACAGCTACCTGAAAAGAGGTTGGATTGAGATGGGGGTAGGTCTCTTCTCCAGGGTTAAGAGTTAGAGGAAATGACCTCAAGTAGCAGCAGGGGATGTTTAGATTAGATCTAAGGTGACATTTCTTTCCTGAAAGGGTTAAGTCTTGGCCCAGACTGCCCAGGGAGGTGGTGGAATCACCATCCCTGGAGGGGTTTAAGAAATATTTAGATGCTCTCCTTAGGGCCATTGGTTTAGTGGTATGGTAGTGATAGGTATGGTTGGACTTGACGATCTTAGAGGTCTCTTCCGACCCTAATGATTCTGTGAAGATTCACAGGCTAGAGGAAGGACAGGTTTTGTGGTTGATGGGTGAAATCACTTGTCCACAGGGGAAACTGCTGCCTAAGTGAATGCTTTCCTCAACAGCTGGGGGTTTCTAGTTGTGTTTATAAACCAAGACTAGATGAAGGATGACAGTGTTCATTGTGACCAGTGGAGGAAAGCTGCTTGTCCTCAATTATAGAAAACACAGTAAAAGTAATAGTGAGTTTCATTATGCAAGTTTCTTCTAATTCATCATTGGAGCAGTCTGATTCTTATTTTCAATGTCTTCTCCATTTATTTATGAGCTGACAATAAATGGCAGGACACATCTGTCTGTGCTTATGTGTATTGCCTTAATGCCCTTCCTTATTCCTCCCTTACAGAAAGTGGTGTTCTCACCCTCAATTTTTTTTTTTTTGCATTAATATGCTGAAGTATTTTGCTATTAGTAAGTAAGCTTCTCATTCTTCTTTATACCACTTGTAATGAGTGCTCTTGAGATGGAATTCCTAAGACCTAACAGAGAATTTTGAATGGGGCTGGGAAGCAGATGGCAAGACTTCATTGTGAGCTGGAGGCTTGTACTAAAACCACAGTACTCTCTGTCTCAAAATGTATACTTCTTAATAGGTTTTCCTTGGCTTTCAGTGATAAGAAATTCTAGTTGCTCTGTTGAGCTTCAGAGCCTTTAAGAAGAGTGACCTTTAGATGCCTTAGTCTGTCAGCATTCTGGTATATGGAGTAATATTTCTTGCCTGCTTTGAAACTCTCCCCTCCTTTCTTACCCACCTTCCTCAGCTCAAAGGTGCCTTGTGCTGCATCCAAGGGTCATGTAACTCATGTTGCCATGGTCCTATTGGTTATCCTTCTGGAATTTGTGCTTTATGTACTTGGATTCCTTCTTTACACTCTGGTTCCTAGCATGTAACCATGCATTTGACTGTCCTAAAATGGATAATATTAGAAGGTGCCTTGTCTACAAAGAGGTCCAAATAGTGGTGTCAGCAGTTACCATGGATCCCCCCTTCATGTGTTCCTACAGGTACATGAATAATTGATGTCTGTTAATACATTGGTAGCTTTAGCTGGTGTACCTTTAATGTGATTAAAATAAAGCTACTGAGCTGAAGTGTCCTAGTTTGAGTCAAAATCAGGTATTCCATGCCATAGAGGTCATATTCAGTCCCTGAGGCTGTGATACCAAGCTTAGGCCTTGGGGTCTCTTGCATGAAGCCTAAGACCCAACAAAACCACGTGCTTAATTCAACTAATTAGCACCCAATTAACAACTAGTACATAGAAGGAGTGGTCTGAGTCTTCACTCTGCCAGAAGGCCAAGCACTTGAGCCTTGTGAAGATCAGCAGCCCAGCTTTGTTCCTACAGGACTCTACCTGTTCTGCCTTTCATCTCAGTTCAAGAGTTCCAGTTTCAGGATCCATCCTCCTGAGCTTGAGTCCTGGCTGCTGCTGAAGTTCTCCTGCTACAACATCAGTGGTGATGTAGTTACCATCAAAGGGGGTTTAGTTCTGGTATTGGTTTTGTGTATGTGCATATATGTATATATATATACACACACTTCATTTTCTTGTTATTATTTTCTTTCAAGTAGTTTAAGTTTCATTTCGAATTCCCAAGTCTCTCTCTCTCTCTGTTAATTTCCCCCTTTCTTCCCTGGAGTAGGGGAAAAGGGAATAATAGAGAATATCTGTCACTGGGTTGGTGGTTGGCCCAGTCCTAACCCTTGAAATGAAGGTATCAGTTTAAAGATGCTGAGCAGCACATGCCAGCTTTGGTAGTGAATGACTATATTCATGTGAGAGGACCATGGTTATCTCAAAATAATCAATTTAATAGTGTGGGTGAGATAGCAAATGTAAATGGCTTTGACAAAGGTGTCTGGAAAATCTTAACTATTATAGCTTGTCTAAACAACATTATTGTAGTCAAATTTCAGTCTCAAAATGGTAGAAATTTCAATATGCAGTAGGTGAGGGCTTGGATGGAGTTGTTTTTGTTTTGGTTTTTTTTTAATGGCTGTTTTTCTTGTTTTTTGTTTGAAGAGACCTCTAAGATCATCAAGTCCAACCATACCTATCAGAACCAGGGCCCTAAGGAGAGCATCTAAATGTTTCTTAAACACCTCCAGGGACAGTGACTCCACCACCTCCCTGGGCCGTCTGGACCAAGACTTAACCCTTTAAGGAAAGAAATTTCTCCTTAGAGATCTAATACAAATGTCCCCTGCTGCAACTTGAGGCCATTTCCTCTTGTCCTCACAGTGCTAAAGAGTTTATTTCTTTTTGGGGTCCACTATACTGATTGTGTTGTCAACAGGGCAGGGAGATGGAGGTGCAGGAGTGCCATTTATGCCACAGTAATTATTAAAAGGCAATTTCTCTTCTGAGCTTCTTGGAGAAACTTCTCTAGTGTAACTGCAAGCCTAAGAAAACTGTGTTGCCATCAATATGCCACACCCTGTTTCTCTGCCGTTTTCAGTTGAAGAAATAGCAGTAGTTAGTCTCAGGTGGACACAGACAGAACTTTTGTCCCTGTTCTTTAGTTGTAGGAAAAAGTTTGGGGATTTGAGGAGGGAATATTTTGTCTTCCACACTCTTTGCTCTTCAGTTGCCCTGAGATTATTTCCATCCCTCCCTCCCTCATTGCCCATGGCCTGCCTCCTTGTTATCAGTGCCTTTTGGGCAACTTTTACTGGGTGATAGAATCATTGTTCTTCCTTTGGGTGTCACCAGCAGCTGATAGAAGAGGAGGTGCTGCCTGAATGTAGACTCTGCATTATCAGCATCAGCTGCTTCTGAGTGATATGCTGACAAGTCTGGGCAGGCAGACAGAGGAATGTGTCAGCCTGCCACAAGCAAGAGAACCCAAGTTAGTGACCTATCTCTGCTTCAGTTAATATTTCTATTGCAGTGCCTGCTCCTTTAAACCTGGCATATGTGCTGCTGTTGCTCTTGGGAGTACTTGAAATAATGCATTTGTTTCATTCAACATTCCTTTTTCAGTTTGTTTTGATATTCTGCTCTTGTAAAAAGCTTTGCTCATGGGAGCGAATGAGGGAGAGAGAATCACAGAATCAGATTAAATTGGTGTAAAGAGGCAGCTGGTGCAGAGCAGGTCATGAATCAAAATTCTGATCTGTTGCAGAAGTATTAGGAAAGGTAAATGGCTTATTTCATCCAAAGGTGAGACATCATGGATAAACCCGCGCTGCTCTGTAGCATATTAACAATAAGGGGCTTTAAGGATTGGATTATTGCCATCTACAGCAATCCCTTATGGGGAGGGGAGAGAAGAAAGAAAAAAGTGGAGTTTGAAATGTGCTCCTCCCCTGTGGTGATGGTTGCTACTGAAATTTGCTGTGACCTGGCCACTGATTCTGAAGTTGTAACTGGTTAAGACAGGCAGGTGTAATAACAGCAAGAGGCTAGTGTGGAATAGCATCTGTATCGCTGTCCTCAGGCAGGTGTGTTAAGCGGAGAAGGTTCAAGACTGGCAAGCTAAGTGGAGAATGACAGAATTGTCAGGTTGGAAGGCACCTTAAAGTTCATCTAGTGCCAATCCCCCTGCCATGGGCAAGGACACCTCCCACTAGATCAGCTGGCTCACAGCCCCAGCCAGCCTGGCCTTCAAAACTTCCAGGGATGGGGCTTCTCACCACCCTCATGGGAAAGAACTTCTTCCTAACATCTCATCTAAATTTCCCCTCTTCCAGTTTTGATCCATTCCCCCATGTCATATCACTACCTGACATCCTAAAAAGTCCCTCACCAGCCTTCTTGTAGGCCCCTTGC
Organism: Bucco capensis; assembly: GCA_013396975.1. NCBI lineage: Eukaryota > Metazoa > Chordata > Aves > Piciformes > Bucconidae > Bucco > Bucco capensis. The sequence goes on from VWZO01017919.1 coordinate 22,410, forward strand.
AGATACTGGAAGGCCACAAGAAGGTCTCTTCAGACCCTTCTCTTCTCCAGACTGAATGTCCTGGTTTGACCAGAAGAACTAAGAATTTGCTAGGGTCAAAAGAACAATCTTTTTGAAAGGACCTCCCAGATGCCCCCTCTCCCCAAATGGGGACAGCAAAATAAAATGAGACACCGGGTTCACAGGTGGTGAATTATAAGAATAACTTTATCAATATTTAAATGCTACAATAATATGAAAAAAAAAATGATAGAAAGGGAAAAAGTTTGTTAGTTGAGAATACTTCAGGGCCTCCTTAAATTGTTAGGATTACACAGGTCTGGTAAATCGGACAGGCCTAATCACCTCCCCTTATCAGAAAAACTCCCACTCTTTACTGAAAACAAATCCCTCACCCCTTCCCAGGAGGCAAAAAGAGGAGTTAATCCAGCTGGCCAAGATATTAAAGAAGACCAGCCGATCAATTCCTTCCTCCCTCTTAAAGGGAAAATGACATACACATTAAAAGACCCCTTATTCTTCAATTTTAGTCACCCTATGACACTGAACAATCCCAACTCTCTCAGACTGTCCTCATAGGAGAGATGCTCCAGCCTCTGATCATCCTCATGGCCCTGCTCTGGACACCTTTGAACGTGTCCATATCTTTCTTATACTGGGGGCTCCAGAACTGGATACAGTATTCCAGGTGAGGTCTCACCAGAGTGGAGTAGAGGGGGAAGAATAGTGAGTCTTTCTGTAGTTGCTGTTCCCTGAGTATCTTGGATGTATAAAATCAGTGTGTGGGGGGGCCAGAAAGTTCATTTTCACAGGCTTTCAGGTTAGCAGCTTCTTCCCTTGACTAGAGATGATTCCATTCTCATCTGTCTACTTAACCAGGAGCTGACAGCTGAAGTGATAGCTTATAGGTAACACAGATTAGGTGTTTCCTTTTCTTCTTAAGCTGATCTGTGCTTCCACTGCAATACAGATCTTGGTAGTTCTGCTTTTCTTCAAGGTAAGCTGCTGATTCCTGCAGTTGTTGCTGGAAGTGATCCATGCTGAGCCCAGTGGGTATATGATGGAGTTGTAGGGATGAGCAAAGAGTGAATGTTTGCTCTGTCTCTGCACAATCAGGAAATTTTGCAGTATTCTGGACACTAGGACACTAGCTTCTAAAAGAACAACACCAACTAAAATGGACAAGATAGCCATCTTGGCATCAATGGTGTGGGGTTTTAGTTTATCTGAAATGCCATGGGGCATCTAGGTTTTATCTGGACGGCTTTCAGGGTTTGGCAGCAATGACATTTACTTCCATGTCCAAAGAAATTCAGGAACATTGCTGCATCCTGTCTTTGCTGACTCTGCAATGCAGCAGCATTGGGCTGTGAGCCCAAACCTTCCGACTCAGAGGTAGGAACCACCAAATGGGCAAGACTTAGAGCAGAAACAAGATAACCACAGAGAAATGTAAATTTGAGATGAGGAGATAAAACTTCTGTTTCAAGTCCTTCATGAGCAGGCTATAATTAGGCTAGAATTGTCTTTAAGGATTCAGTGCTGTCAAGTCAAAATTCAGTTGCCTCTTAATCAGCATACAGTATCTTTGTGGTCTTTCATGCTTGAGACAAACCTCCATTCACTCTTTGTGCAGTACCACAGCCAACAGGTCTGCACAACAAATAACCACTCTGGAAAACTTCTTTCCTAGTCGTTCTTCAGTGATGTCTAATTCCTTTTGGGTTCACTTGTCTTAATTTCTTTTATGAGTATTTTGCTAGTTCGACTGTAAGTATTTGTCAAGGGTTAGGGCTGGGCCAGCCACCAACCCATGGAGTCATAGAATGGCTCCAGGTTGGAAGGGACCTTAGAAATCATCTAGTTCCAACCCCCCTCCCATGGTCAGGGATACCAATCACTAGACCAGGTTGCCCAGGGCCACACTGAGCCTGGCTTTGAACACTGCCAGGGATGGGGCATCCACAACCTCACTGGGCAACCTGTTCCAGTGCCTAACCACCCTCCAGGTAAAGAACTTCCTTCTAATCTTTAATCTAAATTTCCCCTTCTTCAGCTTGTAACCATTCCCCCTTGTTCCGTTACAATCTGACCAGCTGAAAAGTATCTCCCCTTCTATTTTATAATCCCCCTTTAGGTACTGAAAGAGGGCTATAAGATCCCCTTGAAGCCTTCTCTTTTCCAGGCTGAACAACCCCAACTCCTTCACCCTGTCCTCGTAGGGGAGGTTCTCCAGTCCTTTGATCATCTTTGTGGCCCTCTTCTGGACTTGCTCCAACAGCTCCACATCTTTTTTATGCTGAGGAACCCAAACTCAGGTGGCGTCTCACAAGGGCAGAGTAGAGGCAGAATTACCTCCCTAGACCTGCTGGTCCTCTACAGCAATAGGAGAGGTTGTGTTCCATGCAACTTAGCCTCAGGGACAGCTTTCTCCAACACAAACATGTCTTTAGAGAGCAGGTGGTGAATTCTTGTGGCTCGGCACAGGCCTTGGGACATGTTGCTTTTAGGGGAAATAAGATGTTTTTAGTAAGAGTTAACATCAAATTTAATGGTTTATTTTCCAGCAAGCTAAAAAGTAATGTTTGAAACTACGGAGAGCCTTCTCTTAGCAGGATTTAACAGGTGGTATTTCATTTATTAACTGCTGTCCAATGTTTGTTTGTTTCTCTAATGAGCAGAAGGGTGGACATTGTAGAACTCCTTAAGCAGCAGTGATTATGCAACTGATCCTGTTATTGTAGAGCCTAAGTCCTTACTAGTCCCTGAGCACCAGCTGCTGCTGTTCTGGTTGCTGGTTTTTTTTTTTTTCATTCTCTTTCTTCCTCTTTGTCCCCTCCCTGTTTCATTGGTGAAGAAGTTATTTTCTTTCCTGTGTTGTTGCTTCCTTCCCTCTCTGATGCCAGTGAGACAGTGGCTAATTTGGGTTTGTTCTGAATTCAGTATGCTGCAAAATCAAACTGCTCTTGCATATCACACAGAGTATGGGATGTGTAGAGAAATGAATTGTTTCATGAGAAGTAGAGTTGCTTGATAACTTGATGAGTACATAAGAAAGGGCATTTGCTTGGATCTGAATGAAATGTGATTGCAAATGGCCTTTGAAACTAGGGTCAAAAGTTATGATTTCATGTTCTCATGCTGTTAAAAGCATGTACAAACCTGTCTCGGTTTTCTCTTCCTTCTCTCAATCCTCCAACCCCCACCAGGGATCACCAAATAAAATATAGTACTCCTGTGTATAAGATGAGATAGTTGTAAATCTCGTGATTTACAGCCAAGTGACCTCACTACAGTGTAATAAAGGCAGTGGGTATATTGTAGAAATGCTCTCTTACCCTGTGCACATTGTACTCTCAGTTCACAGTTTTATGTCATGTGTCAATTTCATGTTGCATGGCTTCCCATAACACGTGACCACAGCCAGGCTGCTTTAATCTGCGGTAAAATTCATAGAATCACAGAATCATTAAGCTTGGAAAAGACCTCCAAGATCGAGTTCAACCATCGACTCAACACCCCCAATACTGCTAAACCCTGTTGCCAAGTGTCACTTCGGCATGTTTTTTTGAACCCCTCCAGGGATGGTGACTCTACCCTGGGAAGTCTGTACCAATGCCTAACCACTCTGGCAGGGAAGAAATTGTTCCTAATATCCAACCTGAACCTCCCCTGGTACAACTTGAGGCTGTTTCCTCTATTGCTAGTTACCTGGGAGAAGATACCAACCTTCACCTCCCTCCAAAGTCCTTCCAGGGAGTTGTACACAGTGAAAAGGTCTCCCCTGAGCCTTCTCTTCTCCAGGCTAAACATCCCCAGTTCCGTCACAATACTTGTGCTCTAGACCCCTCACAAGCTTTGTTGCCCTTCTTTGGACATGCTGCAGCACTTCAATGCCCTTCTTGGAGAGAGAGAGAGTCCAAAACTGAGACCAGGATTTGAGATGCAGCCTTACTAGTGCTGAGTACAGGGGGGATGATCACTGCCCTAGTCCTGCTTTGGAAACCTGCCTGTTCTGTACTGGTGATGAGGCAAGAGATGGTAAACTTCTAGATTGCGATGCTGTACTCTGCTTACAGATGGACTAAGTATACCAGATACAAGTCCCAATAGAGAAGAAATAGTAGTCATTCTGTGATGCCACATTATTTGCTACACTGCTTGTGTTTCCACATCATTGTAATATATAACAATCATAAATAGGCTCTAGTGCTTAGTGTCCTGTATCAGGAAATAATTTGGAGATAAGAGTTTAAAGTCCTTATTTACAGAACCAGAATCACAGATGTTGGAAGAGACCTCTAAGATCAAGTCCAACCATACTTAGCACTACCATACCACTAAACTACGGCCATAAGCAGAGCATCTAAATGTTTCTTAAACACCTCCGGGGACATTGACTCTACCACCTCCCTGGTCAGCCTGGCCCAAGATTTAACAACCCTTCAGGAAAGAAATTTCTCCTTAGATCTAATCTAAATATCCCCAGCTGCAACTTGAGGCCATTTCCTCTTGTTCTCTCACTGCTAACCCTGGAGAAGAGATCTACCCCATCCCACTCCAACCTCCTTTCAGGGAGCTGGAGAGAGCAATAAGGTCTCTGCTGAGTCTCCTCCAGACTAACCAACCCCAGTTCCCTCAGCTGCTCCTCATAAGTATGTGCTGAACAAGTTATAGGGAGTGCAATGGATACATTTTCTTGCTCAAGGTGTCTTTACTGTGGCTCAGGTATTTGGGAAGATGGCAAGTTGTCTCTGGATGTGCAAAAGTGCTGTCCTTTGTAAGAAATTGTGATCTTTTTTGGTCTGAGCTATATTTGCTGGAATTTCTTTTCTTTCAGTGACAATATGCCTCAGTTTGCTTTAGGTGGACCAGGAGTTCAGAAGATAGCTGCATGCAAAACACGTCCACTTCAGTCCTGTCTACTCACAGCTGTACTTCCCAAATTTCTCATGGCAGGAACACTTGAGTTCTGAATTAGAAAATCCTGTGTTTCTCAAGTTTAGCCCTGCCCAGTTATGCATGTCCAATTAATTTTTTTACAGCCACATTTCTCAGTTATTTGTTTATTTCTATTGTGGATGAAAACTCTGCTAGAGTTAATACCTCAGCCCTGCAGTTCTGGCACTAGCAATGCAGTTATACTTTGTCAGAACTTCTAATACTGGAGAAGATCAGAAAGTCCTCAAGAGGAAGGAAGGACTGCAAAGATTTTTCTTGAAAAATAACCCCCAAACCAATCAAATAGCTAAATCTCATGGCTATCTCTTCGTCACCATGCTGGTGAGGATGCCCTGGTCTAATGTAGAGTTTCCAAAAGTAATGTTTGTGTAGGTCCTATAGCTTTATTGAGACTTTTGAAATTGCATTTCAGACCTTCTTGATTAAGATATTATGTGGTCCTCATCCCAGAGTTCTTCTCAGTGACCTTGAAACTTCTGTGAGATGGCTTTCTGTGTCTTTTGGGAACCATAACATCAGAATGTCCTGAATTGGAATGGACCCACAAGGATCATTGAGTCCAACAGGAAAACCCCCAAAATTACACCCTGTGCCTGAGGGCCTTGTCCAAACAGTTCTTGAATTCTGTCAGGCTTGATGTTGTGACTACTCCCCTGGGGAGCCTGTTCCAGTGCTCCACCACTCTGGGGGAAGAACCTTTTCACAATACCCAGCCAAACCCTCCCCTGCATAGCTTCATGCCATTCCCTTGGGTCCTGTCACTGGTCAATAGAGAGAAGACATCTCCTGCCCCTCTGCGTCTCCTCATGCAGAAGCTGGTAGAGCAGGATGAGATCTCCCCTCTGTCTCCCCTTCCCCAGGCTGAACAAATGAAGTAACTTCAGCTGTTCCTCCTACAGCTTCCGCTCTAGAACCTTTATTTGTGGCCTCCTTTGTACACTTTCTAGTAGGTTTATGTTCTTTTCATGTTCTGGTGCTCAAAACTGCACCCTGTCATCTCTGGCCATGAACTAGATGTAGGGTTTTTTTTTGTTTGTTTGTTTTAAATAAAGTAATTGAAGCAATTTAGAAGTCAGACTGTAACTTACTAGCTAACTTGTAAAGGTCACAGGAGACCTGCCTCAAAACACTTTGTAAAACATTAGGTTATGAACCTGCATAAAGCATCTTTGTGTCAGATTTGTTATGTGATATTTCCAGATACCAAAACAAATACTTTAAGAACAGTGAAGTGGAAGTCAATAAACATGGTTTAACCTGGACTTGAGAAGTACAACAGCTTCTTTTTGAAATCCAGACCTGCTAGCTCAGGACTTTGCCCAAGAATTTATTTGAATTCCAGAATAATAGGGATTCTTAT
>VWZO01017920.1:0-11798 GCA_013396975.1 Bucco capensis
GGCAAGAAAGAAAAGGGGTTCAAGGAGCTTACCATCTGACAGGGTTCGTACAACAACATCTTGTGTGGAGACTCCAGGCCCGTGTTTGTTGTAAGCTACCACTCGGAAACTGTACTCTGTGTATTTCTTTAAGCCATTGATGGTGTAGGAGAGTCCTCCTACATCAACATCCTGTTCAGAAGGAAACACAGACACCCCAGGCAAGGTCAGAATCAGGCTTGCAACCATTCTTTAGCTCTCGCTCAGCACTGAGCAGCTCCCCTCTGGCTCTGCTCTTCTCCAGGCTCAGCAGTCCCAGGGCTCTCAGCCTTTCCTCCTGTCAGAAATGCTCCAGTGCCCTCAGCATCTTTGGAGCCTCTGCTGGACTCTCTCCAGTAGTTCCTTGTCTCTCTTGAACTGGGGAGCCTAGCACTGGACTTAGGACTTCAGCTATGGCTTCACTAGGGCAGAGTAGAACCTCCCTCGACCTGCTGGTCACACTCTTCATGCCCAGGAACCATGCAAGCATCACTTACACCATCAGAGCCAGAACTGTCCTGTGCTGATATAGCTATTATCTGTGTTCTCCCCTCATGATATGATTGACTCCCCCAAAAGCTATTTGATGCTGATGAACATCTAAATGGGCTATCACCAAAAAAACCACTGGTTTAATCCCAAGACATGCACATTCCATGATGGATTTGTAATTCTAAGTATTTCCCTATTTTAGATTTTTAATTCTAATTAATTCCATATTTTAGGCTAAAGGATTCAGTCAGAAAAATGAACACTTCACAAGGTGTTCACTTTTCAAGTAAAAGCACAATAGAAGAAGAAGAAAGGCTGATGATGGCTTTGTCTCCCTGTACCTGTTCAGTGTCCTGCCCCTTCTCCATGTAGTAGAGCTTGTAGTTCTGGATCTCCCCGTTGCCAGACAGTGGAGTTTCCCAGGTGACAGTGACAGAGGTGGGGGAACTGGCGTGTGCTCGGATGTTGGGTGCTGGCCCAGGAAGCTGAACTGCAAGGCAAGCATGAAACCCTGCTAGTCACCAAGCCTGACCACTAACACCTTCCAGAGCTAATTCTTTTAGCATCACTTTCACTATTAACCAGCCCCAGATAAAAGCTCTGGGCAGTTGTTTTCTCACATTTCAGCATTTCACAGGCATTTGAGTATTGCCAGAGAAATGGTAGCAGCTGGCTTTGTTCTGTTCCCCTGCAATGACTTCTGGGCTGTAATTAATCATTAAGGCTGGAAAAGATCTCTAAGATCACTGAGTCCAACTGTTAACCTAACACTGCCAGGTCACCACTAAACCATGTCCCTCAGCACCACATCTGCATGGTTTTTGAACCCCTCCAGGGATGGGGACTGCACCACCACCTCCCTGGGCAGCCTGGGCCAGTGCTTAACCACTCTTGCAGGCAAGATATTCTTCCCAATATCCAACTTGAACCTCCTCTGGTACAACTTCAGGCTGTTTCCTCTCATTCTGTCACTTGTTACCTGGGAGAAGAGACCAGCCCCCACCTGGCTCCAACCTCCTTTCAGGGAGCTGGAGAGAGTGAGAAGGTCTGTCCTGAGCCTCCTTTTCTCCAGACTAAACAACCCCAGTTCCCTCAGCTGCTCCTCACAAGAGTTGCACTCTAGACCCTTCACCCCAAGTCAAATTCCTTTTGTCCTGAATGATCCTAACAAATGACAGATTTTTGCATTTCCTTTTATCTCTCTCAGTTAATGACAATTCAGGTGCATTCCTCTTACAATAGAACATTAGAGAACTGAACAAGCAATACCCTATCAGTCCTTCCTCATGCTGAGAATAAATATCCCATAAGCACACCACCTCGGAAAATCATTTCAAAACTATGCAAGTGCAGCTTCTAAGGGCATCAAGTCATTCTGGGAAAGGTCATGAATGAGGAAAACAAACCAGAACCAACCCAAATCAGTCCCAAGGTCCAGAAGGCTCAGAGGACTTGCAGCTTACCTTCTGGCTGAGTTGCCACCTTGAGTGGTACTGAGCTCTCCCCAGGGCCATGCTTGTTCTGAGCCACAACTCTGAAGACATAAACTGTTTCTGGCATCAGGTTTTGGATTGTCACTTGTGTCTCTCCAGGACGACTTGTGTTTTCAACACGTTCCCTTCAGAAGAGAAAAGGATTGGGCACAGAAACAATCACTGATTAGGAAGAGAGCTTGAAGGGGTAAAGAAAGGAGTAGTTGTTACTAAGATCACAGAATCATTAAGGTTGGAAGAGACCTCTAAGATCATCAAGTTCAACCACACCTATCACCCCCATGCCACTAAACCATGGCCCTAAGTAAAACATCTATACATTTCTCAACCCCCTCCAGGGATGGTGACTCCAACACCTCCCTGGGCAGCCTGGGCCAAGACTTAACAATCCTTTCAGTGAAGAAATTCCTCCTGACATCCAATAGATGTGTCCTGTTTGACTCTATCTAATGTGTTAATGACATGAGTATTTCTCCTGCACTGCCTACACAATAAAACAGTAAGATCCCAAAACTGCTGATGACAAACAGCTTCTAATTCTGGAACTTCTCTTTAAAAATGAAAGTACCAAAGCAAAAGAATAAATTCTACTCAACACCACGAAACTCTTAAGTTTCTTCATTATTCTGCTAACAGCATGTGCTAATTCATAGTGACACTTCATCCTACTCCTCAGAAACCAGAAGCAGCACACAGAGAGTCTGGTGAGATTCCAGGTGTTTCTGTTAATATTGTGGGGCTCCCTTTCTCTATTTCTAAAGCATTCCTTCTCCAAACCTTCCTTAGTGCCTCCCTAATACTTAGACTGTCTAAGAGCACTCCTGGGCTCTTTCTGCAGCCTCCCAGCAGACATCTGTGGTGTCCCCACAGCAGCAGTGGAGTCCCCACAAGGCAGTGCCTGCCCATGTCTCTGCATGTCACTGCTGTTGGCAGCGGCTCACCCTTGGATCAGGCACTGGGAATCAGACACCTGAGAAGCTTCTGGCAGACTAGGGGGAGGATGCTTACCACCTCCAGCCACACCAAGGGGACAGCTCTGGACTACCAGACCTCCTGGTTTGTCTACAACGAGTGAGCTGAGTGGCAATAGCAAAAAGGCTGATGTTTTGCCAGCCGGAGGCTGTAATCCAGGTGGGAGAATACACTTTGTGAATTGAGGCAACCAGGAGGCTTCATTCCCTGCCGAGATCCTCCACCACAGCCCTGGGGAGCCACCACAGCCTGCACGCAAGGTGGATCAGGAGCTTGGTTAGTTCTTAGCGAGCTCAGGAGAAAGAGGAAGAGTCCAAGATTCATTAATCATCCAGCAGCTCCAGCCTTTATTTCAAGCACAGTGCTGCTGGCGCCGGAGCCTTCACAGAGCTCCCGCTGGGTACCGGCACCTACAGCCTGTCCTGCCCTACAAGAGAGCTCCCTGGAAAGCCCAAGAGAAGAATATCACAGAGAAGGAATCCAAACCTCCCCACGGAGAAAATAGAGGGGAAAATGTGCCTGCTTGGAACATGATCCTCACAACCTTTTGTCTGCCAGACTCTGATCAGTTCCACAGCAGAGGGCAGGCGATTCTCATCCGATGATTAGCTGCTATTAAGCCATGTTTAGTGCAGAAGCCCAGGCAAAAGCATTCCACAGTCTCCCTGCTCCTACCTTCCAGCCATTATGCTTTACTTTATATCACAGAAACAGGATGCCAAAATGCCCATTTCTAATGTATTTCTTTTTAAGTCAACTGCTACAGTTGATTTAGCATAACTTGCTTGAAAACACTTTGAAAGCCCTGTTGATTTCTGCACCTACACAGAGGGAAACAAGACACTTAACTGTAACTAAAGAGCTATTTAAACACATCTTCTAGAATATTCTCCATCGTTGCATAAACAGCTTCATTACTTTCAGGTTTTTATCAATTTCCATTGTTAAATGAGCAGCATCACCAGGGCACATCTGAATTAAATATGTTCACCAAAGGTTTTTTCTTCTTTTCATGCTTATAAAGCATTTTTTGGCAAGAAAGCAGCTGACAGAGAAGTGAGAGACCCACTAAAGAAACAGCATACCCACCACAGAATGAACCTGGGGGGGGGGAGCAGAGAAAAAGAGAATTCTTCTCCCCTCACTGACTTTCCCAGTTACAGCTAGTGCAAAATGTTTGCTTGAAAATGCATTTCCAAAGGGATAGCTTCCTTTAGGAGGTGTCTCAGGCACAATGATGGCATTTGAAAAAGCCCAGAGGAAGTGCCAGCTGATTCCCAGCTGTGGAATAACATTTCTCTCCCATTGACATGCAAAATATATTGTATTTTCTGCCTCCTGTCTAAATGCACTCACTGATTTTATCTAGGGGGAAAAAAAAAACAGCACTCCAAGGTTATTACTTAAAATTACCCATTAAAAATATCAACATTATTTTTATGGAAAGACAACATTTATCAAAAAATAAACAGACACACCAAAGTAGTGCAGTTTGCAGTAATGACTAGGAGCTGTGCCTTCCCTCACCACAGTATGTTAAAAATATGTTGAGATTCATCTCATTAAGTGCTCTATGAATCTCTCATTTATATCCTTTCTTAGGGAGCCCTGAGCACCTCTGATGAGCTCTGATGTGTTTAGGTAGGCACCATAGGTAACAAAGCAGCTGGTCTGTCTCAATAACTAGATTGCCCAACAGAACATGATGACTATTCCAACTCATCCCAGTGTAATCCTCAACCAAAGAGCTCTGTAAAGCAGAGTTGGGGTTTGGAATGGCTATTGAGTGCCTAAGGAGAAAAGCCTAGAGTGCAAAACCAAGCATCCACCTGGAAACGTGAAGTTAGAAGTTACACTTATCCATATAAAACACAACCTTCAGGGAATGATTCCAAAGGGAATGGTGTCAGTGTCAGCTGGAGACCCTGACACTGGGACAGTCTGACTGCACACCACTGAACTCCACTATGATACCATTCTAATAGAGTATCTCACAGGTGTCATTTCCCACCCACATCCTAGCTATTTTGCTTAGTTTTGGCCAAACTTTGAAAGTTTGGAGTTTTACTGTGTGTTTCTCTGAAGTTTGACAGAGCCAAAGCTTCCTTTGCCCCCCAGCACATTTGACTTTTCCTCCCCTTTTGGGGGAACTGCCTTCACTGTGGAAGGCAGAAATGACCACAGAACTAGAAGGAAAACAACAACTACAGTCAGATCAGATGCCTTTGGTTCAGGGCTAAGTCAGGAGACATCTGCTTCATTCACCCATAATTGCCTCAATAAAAGCCTCTCTCTGACATCATCTAGCCAATGTGGAGCCATGCCACCAGCTGGTGACACTCTGAAGCCAGAAGCAGATGAACAAGCCCAAACCAGTCACCTTCATCACAGCTCATTTCCATGCCCTTCAATGCTCCTCTTCCATGGATGGTTGCAGTTTCTCTGTTAAAAGAGTAACCACCACCAAGTCCTCCAGACCTCTGCTCTCCTTCCCTCCTCCTCAGCAGACACCACATACCCTCAATGCCAGCCTGAATCATTTCAGAGGTGATCCAACCACCCACTACATCTTGGGTGCCTTTGGCATTTTTGCTGTAGTTCCTTGTTTGGTGCTGCTGCTTACAAACCTTCTGGAACATTCAACTTAGAGGCAACGTTGTTCTCCAAGTTCAGAAAGTGTAATATGTAATTCCTCTGGGGGCAGGGGCAGAAGGCTTCAGCTCTTGGCAGCTGAAGCAGTTGGTGGCATAAAGTTAACAAGAGGCACAGGAAGAGCCTTCCACAGGAGTGCCTCATGAGTGGGGCAGGGAAACCATGTTCCAGTCACCTTGCAATCCTCCAAAGAAGCTCAAAGGAAAAGTTAAGGAACACCTAACCACACTGCTTTGATGATCTTCTTTCACTGAATAGATGAAAATAAAAGGAAGGCAAACCAGCAGTGGCTGAGGAACCAGACACCTTATACACTGAAGAGAGATGGAAATGCTCCTACAGTTCACAAGATGACTCTGTGCAGCCCTTTCCAGATGGCTGAGAGCTGTCAGGATATCTCGCTAACCCATTCTATGCTCTACATGGCTTCTGGTTTCTCACAAGCCTGATTTAAAAGGGAAATAAATATCTAGTTTGATCAATGCTCAGACACATAAGAGACAACACAGAGGTGACTAAAAGGATCCAGTAATGCAGGCCATGAAAATGGCAGATGTAGGCAAAAAGAGAATGGTGTGAGGAGATGTACCTAGGCACTTAAATCTGCAGCAAAGATAGATGATCATGTATAATTCAAGGACCACAAAGGAAGCACTTCAGCAGTGCTGTATACACTGAAGAAGAAAGGAGAGTTGCACACCCAAGTTTCACTTCTAGACTTTCTGACTTCCAGCTGCTTAGGTGTGTATGTGACACTCATCTATTCTGTTTTATTCAATAACCAACCAACAGTCCCTCTCCAGCAAATTGCTTCCTAAAACCCTAGTGGTTACAACTAGGAAGGTGAAGGAGGAGAGGCAAGAAGCAAGAATGACTGGCAAGATCCCACCTTTCTCCCTCTCTCACTTCAAGTATCTCCAAGAAGAACGAAAATTACTAAAATAAGGAAGTAGTAGAAAAAAAACATTTGTGTGGCAAAGAAAATGTTCCTAGTTGCCTCAGTTAACAGTCCTGAGCTTGGACAAGATGCTTGTCCATGGAATTAAGGAAGATTGGCAATTAATCCAGAGTAGTTGTGTGGTTTATATTCTCTTCAAATGACTTTGAGTCTCACGCTCCAGTCAGCAAGCAGAGAGAGAATTTTCTCTCGAGTAATAACTCTGATAAGCAAGCCAATTTGCAATTAATTAAGCACTGCTCAAAACAATTGTTAGCACCAACTTCATCCAACTTATCACAACAATTGGAAACCATCATTCTCCCAGCAGTAGATCCCATCAGGAAGAAAACCAGGGAGATTGAAGGAAACAATCAGGACAATAGGTCAAAAACTCACCAGGTTCACGAAATGTAGAGGCTTACTAGGAGAGAATCAACACTTCCCTGACACCCACCACAACATCTCACCCACACCTCTACACTCAGACTCCATTTACAGGGTTTTCAAGCAGAAAGTGGCTGCTGGCTCTCAACAGCCCATGGTTATCTGGAGGATGCTCACTGTGGATGGCACCGCTAGCAGGGTCAGTGCTCCTGAAGAGGTGTTTCACTCTAGGCTCACTCATCCTTGCTGAGCAGTCTGCTACAAGCAGGTAGCAACTGTTTGCAGTCAATCAAACAGAGGCACGAGCATTGCCCACAGGAAGATGTGTATGCAGCAAGGAAGCAAAAGAAAAATGCATTTTCTCTCCCCAGGGAACACAAGCCCTCAGGCTCTGTAGCCTGTGGGATTGGAGCATCCAAGAGTTAAGGTTTATAGCGCTTCTATGCAAAGCTAGCAGGAAGGGAAGTCATGGCAGAGCAACAACCACTTCACACATCAAGATCTTTACCTGTTTATACCTTCCTTGGTGTAGAAGATTGAGTAGGTGAGGTTGTCTCCTTGAGGGTCTGACACAGGTGTCCTCCAGGTGAGCCTGATGAAGCGAGTGGAGACGAGGGTGGCCACGACGTCGCGCGGGGCTGAAGGCAGCGGTCCTGTTGTCGCTGGTGCTAGATGGTCATTAGTGGCACTGGTCAGTGAAGTGGGAGGTAATGTTGGGATGGCAACATCTTGTCATGTGCAAACATTGGGGAATATGAAGGGCAAACATCACCACGGGTTTAAAAAAAAGAAAACAGGGAAAAAAAAGAAACACAAAAGAAATAAACAAAACCACGATGGGAAACAAAAGAAAATGAACACACACATACACACACACAAAAAAGGCCATTAAACTGAAGGCTGACATGCAGGCAAAGGTAACTACTGAAAACTAATGGGAACTAGTAAAGGACACATCACTGTCGAGCAAGCAGACCAGATCTCCACTGTAATGGAAGTGGCAAGGGAAAGGGAAGGGTGAAAACTGAGCATAAAATATGACCTCGTCAGAGGACATACCAGCAGCAAACAATATTTTCATTTCTTTGTAAACCGGATGGGATATCAAATGTTTACCAATAAAAAAACCCAACTTGGATTATCTACCCAAATACACATTCAGAACCAATTTTCTACTTTAATTCATTAATCTGCAGAGTTAATTTATACTCTTCTCAATCATAAAATAAACCAGACCCAATTCCTTTAAGAAATGCAAACTCATCCAGGTTGTTCAATCAGACACTGAAGCCAATGGACATGGTAACTGCTTTCTGAACTGCTTGGGTTCTGCTACTGCCAGGGGGAAGCTGTGGTGACAAACTTGCCATGGCAGTGGAAATACACACTCCAACTTCCATGAAGGTTTTCTTTCCTCTCCATCATAACACATATTTTACATTATTTTACAAAGATACCAAGAAGCATAAATAACTCTTTGCTTCATGTTATACGAAGACAAACTTTCTTGTGCTAAGTCGTGTACATCTTCCTGCAGTACTGCTTTCCAGCTGGGATAAATGTCTGGGATTATGGCATTAAAAGGTTGGCAAGTTAACAGCACAAGCTGTAATGTACAAAGAGCTCTTCTCCAAATCCTATTAAAGCAATCCAGCCACTAAATCTAACAGTAATATGCAGAGTAGCTGGACCCCAATTACCACAGAGCATTACAGGAAGCACAATTAGTAACAAAATCCTAAAGCTCAGGACACTCTGAATTTTTCTGGGTTCTTAGCTATTTACCAAGCTTAAGCCACACGATGACATTTGCCACATGGGAATCTATGCTCATGTGTTCACTTATTAATTATGGACACAAACTAAAATGGCTCAGACTTTCCCCAGGAAGAAGTTCAGGACTAGCAGAGCTTTTGTGGAGAGCTGCAGAATCTGCACCTAACTTACTCCCAGAATATGTGGACTTGGGTCTTGACAGACACAAAAACCTTGACTGAACCAGAAAATGTTACCTAACAAACAAGCCTTGAGGCAGACACACTGAGAACATCTCAGCTGCACTGAAAGGTCATCAACAACTTGATTTTAAATCCTGAAAAACCCTTTGTCAAGCAAAGCATCACCTCACATGGAGGTCCTGAACCACCAGAACTCATCTCTTCATTTCTACTTCTTGGGCAACTGCTGTTAATGGTGGGAGAACAAATCATGTGCTTTCATCAGATTTGCCCAGTGCCATCAGAACTCTGAGACACCTCATTGTCTCCCCTAAAACACTGCTGGGCACAGCAGTACAAGGACAGGGCTGTACTTCTGGAGGCCAGTGACCACCACAAATGAGTCCCAGCTCCATGGGGCCATGGGCAATGCCCTCCCTCCTCACCTGCTAGTGTGCCTGTTACTGTTCCATCCCACCCTTCCTGAAGCTCTTGGCCATGTTTGAGATCCTCTCTCAGGTACTGCCCACCCTGTCAACTGGGAAAGCTTCACTCCCCCAGCAAGTACTGATGCAAATGCAATCACCTATTTAATTCACACTTCAATTACATGGGTTTTTTACTTTTGTGCTGAAATCAAGAACTTTTACTTCACTACCTGTATCTTTAAAGGATTCTGCAAGACTCCCTGAGCTAGGAACAGAGATATTTTGCTACTGAAAACACAGATCACAAGAAGACAAGTACTCAAGAGTATCTTCTTAATTATCCTTTCCACACTACAATAGCCACAGATCACAGTGAAGTATTCTCCAGCATCCCTCTCCCCATCAATAGACTATACCATTCATTTCATATGCATGGCAAAATTCTCACCTATTTTTTATGCTCCCATAATTAGATTTCTTACAGAACTGCACCCCTGGATTCAGACAGGGTCCCTGTGTCCCTGAGGATACCCTTGTTAGTTCAGACTACAGCACAGTTCATCACATAGCTTCACCCCTTGTTCCATGGTCCTAACAGCAGTGTCTTGGGGCAGAAAAGGTTCTAGCTGAAGTTATCAGCACTTCCAGTAACTGCTATAACCTTCCTCCAACCAACAGCATCCCCATTTCTCCAAGTAGCATGTTCCATCCCAAAACCTCCTTGGTGCCTGTAGTTTTCACCATCTCCCTCAAAGTCTCTGCTTCACTGACTTTCAGATGTCACTTCACACTTCAGTTCAATATTTTCCCCATGCAAGAGAGTTTTTTACCCTTCTATTAGCTAATTACTTAAAAAATATTATTTAAAACCATAATACAGTTTGAGGAACCATCTGTAGGGAAGCAGTTATAAAACCAAATGCTTTCTGAAGCAGCATCTCCTGAACCATCCTGGTGACCTCTGCTTCCTTCACACATTTATTTAAACTACTTCACATACAAAGCACTTTTAAAGAAGAAAGTTAAACCACTTCATTTCCAGCACAACTCTTTCAGTACTGAACCCCCTGATGCCATCATTTCAGGTGGTACCTACCTTTAAAATAGTTTTATTTAGTTAAAAGGTAATACAATTTTTTTTTTAATAATTAAATTGAAAGAAAATGCTGAAATTGCTCTAAGGGATATTATTCCCCTGATCAATTTTAATCTCCACCATATCCCACAGACTCATATTTGTCTTCCTGTATCATGAAAACATCCATCTTTTCCTGAAGTGATCTGCACACAGTGTTTGAAGGACCTGCAGGCATTGAGATGAAGAGTCTGGGAGAGCTGCCAGCATCTCCTAGAGGAGCAGAAACCCAGTTTCATCCTCATGCAAGACTGACACCCAGAAATACTCCTTCTGACAGCATTAGAGGTACCTTGGGCAAACACAACAACAACAAAAAATCTAGTGGGGTCTGAAAAATCAACTGTGACCCAAAGAAAAGCACCAAGGACTTGTGAATGATCCAAGTGAGGTAAGCAATGAACAGCCAAGAAAACTCACCCCCAGAAAGCTGCAATCAAATACCAGCTTGGGAGCAATTGTGTATTGCTCATAGCTGTGGAATCTCTTTGGAGTAGGTTATTTCCTTTCCTTTTCCCCTAGCTTTCCTCAGAATGCTTCCAGTGCCATTCCCGCCTGATTTGGAGCCAGGGCAGGAGCAGAATGCTCAGCAGTGCTGGTTAATGACTAATTACACTGAAATTAGGTTGAGTGCCAATAAGGGAGCAGCTTAATTGCTGCAAGCTTTTCAGAGTGCTGAAACAAGGAACATACAGAACAAGTCTCTTCTTCCTAACCTGTACTGCACCCCTTGTGAAACACTAACCTATCCTCTGGAATGTTCTTTGCAGGCCTTTTCTTACACAGCTCCACATCAACTGCATCTCTACAACAAAGTGACCCACCTAGTTGACCAGAGGAAGCCAGCTGATTTCATCTTCTGGGATTTCAGTCAATACTGTCTCCCACAGTGTCCTTCTGCAAAAAATGTTCATCACACAGCTAGACAAATCAATCATGAGATGGTGAACAACTGGCTGATGTGTTGAGCTCAAGGGGTTACATCAGGCTGGTGAGCAGTCACTAGTTGGGTTCCACAGGGATCCAGTGTGGAGCTAGTGAGACTCAACATCTTCACTGCAAGTTTACTAAGTAAGTTTGCTGATGACACCAAACTGGAAGGAGCTGTTGAGATCCTTGAGGACAGAGAGGTCCTGCAGAGAGATCTTGATAGATTAGAGGGCTAGGCAATCACCAGCAGCATGGAGTTTAACCCCATGTATCAGTACACACTGGGAACTGATCTGTTGGAGAACAGCCCTGGGGAAAAAGCTCTAGGAGTGCTGGTGGCTAGGAGGATGCCCATGAGGCAGCAATGTGCCCTTGTGGCCAAGAGGCCAATGGCATCCTAGGATGCATTAAGAGGAG
>VWZO01017920.1:11921-29787 GCA_013396975.1 Bucco capensis
TGTCCTGCTCTGCTCTGTGCTGGTGTGGTCTCACTGGGTGCAATTTGGGGCACCACAGTATAAAAAGGATATGAGGCTGCTGGAGAGCATCCAAAGGAGACTACAAAGATGTGGAAGAGTCTTGAGGGGAAGCTCTGCGAGGAGCAGCTGAAGTCACTTGGTTTGTTCAGTCTGGAGAAAAGGAGCCTGAGGGGAGACCTCATCCAGTCTCCAGCTTCCTGATCAGGGGAAGCAGAAGGGCAGGAGCTGAGCTCTTCTCTCAGGTGACAGGAGCCAAGGGAATGGCATGAGGCTGTGCCAGGAGAGGGTTGGGTTAGATATTAGGAAAAGGTTCTTCCCCCAGAGGGAGGTGGAGCACTGGCACAGGCTCCCCACAGCAGCAGTCACTGCACCAAGCCTGACAGAACTCCATAAGCATTTGGACAAGGCCCTCAGGCACATGGTGCGATTTTGGGGGCTGTCCTGTGCACAGACAGGAGTTACGACTTGGTGACTCTTGTGGGTCCTTTCCAGCTCAGGAGGCTCTATGACTCTATAAAAATACCCAATAGGCACATTCAGCAAGTGACATGCTAAGAACATGGAAAAAGTATGATCCTGGAGCCTGCCAGACATATCTACAACAGTTTCATCTTTTGAACCACTGCTGAGTTTTTCTGAGCTTATGTTTGAGTAAGGGATCAAGAACAAGTCCTGGCTCAGGGTGGCTTCACCCAAAAGCTGCACAGTTGAGATCTAGCACACGGTCTTGAATAGCATCTGAAAGACATCATTCAGCAGAAGGGCTGCCCTGCAATGAATCACTCCTTCAACAGAGGCTCCACTGCAGTCAGGGGCTGAGAGGATCCATTAAAACCATCACAGTGCAATTTGAAGTCTGGATCAATAGCCAAGGACAGTTGGTTGATTTATCTGTCTGCAGCTAACGACAGTAAGAGCTAATGAAAACAAGTTAAAAACAAAGCAAAATATTTCAAGTAGTCGTTTTTCTGCTCTGCACAATGATTTCCCAAATGCTTCTGTAGTAATCTGAGCAACAGAACAATGTCTAAACTACTAAAGAAACACAAGTCATGTCTAACTGCTGGTACCCAGTAGTTGGAGGACACTATCCACAAGTCCCTTTGGTCAAGCTGCTCTTTCTGAGCAGACATCACCTCTTGCAGCTATTCTGTCAAAATGTTCTGGGGTGCACACAAATACCCACGAGGAGTTGGACTTTGAAAGGAGGCTGGAGTCAGGTGGGGGTTGGTCTCTTCTTCTAGGTAACAAGAGGAAACAGCCTCAAGTTGTGCTGGGGGAGGTTCACATTGGACATGAGGAAAAATGTGTTCCCTGCAAGAGTGGTTAAGCATTGGCCCAGGCTGCCCAGGGAGGTGGTGGAGTCACCATCCCTGGAGGGGTTCACAAAACGTATAGCTGTGCTGCTTAGGGACATGGTTTAGTGGGGTGGTGGGGTCAGTGGTTGGACTCACTGACCTTAAATGTCTTTTCCAACCTTAATGATTCTAGGATTCAAGCAAACAAATACCCACCAATGACTGAGAACTTGAATCTTTCACTGGCAAACCCACAATATTCTCCTCTTACCCCCAGGAGGCTGGTGAAGCCTAAGAGGCACCACTCTGGGTGTCTATCAGTTTGCTATGCTCATGTTGTAGCCAGCATTTAATCAGACAGGAAGAAGGACCCCTGCTGCTCTTGGCATAACTCACTGCAGTGAGACAACAAACAATGGGCAGGGGTGTCTGTGCTGCTCTTCTATCAGCACCATCTCAGGAGGCTTGATGTGATCTTTTCAAAACAACTCTGTCTACTGTGCCATGCCTGAAAACTCCTCATTGAAATGCTCTACTTGTTAGCTAATCATTAGAAATAGTTTCCATGTTGCCCAGCCCCTCCGGTTTAGATTTCCCTTTTCCTCCTTTTTGTCCTCTTGTGGTGCATTATTGGCATATTCACAGCTTCCTCCTGCTTTGGGCAATATCACTCCAATGATACCATCAGATACTCTACACAAAGGACAGAGGAATAGGAATGTTATCTGCTTCAGCTTTGTGCTCTTATCTGAATGACCAGACCAGGCCAATTCTCTTGGCTACCTCCTATGTCTAATGAGTATGCCACTGCTGCAACCCATCTCATGAAGATAGGATGAAATGTATGGAATTAAGATGCATAGACACTTCAAGAACTAGGTAGTGGCTATATTTAGACTCTTTTTGGCCATATAACTGCTCACAAAGTCACAGTTACAGTGTTTGTCAAATGAGAACATTGGGCACTTCTGCACCATGCTTGAGGCTACATCTACACCCAAAGGCAGCAGGAGAGGCACCAGAGGGTGAACCAGCTGCTTCTGAGAGCCCAACACCTACATCATATGGATTCTACAGGTTTCAGTTTGGACTAGCTCTTACCCTGAACACTGACAGGGAGTGGAGTGCATCTTCCACAGAATCATTAAGGTTGGAAGAGACCTCTAAGATCATCAAGTCCAACCCTCAACCTATCACCATCATGCCACTAAGCCATGGCCTTAAATACAACACCTACATATTTCCCAACCCCCTCCAGGGATGGTGACTCCACCAGTGTCCTGGGCAGCATGGGACAATGCTTCACCACTCTCTTAGGGAAGAAATTGTTCCTAGTATCTCCAACCTGAACTTCCCCTGCTACTACTAGAGGCCATTTCCTTGTGTCCTCACACCAGTAACCCAGATGAAGAGACCAACCCCCACCTGGCTCCAAGCTCCTTTCAAGGAGCTGGAGAGAGTGAGAAGGTCTCCCCAAGCCTCATCTTCTCCAGGCTAACCAACCCCAGTTCCCTCACCTGCTCCTCACAAGACTTATTCTCCAGATCCCTCACCAGCCTCACTACCCTTCTCTAGACACATTCCAGCACCTCAGTGTCCTTGCTGGAGTGAGAGGCCCAAAACGGAACACAGTATTTCAGGAGTGGCCTCTCCAGTGTCGAGTACAGGAGGACAATCACTTCTCTGGTCCTGCTGGCCTATGGGGAAGCCATTTCCAGGGGTTGAACCTGGATGGAATTACCCTTTCCTTTTCATTACTATAAAACTTTTTGCTGCTTTACCATCCTGAATCAACTAACTACCCCTACCTCTCCCTAGATCATCTCGGAGGAGGAAGAGGCCTGAGGACAAGAACCTGATACAGCTCTGGGAATCAATTGTCTCTAAAGGGCTTAAAACCTCAACCCTGAGGAACAGAGCCTCCTCCAAGCACAGGCAACCCTCCCTTTCCTCATAAAATGAAATGGAGAAGCTTGCTTGCTTAGTTCTCTATGTGGACAGGTTTTGCCTAAAGCAGGCCTTTTTCTTTTTTTTTAAATTTTAATTGCTTTAGCTTAATTTACATGACCTCTGGGAATGAGAACTGTTATTTACTCTTCACTCAATGCAAAAAGCCCACCAAAACTACAAAACAAGCAAATTCCTCAATAATACCCACTGATGGTGATGTTTAAGCATTCATTTGGTCCTACATGCTAGTGCAAAATGGACACTGCTGGGCAATGAATAAATTGTCACTACATAAATACACTGATAAACACCTCCTGCCCCTGAGCCTGTGTTTGGGAGGAAGTCATAAAGCTCATTCTGATAAAGGACACTCCTCCCATTTCCATTCCACCATCAAATGCTTTGGTGGAGAGGAAACAATTGGATTTCTTCCTGCCTGATGACCCTACCATGAACAAAGGGCAGGTAGCCTCTGCTCTGGAGTCCAGCAGGAGCCCTGCAGGGTACACATCAGATCCCAGTGCTTCAGGGGAGGATGTACAGAAAAAAAAGCTCTGGATGCATTTTGATCATGAGACACAGATTATTAAAATAAAAAAAAAAGGAAAAAAAGCCAAACCTATCTCTTCCTGTCCCTGAGGAGTTTAAAGCTAACTGCTTTGAAACAGATTTTATTGCTGGAAAGAAATTCCATCCATAACTACATACTGCAAAATGATGAACAGGATAGTCTTAAAAATTCAGTAGTGAAGATCTTATTCTTTTTAGACTTTTTTTTCTTTGTTTTAATGACCACTCCTTCAGCAAAGTGAGTCAAAAGCCCTAAACCAAAACACATATAGAACCCGAGGGAGTAAAAATGCCTCTAAATGCACCAACAAAACCCAGCAGAGGTTATCCTCTTCGTGTAAATATTCATGCAGTAAAAAACCTCTCAATAACAGCAGAGCCTGCAACAATATCTTGTAATTTGACTTCAATAATAAGAGGAAAGTGGTAATTTTATTTGAGAAGCCAGTGTGGTGTGTTTGAGCAAAGCTCTTTCTGGAACAATGACTAACAAACCCTCTGTATGTTTGGAAGGTGTTGGTTTGTACAGGACACAGAGCCATCTGCATACCTGGAGTTAGGCAAGATTACTCCTTCAGTCTGAAGGTTCACTGTGCTTCTGCCAGTGACTCCTTTCATCATCTTGAGCAAACTGTTTCCCTTTGCCTTCATTTCCACCTCACCTGCTGTGGCTTTGGCAGTGGTTCCCAGCTGTCACCCAAGGTAACATGGACAATAGCCATTCTGCCAACACCACCAGTAATGAACACCAACCATTCCAAGCAGCCAGGTTCAGAGCTCAGGGGGATGCCAGAGCAGTACCAATACACAGGTACCATCCCCAAACCCCACTGCTTGATTGTTGAAGGATGTCTGTTTGAAGAACCACCACAGGGTCATGACTCCCTTTTCTCTCTTTTCTTAGTAACAGCCTAAACTGAAACCAAGTAACCCAGGAGCTCCTCTTAGCTCTGTCACGTGCACTCGGAAAAGCAGACCCAGGTATGACTTTCCTCTTGCTCCTTATTTTACTTTAGCACCTTTGGTAATAATGTGTCAACAGGTAAACCACACAGAATCCATTTATCTTTTAAAGAGTTTGGTTCCACAGTCACTTGTTTCTTTTTTGGTGGCGAAGAGAGGTCATAGGAAAGGGGAAACAAGACAATAAGAAAGTACCACACCAGGATATTTCTAATGCACTGACAATTGGTCAATAGTTTCAATACTGAATATATGTGATTAAAAATGAAATTTAAGAATTCTTTATTAGATTTATTTCCTTATGGTATAAAAGTCCTAAGCCTATTTGGGTTCTCTGGACAACACAGCTGGAAAAATAACTGACGTCAGAACTGAATATCCAGATCTAGATATTCAAGTGTATTCTATTACAGATATTACATATGCAACCAAACTGGAAACCAATTCTTTTTCATTTTTCTCCAACTGGCATTCAGCTGTCTCTGAGATTACTGTATAATTTAGCAACTTGGAAATATAAGCACCCAATTGAGGCCAGACCCACAGGTTTGTTCCCCCTCTGGTGCGAGACTGACAAAATCTGATCTTTTCCTTTCCAGCAGAGGCTAGGATCAATTACAAATGCAGGCTACTCCTGTCAACCCTCACAACCCTGCTAAGGAACACTAAAGGCAGGGGAAATGCCTTTGGTAGTCATGCTAGATATCAAGCTAAAGCTCATCCTGCCATTATGCTCATCATCTAAACGAGAAGAAAACCAAAACACTAAACCCAAAGGTCCATCACGACACAGTAACTATATCCTACACCTACAGGGAATGCTCCTCAGCCTGCTTAGTTTTATTTTCACCTTTAACTACAAGGCAGAGAGCACTCAGCTGTCACTCAGCAACTGGAGCTGCTCACCCCAAGTGCACTCACATCTGCTCAGTACATTTCAGGGCTGCACACCCCTGGTCCCTGGTTAGAAGCACTCCTGGCAATGTATTATCTACT
The DNA here is from genome assembly GCA_013396975.1 of Bucco capensis. Classification (NCBI taxonomy): domain Eukaryota; kingdom Metazoa; phylum Chordata; class Aves; order Piciformes; family Bucconidae; genus Bucco; species Bucco capensis. Next base: position 17,720 of record VWZO01017920.1, read on the forward strand.
GAGGCAGGAGCCAAGCTACCAGAAACAACAATTCTATACAATGTAAGAGGATCAACAGAAAATGAAATTGGGGATTAGGTAAGTGACATGACAAGAAGTGTTTATGCTTTTATTAGCTTTTCTGCTGGCAAAGAGACTTGTGTTGGACCAAGAAATATTATTGGGAGTTCAGGATAATCCAGAGGAGATGACATAAAATAGGGACTCAAAGCCTTTGAGCCTGTTTCACACTCCTCATCCAGTGTATACACATCCTAGCTCAGTCCACTTTTCCTGTAGTGCAATAAAACACAGATACTCCTCATCCAGTGTATACACATCCTAGCTCAGTCCACTTTTCCTGTAGTACAATAAAACAGATACTCCTCATCCAGTGTATACACATCCTAGCTCAGTCCACTTTTCCTGTAGTACAATAAACACAGATACTCCTCATCCAGTGTATACACATCCTAGCTCAGTCCACTTTTGCTGTAGTACAATAAAACACAGATACTCCTCATCCAGTGTATACACATCCTAGCTCAGTCCACTTTTGCTGTAGTACAATAAAACACAGATACTCCTCATGCAGTGTATACACATCCTAGCTTATTCCACTTTTGCTGTAGTACAATAAAACACAGATACTCCTCATGCAGTGTATACACATCCTAGCTTATTCCACTTTTGCTGTAGTACAATAAAACACAGATACTCCTCATGCAGTGTATACACATCCTAGCTTATTCCACTTTTGCTGTAGTACAATAAAACACAGATACTCCTCATGCAGTGTATACACATCCTAGCTCAGTCCACTTTTCCTGTAGTACAATAAACACAGATACTCCTCATCCAGTGTATACACATCCTAGCTCAGTCCTCTTTTCCTATAGTACAATAAAATGCAGAGTAAATATAGGTAAAGGATAGAAAACATGCATTAAGGTGTTGAATGTTTCTCAAAAGACACTGAAGCTTTTTGCTCCTGCAGGTCCTTTCCCTGCCTCCACCTAACACTCCTTAGGTATTCCTTCTCTACAATATGACCTATAATTTCATTAAACACAAGTACCTTCTAACCATTCATTTCACTCCTGAAAACCAAAATGAAGCAGGTGGCACAGCCCAAGCATTTCAAAGTCTAGCTGCATAAGTAGCAATGAGCACAGCCCATATCTGTGCTGAGCAGACCTCTATTGCAGTCATGGTGCACACAATCTGATAGCAATTCCTTCAGGAGGCTTCGAATTTCTTTGCCAACTCAACTGTAAATACAGTCATAAAACAAGAAATGAGAACTAATAAGCAGAATCAAAGCATCCTATCAATTCTGTTCTGCCTTCCTGCAGCTCGCTGTGCACTGCCAAACATTAATCTATTACTAATTTAATCTAAATTAGAGCCATTTCTTTAAAGCACATGCCAACTTGAAACAGGAATGCAGGATCTCAGAATTGTTTAGTTCCCAGAGTTAAAATTCAGGAAGTTTGAGGTCTAGTGTGGTTTAGTTTAATCAGGTTAACTTTTCAAGAGGACTACACATAAGCAGGGGCCATAGAGAGGGGATAAATAAAGGTCATTTTTTAAACAAGGATTGAGTCAGGCAATGGAACTAACTAAATTAAAAGACCTTGCTGGCAATTTGGAACAGATATGCAGCCACAAGAGAGACAAATGCTGACTTTCACTGGGGGATAATAGCTAAGGAATGTCAGTTAAAATCAAAATGAACCCCCCCTAAAAAAAGTCTTTAAGCATTTAAGAGGAGAACATACTGTTATGTTTACAGAGAATTAGCAATGAAGTGTACACAACCAGTAACAAAACACTGGCAGAGTTTGGCTTTGGTTTGACAAAACACTCTTTGAAGTCAGGTTGTGATTTCAGATGCTGTTTATGTTCCTAGACCACAACTTTCCAAATGAGACTCACAAGCTGTTCATCTCTCATTCACACGAAGCCATTCTGATACCAGAAGACACTGACTGAGGCAGCAAGGCTGGAAAAGCTTTTGCCTACGTGTAACAGAAGCACTCTTCTAAGGCTTTAAACCCTTCCTTGTGCCATCAGCACTGAGCTCCTCTTTGTTACAGGCTTGTAACCAGTTCTTTAGAGCTCCTGAAAAGCAGATACAACACACCACCTCTACTAGTCATCCAGTCAGAGATAACCTACGTCAAGAAAAGCTCTTCAGACTACTCAAGGCTCTGAGCAACCTCCTCTAGTTCTCGGTGTCCCTGCTCACAGCAGGAGGGTTGGACTAGATGACCTCTTAAGGCCCCTTCCAACTCTAACCTTTCTACCATTCTACACTCTAGAAACCCCCTAAGATACCTGCCACATCATCAAGTTGCCATTCCAGCTGCCACCAGGTGGTTAAAACAGCCACATCAGCATCAGAGCCTGCAATTTCCAGTCAGGTAAAGAAGGCTTCAACACCTCCTTCCCCCCTTGGTTAGTTGGTCTCTAGCAGACATACACAGGACAATGTTGTCCTGCCACCCTCTGATCCTTAGGCTGGCTCACCAACCCTCTCCAAAGGCAAAGCTACATGCATTCCTGCTTCCTTGCTTCCCTGCCCTTCCCAATGAGCCTGTATCCATCCTGTGCAGCTATCCTAAGGTGTCTCTGTAATCCCAATGCCTCACAGCTCTGCAACCACATGCAGACATCTAATTCCTCCTTCTTGTTTCCCATGCTGGTAATATTAATTCCCATGCAGAATATTCTTGCTTGGATCCAAACTGCTTTTCATGGAAAGTTTAAGCTTAAGTCCCTGGATAGTTGCTCTTCTAACCCTGGGGATGTGGTGCCCTGCTGGACACCAGCAGCGTGTTCAGGTTGTTCTCTGGATGATCTCAGCCCTGTACAACTCAAAACATAAGGCACAGAAGGACCAACTCTAACTCCTGCAGTGTGAAAGGACAGAAAGGACTACACTGGGGAATCTGGAAGGTGATGCAGTGCATCTCAAAGAACATTTGGAAGTTGTTCCCTAAATAACATGGCATATTTTGTTTACAGTCTATGCTTTTTCTTTATACAGCATTCAAGAATCACTCCTGTTTTTTTCCTTGGTGCCTGAGTACTTGTCAAATGCCTATCACATCGGGGGTGACAGGGAACCATCTGCCTCCTCCCTCCCTCCCAAAGGCACCTCCTTTTCCTTCTTACCACCTGTTCTTTTTTCAGTCCCCACATGGCAATTCTGAGTGATACCAGACCCCCAGGGGCTGCCTGAATCCTTCAGTCCTGCCACTGGCATTTAACCTCCACAAAGGAAACCCAAATGTATCCATTACTGAGGTTTCCACAGGGCACACAGAATAATGCTGTAAAAGCAGTGTAACTGAGCATATTAGTGTATCTGATCTGTAACTGAGATGATCAGAAGCTACCCACCAGGATCTAAGTGTGAGCATAAAAGGCTGGTTTGGGGAAGGGAGACACTGCTAATCAGGAATAACATAGAGGGAACACTTATCAACATTTTTTTACTGAAATTACCTTTCAAGTTGGCAAAGTTAAGTATTTCTCATCATCAGAGATGGAATGAAAACAAACTAGCTTTCTGAGTTAATGAACAAATTGTTCATGGTGGTTTTCATTTTCATACCACGAGAGCTGCTGTGGAAGAACTACTATACATGATAGCTCCACCCCCCTTCCCTCAATATTGACCCCTTTGCTGTACTGAGAGAAGGCATTAAGATACCAAACACCTGTATTTTCTCAGGCTGTGTATACCAGTTTTCAGACAGCACCACTGAGACACAGCACAGCCATTCCTAATTGCACTACTTGTTACACCACTACACCACCACCAAAACTCAACTGTACTTTCAGTGATGTCCCATGTGGTGAGCTCCACTGCTGGGAAACAGCCACTGAAATGCATCAGTGTCACAGAGGGAGTGCATTGTTATCAACACTGCAGGCCATGTAACACAGGGACAGGACTTTACACCCAAAAAGAGACTCCACCAACACTGCATCCATAATCCTTTGGCAGCATGCAAAAGAAAAAGGACAGCATTATAAGGCAAAGTCCTTCAGGAGAGCAGGACAGGTTGCCAGAGTAGAGCAGGAAGGAGAAACCACTGGGCAAACAAACAACAAGGGAGGGAAAGGAAGAAGAGTGAGACCACAGGAACTAAAATAATAACAGTCATAGTAATTTATAAAGCACTACAGGGAACTGGGTGAAAGTACAACCTTGGGCAGGGCTTCCAAAGCCAAGGACATTAATTATTCAGTAACTTTTCAAATGTGGAAAATATGGAATAATGCTTCCTCTTGAAAGATTTGGAAACTGATCAGGTGATTCATGCACAGAGCAGAAATAAAACGACTTTTCCTCATTTTTCTGGCAGCCTGATGACAGGAGGCTATTGCTGAATCCAGATGTGTAACAGTAGTCAGGGGTTGGCATCCCACAGCTCTGTAGCATTCAAGCCTCTGACTCCTGTCGAGGCATTTTTCATTCCCCAAATCATTGGGGAAACTACATGGCAGCTCTTCAGGCAGCAAGGAAAGCTACCCATAGCCAAAGGAGAGTTCAGAAGAAGCTATAAGTGCACAACTACTCTACTAAACAATCAGAAAACAAATGGGAAAATCTCTCTTTATGGCATGCCCAGAACAGTTTACTCTCTATAGGTTGAGCAGCAAAGCCAGGTCTAGCAGATTGACATCTGTGTGAGGTTCCATCACACCTCTGCCCAGCCATAAGAGTCTTTCTCCTAAACCCTTTCCACCCAAATAAAAACCAGAATTTTGAAACAAGAACCCCAAGGGACAGGCAATACAAAAGCCCCCAAAATACAAACTTCATCTTTTCTTGTCTGACTTGGCCCTCCCCTCACCCCTCTTACTATTGCTTTTCTCCCTTGTGCTCTTAGATATTATTTTTAAGAACTGTGTGACCTGAAAAGCAAGTTGATGCCTTAGCAACAATATTTGTGCTACCTTTTTTTTCTGGTCTTGAGTCCTACCAGCAATTATTCTAACATCCAAAATATGCAATGCAGGACACTGCAAGAAGGTGAGGATTGTTAGTCCTTCCACTGACTGCAGCACAAGAGCAAATATTTCTCTTAAACTGCAGCTGCACCTTACCAAAAATTCTGTAGTTGCAGTTTGCAGAAATGACAAAGTTTATTGGTTTTTCAATTAAAAGCAGGAAAAAAAGGCTTCTGACCCCAGAATGACTTCGGGGCAAAATACTTCCTTTGCAGTGCACTCCACAATTGCTTATTTTTCACTTCTGTAATTTCAGTGATTGTTTTCATTTCTTTTTTAAATCTTAGCATACAGCCAGACTGCAACTTTCTGGCTACTGTTTCTCATTGCACTACATATTTTCTATGCAGTTTCCAAAATAGAAGGTGAATCCTACTGGACTCCTCAAATTCTCCTCATTAACTTGAAGTGTAGAGAAGATGACACTGTACCTCTCCTAGGATGTGAAAAATCATCCTACAGATAGAACACATTAGCTGAAAATGGTCCCTTAAAATTGTTCCTCCCCATCTTTTGGGGAGGAACTGTATTGTCATGATTTCTCTTACCAAGGTCAAGTATTATCAGCTGGGCTCCAGCCTGTGCATTTCCAACATCATTTTCTGCAATGCACTGGTAGAATCCTTCATCTGATTTCACCAGACCCAAAACTTGCAGGTTATGTTCTTTCTGAAGAGGGAAGGAAAAATGCAACACTTCAATGCAATTGCAAAAACAATGCTGTGATCATGGCACATGACTGTGACAGGACAAACTTCTGAACTGTGAGGTGGAAAAGGGTATTTGTAGCTCCTGCCTGATTTCATCTCTTTTGCACTGAATCCTCAAATTATATGGTATCAAAAAGCAGCAGAAGCTTGCACTAATGGCTATCATTTTCTAGCATCACATATCACTGGCAAGTCACAACACTGCCACAGCCATTTTTAGGATATTTTAAGCACTGAATATAACTGCAGAGCTCCCTCTTACAATCCTACAACCTCAGGTATAGCCAATTATACAACCATTAAGTTCTCAGCCATGTCTCAGTAATGACTTGCACTACATCTAAAATTTCTCTCTAGAAGTAGCAGTGTGCCACATCTCATGAGGCACAGCTCAGTCATATTTACATTTAAGCTCCTGTTTGAAATGGTGCTTTTCATTGCTCACAGACAGCTGCAGATAACAGAGTCAGTCAGTGTTCACAGCAAGCTTGTACTTCAGCAGGTTCAGCCAGCAAAGGCTGGGTTTGTCACTGTGTTTCTGTCTGTCTCTCTCATGGAAAAATCTAAGCTATACAAAACCAGAGCTTATACTGTATGAGTAACACAGGATAAGCAACATGCCTTAGTCTTTCAGTAAAACAATTGCATTACAAAGCAACTATTTCCTTTCTAGGCTCCAAACATCAATGGTATGAAAATAGGAAGCAGAACCTATCAAAGAACTTCCATGTGGCACGTGCTAGCTGGCTCAAAGACAGGTCAACAGCTTCAAAATCTCCCAAATGGCCAATATACTTACCACAATTTTGAAGTAGTCACTTGGGATCACCATGTCTCCATTCTTCACCCATTTCACAGTTGGAGTAGGTTTTCCAGTCACCTCACACTCAAAGACAATGTCCATAGATTCATGAGCATAAATATTTGCAGGTCTCTTCAGAAATTCAGGAGGAACTTCAAATAACATGGAAGAAAGACAAAAGATGGAGTTAGCATCCACAAAACCAGCCTAGTTGTGCTCATACTCAAACACAGAGTAAGACTCAGGGCACAGCACCAAGACTCAGCACTCTAGCACCAGCCATGCTGGCAGAAATGTTCAGCTCAGGGTTTGAGAAGCTGAGCTAAGCTTCAAACTACATTTGGGCCAGTTACACCGTCAACCATTTTCATCTGAAATGACCTCTGGAGAAGACAGAAAAGAAGAAATCAAACTGAGATGTACAAAGTGTAAAGTTAAAAAGTAAATGCCTTCTGTACAGCTTTTTTCCATCATCCCTGCTTGGCTGGATGGGAAGTCCACCTGGAGCTCCCCAAACCACAGAGCAGAGGGATTGCACTCAGGGCTGTGTTAGACAAGGGTACATCAGGATTAGCAACAATTCATTTATTCAGACTAAACTCTGCAGTCACAAGTTTTTCAGAGACTTCTTTGTACTCAATACTTGAAGTCAGTAGGTAACCAAAAACTCATAGTAAAAAAAAAAAAAATACTTTTAAAACTGAATGAAGACAAAACTAAGACGAAACTTTCCAAAAGTACCATTGCCTTGTGCTTCTGTGAAGAAATTTAGCTTATCAAATGCATAGTGCTGTATTGACCCAAACATTTTCTTCTCTAGTTTGTGTAAGGCCAAGAAACACCATGTGCAGGACTACTCACCATTTTATCACACTGCTAATTCGAGATATGGATGACCAAAGGTGTGCATTTCATAACACACTTCTCCATGTACCAAAGGTGGTGTCACTGAGCCTTGGCTGCCTTGTTAAATGTCCTTCTGTATTCCAAGGAAGATTAATTAAACTGAAGGTATTTAAAAGTCCACCAAAATTCAAAGATACAGAATTTTTCAGGAGGACAAGCCCCAAAGTGTCCCCATGTCACAAAGCTCCTGTGAACAGATGTGTTCCTAAGAAGCATCCAGCAGTGTATGAGGACTCTGCTGTTGTAGCCACGCACAATTTGAATCTCATCTACTATGGAGAACATTCACCTATTCATTTGTTTCTCCTCTCCTCACAGACACAAGGGCAATTTGCTCACTTCTGTTGGCAGGTCTGATTGTTCAAGTTCCAGGAAGGTCATGAGCAGCTCCTGCCCTTTAATATTTACCAAAGAAAGTCAATAAGGAAGGGCCACAGAGTTTAGGCAAACGTTGCACACACTTACCCTCTCAATGGGATTTATTTCGTGCTGGGGAATAAGGAATACCAGATCATGTTTTACTCCTTCCTCTGAAGTGATCCTGAAAGGTTTGTAGGTGGATTTATGAATATTAGAAAGGGAGAGCTGGAGACAAGCAGCTCTCCCCAAAATCCTCCAGCTTTAGATTATGACTCAGAGAGCATTAACATATGGAAATGTTTATTTATAGAGTGAGAAGATGGCTTGACTCTCAGATAAGCATATTAACCTACTCCATACACTACATAAAGATCTACACAAGATTCACTGCTTGAACTTGCTCACACAAGAGCAAAAATCTGCCTGGGGCTGAGTCCAGTTGCCTATGACTTCAGACATCCACACCACAAACCCCACCTGAAAATGACTGCAGTATTTTTGTACTTACTACCTCTATCAGATGGCTTTTATTACAGTATACAACTCTGACATTTCCAAACTGACTTCTGAATTTATTTCTGACCAAATTGTGATTATTTATTCCTTATGACAAGAGTGCCTTTTATTTTAAATGGCTGGCCCTCCCTGATGTTTCTCCTTAGTATTTTTGTTTACTGGGAGCTGCACTATTTCTCCACTGCCTTCCCATAGCCCAGCCTTTATTTTGGCAGGTTCAGCAAGCCATGTTTGCTGAGTTCTGGGATGACAAGTCACTCACGCTCTCCTTGCAGACCCTCTGTATTTGCTCCAGTTTGGATTCATCTCTGTAGCCTCTTTCAGCTCTTTGAGTGTGGTTTCAGATGTGGCTCACCAGTGACTTTAAAAATGCCATAAATAAAGTGCTAGCACTGCAGCAAATACCTTGCCCAATTGATTGTGGAAGTGTGTTTGCCCTTTCCTAGATGCCTCACACGGCTGTCAGCCTGGGAGAGATCACTGCTCTCTCATCATTAGCTAGTTTTAACTAATGAGTCATTCTGTTCCACTTCTCTTGATCAATAGTTTATGTTCTCATTTCCTTTCAGTCTCTTTCTCCCTAGGTATAAACACACAGCCACACACACAAACATCTTGATTCTTGAAACACTTTAAAGGTTGAAAAAAAGGGAATGTAAGAAGTGGAAACAGTATCACACAGTATCCCAGTATGTCAGGGGCTGGAAGGGCCCTAGAAAGATCATCTAGTGCAACCCCCCTGCCAGAGCAGGAGCACCTAGAGCAGCTCACACAGCACACACCAGACTTGGAACAGGAACCCTAAGAAACACAAGGCACTAGCATTCACTGTCAAAAGCATAAAACTCATGTAAAAAAATCCCTCTGATTACCTCAAAACACATGCACCTGGCTGCACTGAGTAAAGGAAGAGAAATGGGATATGGAAGAGGAGGTCAGGAAAATCAGGAGTGGGTCTTAATCCAAGAAAGAGCTGTTGTGGCCTCAAAATGTAGTTCCTTTAGCAATGCAAGTATTATGATTACAATTTAATTAAGCCACATTATTACCCAGTTTTCCATTATCCTTCTGTGTGTTTATGGGTTGCCTCTTTCAAAAGTGTATTAAGAGATCCTTTGATTTTGGAAATGAGGGGCAGGAATATCACAGAGGAGATAGCACAGACCTTCCCTAAAGAAGAAAGGAAGGACATGTCCCTGCTCTTCAGTACTGACATCACCTGCCCAGCACAGGCTGTGTGAGGGAGGATCAGGGGGCTGGAACACCTCTGCCATGAGGACAGGCTGAGGGAGCTGGGATTGTTCAGCCTGGAGAAGAGAAGGCTTCAGGGGACCTACTAGTGACCTTCCAGGACCTAAAGGGAACTTCCAAGAAGGCTGCAGAGGACCTGTTTGCAAAGGCCTGCAGTGAAAGGACAAGGGGCAATGGCTTTAAATTGGAGAGGAGTAGATTTAAACTGGATATTAGAAAGAAGTTCCTCCCCACGAGGATGGTGGAACACTGGCACAGGTTGCCCAGGGAGGTGGTTGAGTTGCCATCCCTGGAGGCATTGCAGGTGAGGCTTGCCAGGGCTCTGGGCAAGCTGCTCTAGTTGGGGATGTCCCTGGCCACTGCAGGGGGGTTGGACTAGGTGAGCTCCAGAGGTCCCTTCCAACCCAAACCATTCTAGGAGTCTATGATCCCAGCCTCTTGCAGACAGACATCTCCAGCAGTGTTCTGCACAGCTTCCTCTTTGGATCCATTGCCAGCAATTTAGATATCCCTAAACATCCAGCTCCTGGACAAGAGGAGCTTCCATGATACCTAGCAGCAAGTTGGGAGTCCAAATTGCTCCACAGAAGTAACAGTGGTGGTTTGGAAGAAGCCATCCCCAATCTGCAATGAGGAGCACCAGGAGGGAAGGGATGGACCATCACATTCTGAAACAAAACTAGTGCCAAGTAAAGTTCTGGGATTGGTTCTTTTTCCTTCACTGATGTTTAATTTGTAGTGAAGACATTTGGAAAGCACTGAAGTATCTTTAGCCACTGATACTGCTCTAACTTGGGGCATCATCCACAATCTGAACTGATACTGAATGACAAGATTCAGTATTTTTTTTGCCACAAAAATGGAAGTTGAACTAAATATCCTTTTTACTTGCTCTCAAATTATAATTCGTTTAGGAAATTAAGAATTTGAAGCACATTATTTTTTTTCCAACGTGACTTTGCTTTTCTGGCTTATGGAGCAAATGCCAAGCTGCTTACAAAGGGCTAAATACATGAGAAGTGCTCACTTTATTATCAATTACTTTCCAGTTAATGAATTTAAAAAAAGCTTCTAAAATGCACTTTTATAGTTTAACCACGGCAATGTTTAGCATTCACACAGATTAACACAATGCAAGTACAGCTGTTTGTGGTAGAGAAGTTAAATTGATAACCAGAGAGCAAATGAGCCAATTATCATCTAAAATAAGATTTGTAATGGAAGATTATGTGTTCTGTTACCAAACAGACAATTAAACTTCAAAGAAGCCTTGGCAGCTCAGCCCACTCTTCTAGCCCTCTTCATGGTAGCACATAAATAGGAACTCCTTAAATTACAAGCTGCTGGCACAGCATTTCACATGCACTGTGGTACCCTCAGAGTTTCTATCCAAGAGTATTTTCCACCCTTTTGTTGGTTTAAAAGGCAAAATATTTTGATCACAAGAGTATATAAGTCAGAGGTGTAAAATGATGGAGAGGGCTGAGGAAGTACACATATGCAAGAGGAATTGCATTCAAGCCCATGACAAACATTCCCTGAGCAATCAATGATTACCATTGAAACAGAAAAGCATTTTCTCATTCCAAAAGTTTCAACAAATAAATAGAAAAACTAAGTAGACTGGATAAGTTTTCATAGTGTATCTGCACTTCATCACAACCTGAGGATTCTTGGCCCAATGACTTCCACTTTATAACTCCATTTCTGACAGATGCTGTGGGTTGAATCCCTGCCTTGTATTTCAGTTAACAACTGAGATTACCAATAGCATTTGAAGAGGGCATTTTCCTACAAAACCCATTTCAGATCAGCCTAAGATGGTAAGCCCAGAGGAATTTATTTTCTCCTCCAGGGAGAACAAGATATTCCATTAGGATATGCTATAAATCCTATTAGAACCCTTGTAAAGCAAAACTTCATTTCAACAGCTGCAAGTTTGTTTCTCAGAAGGCTGTAGCTCTGCAGGATGATGTTCTCTCCCTGTTAATCCATTCAATCACACCTTGAGTCAGGCACTAATGCACACACTGCTCTCACTGCCATACATAAAACCTTCTCCAAATCCGCATGTCAAGGGACAAATCTTTCTGTGTTTAACTGGGTTTTTGTAGATCTGCCAAACTGGAGAGTGTAAGTGGATCTCTCTATCTCCACATCAGACCACAGGACTGCTCTGCCTGGGACAGGTTTGCTTTTTGGTGCTGACCCCAGAGAAAACTCCATTACATACCCAGTGCATTGTATTTCAGCCACGAACAACTGCCTTGGTTAGTTAGCTGAAATCAAGTCATTTCTGGATAGCACACTGAACTTCACCTGCCATTTAACTGCTTGTTTCCTACAGAACCAGGGTTTCTAAGGTTCTTCACAGTCACCATTCATCCTCACAGCCTCAAGCAAAGCTATGGGGTGCTGGTGATAAGTTGGAGGGGCAGGATGTCATCCAGAAGGACCTGGACAAGCTGGAGAGGTGGGCCCAGGTGAACCTCAGGCGCTTCAACAAGACTAAGTGC
>VWZO01017920.1:33114-73231 GCA_013396975.1 Bucco capensis
ATAACTGTGCCCACAGCAGAGGGAGCATTAAACTCATTGCCCACGGGAAAGTGTGGGCAGTGATACCCATGTGCCTAGAATCCTTGGATGGGTAGGATGAGCTCATTAGCCTTCTGGCAGTCATCCTAGGAGAAGGACAACTCTGATTCCAAACCCGGGCAGATGGAGCTCGTTTAGCCCTGGAAGGCCTTCCAGCTAAGAGGTTAAACCTCCATCCTAAGCACTTGGCTGCCAGCGTCCAAGCTTGCTAGGCCCTGGCAGATGAACCTTAGGACTAAAGGGTGGGTCCAGCTCTGCACATGCTGTGTCTCACCTAAAAAAATCCCTAGTGCAGGCTCGAGGGTGCTATCTGCTATCCTCTTTTTATCAGCGCGCTTGGAAAAGGCGCTGAGGAGGAGCATGGGTGGAGCCCTCCCTGGAGCTTTGTTTGCAAAGCCTAGCCACAACGACGACGAGCAGGGTCCTAGAAAAGCAAATGCTTTCCCTGTCTCTGCCTCACTGGTGGGGTTGGGGTGGATATCCAAAGAGCACATCCAGTCCTTGACAGATGCCTGGCAGCCTTGTGATCTGGGTTGGTGGCCAGAGAGAGCGGCAGAGCCAGCCATCCTTCTCCAGTGCACAGTGTCCATCACAGCTCTAAAGGGACATATTAAGAGATGCATATTCTGAAAAGAAAGCAATGTTTAAGTGTCTCACACTGGGCACTGAACCAGCTGGATACATTTCATCTTAATTTTTCCTGTGTCTTGGTCAATTTTTAAAATGGATGCAATACCACTTCATTGCAGCAGAGTGCAAAAACACATTCATTAGTGTTTATGAATGATTCAGATCCCACAGTGCTGAATAACAAAAAAGAAATAAATATGGATTTGAACTAAGCATAATAAATAAATCATCATACTATCCCCCTATCCCCTGAATGAGAGAAAAAAACCTATCAAATATTGAATATTTTCTCAATCAAGTAGTACTATGAAGTTTGTGCACTGCACAAGGCAGTAAGATCCTGGGGAGAAACAGCAGGTGAAGACATATTTTTGAGGTTTTCCTAACTTCTTCCCACAGTAAGGGACAAGGAAGAGGTGACAAAGTAAAGACAGCTCCACTTGGTATATCTTCTATCTTCCCTGCACAGCCTTCACCAATGGGGCAGCAGAGCTGTGTGCTGGAGCCAGAGAAGCTGGCAAAGGTCAAAAAGGGCATAGATTTTCAGATAATGGATGTCAGGAGGAATTTCTTCACTGAAAGGGTTGTTAAGCATTGGCTCAGGCTGCCCAGGGAGGAGGTGGAGTCAGCATCCCTGGAGGGGTTGAAGAAACCTATAGATGTGCTACTTAGAGCCATGGGTTAGTGGCATGGTTGGTAAGCTGATGGTTGGACTTGATGATCTCAGAGGTCTCTTCCAACCTTAATGATTCTGTAATAACCTCAAATATTAACCTGCTCATTCACTGAATACAGATTGCCTCAGATCACTTGGGGGGAGTGGGGCCAAAAAAAGGGGGAAAGAAAAACTTAGGTCTGCAAGCAGCCAAAAGAGCTCCTTGGATCCACTGCTCCACTAAGCTCCTCTCATCTTCACCCAAGCACAATGTGAATTTCTAACAGCATAATACTGCTGAAAGCAGGAGGAGCCTACAGGAATCCCCCCTAGGAAGAATCCTTTCTTTCTGATGAAGTTAAAATAAAAAGGATGGGGAGCTTATGTTTTTCCATGTTGTTGGCCTTTAGTGACTCAAATTCTGTAAGCTTGCTTTACACATCAATTAAGAGTTATCCAATCACTTGCATTTCCAGATCAATGAATTCAGGTCTAGCTTCACATCAAAGTCTCTTCCAATTTACAAATCCCCCAAATAACCTTAATTACAATCCACTCCAACAAGAGCTTCCACACAAGGAACAAGCAAACCAGCTAGGACTCTGCAGCTGCAAAAGGAACAGGGGAAAAAAGGCTAGAAGAAAGGCTCTAAAATGATGTCTGGTGTAGTGGGGAATAAGGACAGATTGCTGCAGCCTCTTCCTGTACAAGATAAATCCAAGATAGATAATAGAGATTGGGTTTAAAGCACCAAACCCAAGGTGCTGTGCCTCCCAGGGCCATGGGATGCTGTGAATACAAGATGTTTACATGGGGGGCAGGGAGGAAGGGAGCAGGAGACAGATTAATAGAAAAGAAATCTATGGAGAATTGCTAAATAAGGTGGAAATGACACAGAGCTCAGAAAATCCCCAGTCTGCAAACGGCTGGAGAAGGAGACATTCCTCAAGGGAAGCAACAAATATTCCTGCCTTTTACTTAGCCTCTCTCAGCCATCTGCTTTTGGATGCTGTTGGGAACAGAATACAGAATGCCTGAGCCTTTCGCTTGGTCTAGCACAGCTACTGCTGCATTTCTGCATTCCCTAGGCTCCCAGAAATGTGCACATCCTCCAACTAAACCATCACACACCTTGGTTTGCACAGTTACTGTTAAAACACACACACTTGGAACACATGGCCATCCTCCAGCCCTGACCATCAGCCCACCCCCATTCCTTATTTCCCCTCCTCCTGGTCTTGTGTCAGCCACACTCCTCATCACTGAAGCAAGCAGGAGGATACCTCAGGTATCAGACCTGGGAGAGGCCAAACCTCTCCCTAGATAAGTGATGACAGGTTTGGCTGGCTAAGGTGAAGACTGTGCTGCCTCCATCAGCAGGGTTCTTGCCAGAGGGAGTGCTCCAGGAGAGCTCTTCAAGGAGCATTACACTAAACACACTCACAGACTCATTAAGGGTGGAAAAGATCTCTAACTCCTTCTAGGAGTGAGGAGCCCAAAACTGAACCCAGAATTTGAGGTGCAAATGATGTTTTGCACCCTGAGTTGTTTGCAAGGCTGCATTTCATGATGTGCTAGAGAGGAAGCAAATAGGCAAAGACAAATGCTATAAATCTGAACTATGTTATTGTTGATGCTGCCAGTAAACAAAGTCATTAATTATCCATGTACTGGAACAGCTGAAGAGAAATTATCTGCCCAAAGAGGACAAAAACTCAAAGCCTCACACACAGCTTACAGGAAAAGATTTGAACAAACTAAAATCTGTGCTGAACAGCATTGCCTCAACTCTCAGAACCGCTAAATTCATCTGAAAAGAGAAGTTTCATTCTGGAACAATGACATGTTTTAAATTGCTCTTCCAGCCTCTTGGCTTCCTGGCTCAGTGTGCAGACAGGGAAGGCATCAGCCATCCCATAGAAGAAATTCCAGTAGAATAAACAAAGAACATGAATTTGAAGTTGGAGCTCCAAAATACTATTGAGCTTGATGAGTTACAGAACATGAAGCATGATTACTTTCATGATATTTTCAAAGGCTGCTAAACCCTTCCTACCTCCTTCAAGTGCAATGCCACTTGGCAACATCCTGATGCCAAAAATACCTTGTCCTAATCAATCATGGCTAGGCTTCGTGAACGAAGATCCAGGGAGGGCTCTACCCACATTTTTACAAGCACGCTGGTAGCTAAAAAGGCCAATTTGGGACAGACAAGAGCAGTTGCAAAAGGCACAGCAGAAGGACTCCTCAGGAGGTATAATCTGCAAGGCACGATTCTTTCTATGCTGTCTTTTCTCCTCCAGAGTGATCCTGCGTGCCTGCTCCAAAACATCAGCTCCATTAAAAATAATGTGTGTGCAGAGCTCCTGATTGGAGGCCANGATAGAGAACTTCTGTCTTCTTTAAGCTAACTTCCAGCCCAAAAAGCTCAGCAGTGGCTGCAAAGCAGGACGTTAAACGCTGCAGAGCTACTGCTGTATGGGCTTGTCCTACCTAAGTTAGATACTCCTTATGTCTACAGATCCAGGTCTTTACTCAGAAAGATGTGCTTTTGGGGCAGAATTTCTATCTACCACCACTGAAGGCAACACCTTTATTCTTTTATAAAGCAAAATACACTGTTCTGCCATTAACTAACTATTAAACACCCTGCCCTGAGCCCATCTTCCTTCTGTCACAGAATCACAGATTGGCTTGGGTTGGAAGGGACCTTAAAGATTATCTAGTTCCAACCAGGTTGGCCCAGGGCCCATCCAACATTACCACGGATGGAGCATCCACAGCTTCTCTGGGCAACCTATACCAGTGTCTCCCCACCCTCTGAGGAAAGAATTTCTTCCTAACATCTAATCTAAATCTCCCTCTAAGTTTAAAACCATCACTCCATGTCCTATCACTATCTACCCATGGAAAATGTCTCTCTCCTGGGTTTTGTTTTTTTAATAAGCTCCCTGTAAGTACTGGAAGGCTGCAAGAAGGTCTCCCTGGAGCCTTCTCTGCTCCAGGCTCAACAACCCCAACTCTCTAAGCCTGTTCTCACTTCCAGTTCTCAGATCATCTTCGTGTCCTTCTCTGGCATTGTTGAGGACTCCAGAGCTGGACTCAGCACTGCAGGTGAGGTGTCCCCAGAGCAGAGCAGAGGCACAATCCCCTCCCTGCCCTGCTGGCCACACTGCTGGGGATGCAGCCCAGGACACAGTTGGCTTCTGGGCTGTGAGCACACATTGCCAGCTCCTGGCCAGCTTTTCACCCACCAGTATTCCCAAGTCCTTCTCCACAGGGCTGCTCTCAATGAGCTCTTCTCCCAGTCTATACTCATGTCTGGGATTGCCTTAACCCAGATGCAGGACCTTGTAACTTGGACTTGTTGAAGCTCATTTGATTCAGGTTGTCCCACTTCTGAAGTTTTGTCCAGTTCCTCCTGGACGGCATTCCTTCCTTCTAGTGTGTCAGCTGCATCTATCTAGCATCTTGGATCCTGTTCCCATTTTCTCAGAGGCTGGCTTCCCTCCTTCCAGCACCCTTCTGAAGGAGAGCCTCAGAGGCATCACTGAAGAGCACATAACTTTATTACACAGCTCATACCTGCCTCAAAGGTCTTCCCATCTACTACAAACCAGTATTTAACTCAAATTGACACTGTAACTAAAGGAATTGTGTTTACTCAGGGAATCAAAACTCCATGGTGTTTTCCTTTTCAATTATTCTCGTCATGAAGACAAACTAATTAACTGTCAGCCTGCGTAGGGAATAAGTCACCACAGATAAGAGCCAGCTTCCATGAAACAAATCAAGGAATTGTTTCATCTTGGTAACTTTGGGATGAACTTCCTTGCCAAGGACTGTAGTTTGTATAATGAGACATCTAGTAACTGCACTCATGGAGCTCCCATTAGAGAAATAAATTAACTGGTGGCACGAGAGTCAGCTTAACTGTCATAAAAATTTAACTTGAAAGGGAGTATATGTATGCTTGATGGTATGGGCTCTCCCTAGAGACTTCCTCCAGTAATTCATGGTGTTCCTCAGCATTTCCATTTGAACACCACCCCTCAGATTTCTCTATGAAATTTTGTGGTGCAAAAGTAATACAGAAGTCTCCATTGAAATGAAAAAGAAAAATCTGAAAATCCATGAATCCAAGTTTGATTTAACCAATTAAACAGGGAAGGATGACCTTGATACATAGAGAAAAAACACTTGCCATTTAGGGCACAGTTTCTATAAGAAGAGTTCTCACTTTGAGGGAGAAGGCATTTTAATGAGCTGCTTAGTTCACACATTCCAATTTCTTGGAAGTCTTTGGCATATGCAACTTTAAAACTATTACTGAATCTTCTAGCTAGTATTTTTTAATTGAAATTCTGTCTGTCATCTCTTTTTGATGGGCAATAAAATCAATAATAAAAACACCCTAGAGACTATCTCTAGTTTATGGTTATATCTACTCTAGCCTTCAATCCTTATCAAGTAGGATTGAAGGAAAAGGACCTGGGGGTGCTGGGTGAAAACAGCTGAAGCAGAGCCAGCAGTGTGCCCAGGTGGCCAAGGAGGCCAGTAGCATCCTGGCTTGGCTCAGCACTAGTGTGGCAGCAGGACTAGGGCAGGGATTGTCCTCCTACACTGGGCAGTGGGGAGGCCACAGCTCAAATCCTGGGCTCAGTTTTGGGCTCCTCACTCCAAGAAGGACATTGAGGTGTTGGAGTGTGTCCAGAGAAGGGCAACATAGGTTGTGAAGGGTCTGGAGCACAAGTGTTGTGAGGAGCAGCTGAGGAACTGGGGTTGGTTAGTCTGGAGAAGAGGAGGCTCAGGGGAAGCCTTCTCACTCTCTCCAATTCCCTGAAAGGAGGCTGGAGTGAGGTGGGAGTTGCACTCCTCTCCTATGTGACTAGCAAAAGGATGAGAGGAAATAGCCTCAAGTCACAGCAAGGGAAATTCAGACTGGATATCAGGAACAATGTCTTCCCTGCAAGAGTGGTTAGGCATCGGCCCAGGCTGCCCAGGGCAGTCACCATCCCTGGAGAGGTTCAAGAAAGGTGGAGATGTGGTGCTGAGGGCCATGGTTTAATGGCATGGTGGTATTAGGTTGACAGTTGGACTCAATGATCTTAGAGGTCTTTTCCAGCCTCAATGATTCTAGGTATTCAGGAGCATGTGGCACAAGGAATCAGCTGGGCTACCTGCCTGCCTTCCAAAATTAAAAGGTCAACTTTGAGTGCAAAGCAGCAGCAGAATAAAGGAAAGCTTGGGACAGGGAGAGGAAGGGTGACCAAGGCACTGCAGCATGCTACTCTGATCTCATGGGCAGTGCCCCATCAACATGTAATGGACATCAGAGCCACAGCAGTAAAAACTGTGGCAGGTGAACCCTGCTCCAAACTACAGAGTACATTTTTCACTTGGAGACCAAAGAGATCTAAATATGAAACTTAGGCAAAAATGTGCATTTTCTGTAACTGATTGTCTAGGCCAAAGGTATTAATAGCAACCTTCACCACTTCTTCTAAAAGCCATTCTGTGGGGAAGTCTTTGCTTCCAGAAAGCAGCAGCTGGTTCAAAGCCTCCTTAATATGATCTTAATTTATTAGCAATTCTAGCTGAAAGAGGAACCAGCTTTTACAATTCCCTTAGTTCAATATCAGTTTCTACACCGTAGATATTTAAGACACTGCTGCTTAATTTAGTAACATTTTCATCATCCCCAAGGATTACTCAAGAACATTTACAAGGAAAACCATTTGTGTGAATTGTATAGGTTACTGATAATTTGGTTTTGTCTTTCTTAATGGTATTTTTATATATATATAAATAAATCACAAAGGTTTTGTTTTAAGTTCACATCATCTTGCATGTGTAGTTCTGGAAGCATTTTACCTCCCAGCCTCCATGCAATTCAGTTATGGGCACTTAGTCTAAAGGATCTATCTTTTTCCTCCTTAATGCTTAACCATTTGGGGCTGCTTTGCAATTGTCTTTTTTCAGTGCCACAAAAATCTCTTGGTGAAACTATGCAGCACCTACACAACAGATTTCTTCTACGCATAATCAAGTTGTCCAGTGAGTTACAGAGGGTTCATCTAAAAGAACCTCAGGATTCAGGTTGTCAGGTACATGGAAAAGATTTTGCTAAGAGGAAAAGTCTTCCTTGCAACCCTCTTGCTAACTACAGACCATGGTGGCTTCACTTGGTACCACTGGTGGGTCCCTCCAAAGAGCTCCTCCCCAGGCCAGTATCCAAAGTGCCACATGCATGGTTCTTCCTGCTGGTTAGTGGGAACTCAACTCCTGCTGGGAAGGGCACCTGCTGTCAGATGATGTTTCTGGATGCCACAGGGGCAGGACATTCCCAGTCACAGCATGATCAAAGAGTGGCATGGTCCTTCCTGCTGCTTAGTGGGAACTCAACTGCTGCTGGGAAGGGCACCTGCTGTCAGATCATGTTTCTGGATGCCACAGGGGCAGGACATTCCCAGTCACAGCATGATCAAAGAGTGGCATGGTCCTTCCTGCTGCTTAGTGGGAACTCAACTGCTGCTGGGAAGGGCACCTGCTGTCAGATGATGTTTCTGGATGCCACAGGGGCAGGACATTCCCAGTCACAGCATGATCAAAGAGTGGGATTAATTTCGGGTTGACAAAGGTAGCCTTTCACATCCTGTGCCAGAAAAGCTTCAGGGAGACAGTACACCCATTTCCAGGTCCTCACCCTGGTCTGTGGGTGGGTGGAGATCATGCTCTGATAGATCAACATACCACGCTCCTACCTTTGCAACACAGTTCAAACCAAAACCAGCTGTTATTGTAATGAGTGCCTGCTCTGTGAAGCCTCCCCACCACCTTATCAGCCTGTGGATGGTTCACAGCAGAGGGGAAGCTCCTCTACAAGGCACACACATGACCCTTGTCTTCACTGTCAGGTTTCAATAATCTCCCTGTACTTGCCCTGACCACAGGAGTTAGCCTCTGCTCACATGCACAGCACAAGGCACCAGAGCAGCTGTCTCTGCTCAGTCCTGACCCTAGGCAAGATCAGAAAACCATCCCAGCCCTGAGCTTCAGGGAGTGCTTGCCCCCTTTGAACACTGGGAAACAAGCAGCAGCAGCAGGGCAAAGATCAGTGCTTGGGAAAGCTGCTCAGTGCTTCTCATTACAACCTTCAGTTCTCATTGTTCTGTTACACCACCGTCGAATTTTAAGCATGGGCACTGCTCCAACAAGGGAATCCCTTTCTCAGAATGCCAGCAAAGCTCATTCAGCAGCTTTGAGAATATAACTAAAGAAAGCACATGTTTGTGCACTACTAAGAATCCTGCCAAGCCCTCTGCAACAAGCTTTATTTTCCTAACCTCCTGAAATATGGCAAGAACTGGGCAGATGTTGCACCTGCTCTGAAGAGAAGCAGAAAGAGATACCAAAAATATTTACAACAGTTCACCAACTGCAGAGCAAGATTTAGAGACTGAGCAGCTACAAGCAGAAGCAAGCAGAGGTTCTGCAGAGCTCAAGTCCTGCATGATAGTAGTGGGCAACAGGAATGAGAACACAGCATCTTTAAACACCACAGAAATGTTGTGCAAAGATGCAAAGAATGACTTCTTTATGTACAAGTTAACATTTAATATTAAAAATTAGGCATCTCATGTAGCTGGGCAGTTTTAGTCTCCAGGTAAAGCCTGAGCAAGTGATGTCATCTTAAAACAAAATTACTATCTCCTTCCTCCCCATTCCACCTGGGTTTCTGAGTGTTTGTTCCTAAACTCACTCACTGGTAACAGTATCCTTGGAAGACCAAGGGAAAAAGGATTATACTCATTGTGAGTAGGATTCCATATACCACAGTCATATCCATATTGAATTCACAAGTAAACTACACAACTCCATCAACACCAAGAGCAGGATAGACTCTGAAAGTCTTTCCAGATAATACAGTGGTGCTGACCAAAAGGACAGGGAGCTCAGCTCACACTGCCTCCCTACATCAGACTCCTCTGACTTACTGGGGGCTTTTCTGTAGCCCTATGGAACAAAGATCACTAATAGAAGTCACATTACAATTTCTAAAGGAAAGCAGTAACATGTACAGAGCTGAGGTTTTCTTTTGACTTTTAACAGCTTCCCCCACCTAGAGCAGATCTGGGATAACCTGGAAAACCAGGACTTTGTCCCACATTCCAGCCCTTGACAGCAGCAGGTTGAGTGCAGTATCTTCTGCTTCTCTAATTGAAGTGCAGCCCATTATCAAGATGCAGCACTGAGCTTAATTAGAAAGGGAAATCAATCATCTAGAAGAGATGAGAAAGGTTTCAGCAATTTTCAGTGTTGGTTCCAATTTCTTCCCTAAGATTGTTTCCAATAATAATGAAAGCTTAATGCAAAAAGAGAAGTTACTGTGACACTATTCTGCTGCTACGAGATTTAATGTGCCTTCCCAACATCTCTAATGTCCTGGGAAGGACAGCACCAGCTTCCAGCAAAGCACCTGTCAGGGATGAAGATCTGGTCAGATGGACTTGTGGAAAACAAGTCTCAGATTCTTTACCTTAAGGATCTTCCTCCTATAACTGTTTTGGTTTGATGCTTCCAATCAAACCAATTGGTTGGATTTCCTGGTCTGGTTTAGTTGTTGTTTTTTTTTTATTCTCCCCAACAGAAGCTAAAAGATGGCTGGGGCCTGAAGCATCTTCCTTCTGAAGAAAGGCTGAGGGATCTGGGCTTGTTTAGGCCAGAGAAGAGGAGGCTGAGAGGAGACCTTAGCAATGTACAGAAGTATCTGAAGGGAGGGTGTCAAGAGGATGGAGCCAGGCTCTTCTCTATGGGCCCAGCGACAGGATGCAAGGCAATGGACACAAACTGGAACACACCTGAACATGAGGGAGAATTCATTTGCTGTGTGAGGGTGCCAGAGCTCTGGCCCAGGCTGCCCAGAGAGCTTGTGGAGTCTCCTTCTCTGGAGAGATTCCAAACCCAGCTGGAGGTGATCCTGGGCAAGCTGCTGTGGGTGAGCCTGCTAGAGCAGGGGGATTGGCCTAGATGACCTCTGGTGGTCCATTCAAACCTTAAGCACACTATGATGTTAAAGGAAGTCTTAACAAGTTTATCACAGGCTTATTAGTAAACAGAACTGATCTTTGTGCAAGACAAGGTTACAGATTGCTCCCCAGAGAGTCACACCTACAAACACTTTTCACAGATTTCTAAAAAAACTGTTTCTTTCCTCTTTTGGGTGCACCAAACCTTGCTTCAGGTGTTTAAGACCATAAATTTCTCCATCTCAGATGGTTTTGCATATGACTGCATTAGATATGTTACCCTGACAGCAGAATGTTTCAGCTGGTAGAGCCTAGACCCCAAACCAACCATGCTTCTGCTGTGTCCTAACATCACCATTCTTGCCAATCTGATTTCTCTGACTAGTCATTTAAAATCTATCAGCTAGACAAAAGATAGACTTTCTCTCACTTTCTCCTATTATCTAAATCACTTCCCAGCCCTTGCATAGAAAGCACAAAGCAATGTGTTCTCACACTGCAAGACCAACACTGCAATATATGTATTTTTTGCTAGAATAAGGACTTGGCATTAGCATAAGGCTTTGCAGCTACAATGAAAATATTTCCAGCATTCCTTTTAAAAGCACAGAATTGATAATTCTATCATGACTTCTCTTCTGCATTTGGTTTTTTCCATACAATTTGCTCTGGCAGCACAAAGGAGGTAGTGATCAGCCTGTTGCCATGTGCAACCTCTACTTCAGCACTACAGATAAAAGAGGAAAGCTTTGGTTTTGGTTATCATTCATTTTAGTAATGAACCCAACAATAGTATTTCAGATGTGCTACCAGGCACTGAAGGCTGTCCTAGATCACTCAAGAATCAGCTTCCTCACTTCCAAAAAATGACTGAGAGGTGCTAACAGACAAGAACAACAAAAAGCAACACTGACTCCTCTCACACCAATGCAGCAAATTCATTTATTTTAAAGACTTCAGACCTGCCAGAAAATTTGTAAGGAAAATGAAAATGGAATTTGACTTGTTTATTATTTTCTGATTCAGTATTAATTGCAGTAACTATTTCAACAGAGAGAGGAAAAGTCCCTCTAAAGGCACTGCCTGCAGCCTGTGGAGCAGAGCAGGTGGCAGGAAGCTGACACTGGGGTGTATCCTGTGGCCCTGTGTGTGCACAAATCCCAGAGCACTGGCCACAGCCAGACATGGGAAATATTTCCCAGATGAAGACTGAACTTCTAACCTCCTCAATATTTAATTGCCACTGTGGCTCTTTCCAGGCTACAGGTTTTAGCCTGAGCAGAAGCCAGCTGACTGCCTTTTCAATACATTTACTGCCTGTTTCCTCCTCTTCTCTTTCATCACTTCCCACTCTTATCTAAGGGAAATACTAGAGATTCTTTCATTGCTGCTAAGAGCAAAACAAGTTTTTCCAGTGCTCTCAATTCATGACATGTGTTGTAAATAAACCTGGTACCCAGCACCATCCCTCCTGCTGACAGCAAGGGGAAGGGACACTGTCAACACAGCTCACAGAAAGGAGACTTTGTACCAAAGATTTTCAGACATCCAGTTACTGTCTCCCTTCATGGGAAGGGATCTACCCTAGCTAAGGTACCTTCAATGTGCCTGGTCTCAGACCATGATGACAGATGCTTTTTGCACCCAAGATTAACTCAAGGAAGATCAGAGAATCATTAAGGCTGGAAAAGACCTCTAAGACAATCAAAGTCCAACCATTGACCCAACACCACCATGCCCACAAAAGTAGGTAGAGAACTGTACAACACACCAGTTGCCCCATTTCATGCTTGTCCCTAAAGCTTATCTCAAATGTGGATAGGATTCAGAGATGTTAAGCTTTAGGGGCTCTCAGCTGCAGATCTTCCCCCAGGACATTTCATGCTCTCTTCCATATTCAAACCTCAATGTCCTTCTTGGAGTGAGGAGCCCAAAACTGAGCCCAGGATTGGAGCTGTGGCATCCCCAGTGCCCAGCCCAGCAGGACAATCCCTGCCCTAGTCCTGCTGTCACACTAGTGCTGATCCAAGCCAGGATGCTGCTGGCCTCCTTGGCCATCTGGGCACACTGTTGGATCATCTTCAGCCATCCCAGGTCCTTTTCCACCAGGAGCTTTCCAGCCACTCTGCCCCAAGTCTGGAGCATTCATGGGGTTGTTGTGACCCAAGTGCAGGACCCAGCACTTGGCCTTGTTAAACCTCATCCCATTAGCCTCAGCCCATGGATCCGGCCTGGCCAGATCCCTCTGCAGAGCCTCCTACCCTCCAGCAGATCAACACTTCACCACAATTTGGTATATCAGTCAATCCATCCCTGGCACTGGAGGGAAATCTCAGTGGAGAGGCACCAACAGAAAATGTCACTTGAAGTGTCCTACCAGTGCCACTGTGCCCCTACTTCAGTGGGCACACACCCATGTCCCCCTGAATTGCCATTGTGAAATGTTAATGGCAGGAAGCAATGCCCTGGTACAGCCTCTAGCACACTGCTGACATCTCCCAACAAAAAAACCACCTGCTTCAAAAAGGACATGCAGAAAAACAGAGGAGACTAGGGAATTCAATACCCCCAAAAATGGATTGCTTAGAAATTAGTCTGGCAAAAATTCATATAAGGAGGACAGAAGATGCTTAAATTTAGCAAAATCATGCTGTTATTAGGTGTGAAGAGATGACAGTTTTTCTAGGCTAGAAGAAAATGACACAGTGATCAGATAACAGTTATTCAAACTACTCAGCCCTTCACCAAATTATAGTAATGCAGAAATACAATTACTCTCCACAGTGACCTCTCAAAGGAAAGCAGAATTAAGATTAGAAACAAGAAGCACCATCAGAAAGGCAGCTTGCCCAAATGGGTTCTGGAGAAGCTTTAATGTATTTTAAGATCCAAGCATTAAAAAAAAATATCTTTTTTTTGTGCAAGGCATATAAAGAATATTCAGCATAAAAGAACTGATAGAACATATTCTAAATCTTTACAATCAAAAAAAGAAATTCCTTAAATTGGTTTAGATAAGGAATAAAAAGTGATCTCAAGATCACTTTCATTCCCCAAGTGACCTGGCTGTATATCCTACATTAAGGCTATAATCTCAGTCTCAGCTATGATTTGCTTAGCTTAATTGCATCATAGCATTAATATTATTAATTTCTGTCTTTGCCCATAAACCCCAAAGCCTCCTGCCAGTTCCAGAAAATATATAGGCTGAAGCACAGCACACAGTGAGCTGTGTAAAACCATCACCATCACAAAGTGCTATGAAGCATCAAGCATGTCAGTATTTCAAAAGACAAAGCACCTATCTTTATTCTTTTTGGCCCAAGAAACAAGAAAAATGGGGGGTAGGGGGGTGGTTCTCTGCAGGATCAGAATTTCCTGGCTTTCAAAAGGCTTGGAGTCCAAGCAGGGCTGTAGAACATTTGAACAGGCTTCACAGAGAATGGTGATTTCAGATATTCCCTCCCAGCTTTTAAGAAAGGCAGAGCTAACCAAAATATTTCTGCACCAGTAACCTACAGCTGGTCCCAAGATCAGTGAGGAATGAAATGCAAGAGGAAGCTGAAGGCACAGGTAACAGTGCAAAGCAAGCACTGGCAATGTACTCCCAGGAGAATATTCCTCCACTATGGTCATAAACAAATCCTGCAGCTTGTTTCTGTTCAGTTTGACACAGCCATGGTTAAGCACAGCTGTGATGGAATGCAGAAAGGACCTGCCTTCATACTCCACTCTCCCAGAGAGGAAGATTTTCATGCTGAACAGCTTCATGATAAGCTTTTATTAAAGCTTGGCCCTTGGTCCTGGTATTTTCCTTTTAACCCCAACTCCAGTTCTTCTGTACCAGAAGTTCCAGATAAGACATGGGTCACCATAAGCCTGTGTGCCTTGAGCACTGAAATTAGGCAAACTCTCACAGCTTGTGTTGCTGGAGGAGTAAGAACTCTGCTAACATGCCTTCACATAACATTTCATGGGGTGACAGTAGTTATTCCACTATAGAGAAGTCTTTCTAGTACCACAACCCATCACAAAGCAAGCCAGTAAAGTTCTTCCAAAGATCCTGCATATATGAACCACTCTGACACGCCAGTAAATTCTAGCTGAAGAATTTTAAACCAATATTAAGATCCAATTAATAAAAAATGACAGACTTCCTCATCAAATATAAGAAAGGTGAAGAAGGCAAACTTACACCTTTTGTTTTCCCTGCTCCTTAACAAGTCTGCCTTATTTGCACAAATGATGTAAGAAACATTTTTCAATCCATGTTATCAACATTTCAGTGCTGTTTGTAGTACAAATACCTTTCAAGAGTAAGCAAATCAGTTGTACATGGAATAAATGAGTATTACTAAATAAGTACTCAGCTTACTCAGATTGTCAAGCTCACTGGAAAAAAACCAGTATATTTAAGGATTAAGAAAAATCCTTTATATATGTCCTTTCCCAGAAGGAGCTAAGTAGTAGTACTGGAGACTGACTTTCAGGTGTGAATAGCCACACTGTGACCTTGGTCCTCCTTTAAAGGATTGGCATTGCCTAATACGCCACTGACCACATTTAATATTAGGAATATTTACAGCAGCTTTTAACCATGCTCAAGACACACTATGTAAGCAAATTCATACCTGAGTATGTATGAAATGAAAAGCAGTTTGAATAATAAGAGTAAACAGAACACAGCAAAACAGCATCACAACAAGGTGGTGAGTTTGGGCTTTGTTGTTGTTTCTTTTTACAACAGGGCACAAAACCCAACAGGGTCTTTAACTGAACTCTTCCTGGAAGTCACCTGGAGATGTGCTCTCTGCTAATTAACTATTTGACCTACCTTGAACTGTCAGTTCTGCCTGAGCTTCCACTGTGTCGTTGGTGCTCTCGGCGATGCAGGTGTAGGTGCCCAGGTCCTCCTCCCTCACCTTGCTGAGGGCCAGGCTGCCTCCCGCCAGCAGAAGAAACCTTTCAGAGCTGCACACAACAGGACACACAGGTGACTTGATGGACAAACTGGCTTATATTTACATATATAACAGTGGCTCCAGCTCTGGAGTCCTCACATTAATGAGAGCATGAATCTACTGGAGCAGGGCCAGAGGAGGCCACAGATATGATGTGAGAACTGGAAGCTCTCTGCTGTGGGGACAGGCTGAGAGAGTTGGGTTTGTTCAGCCTGGAGAAGAGAAGGCTCCAGGGAGACCTTCTTGGAGCCTTTCAGTACTTAAAGGGGATAAGAAAGATGGGAAGAGACTTTACAGTAAAGTCTGTTGTGACAGGACAAGGGGTGATGGTGTCAACTAAAGGAGGAAATTTTTCCCAGTGAAATTGCTGTGACCCTGGCCCAGGTTGCCCTGAGAAGTGGTGGCTGCCCCATCCTTGGCACCAGGTGAGGTTATCTGGGGCTCTGAACAACCTGAGTGAGTTGTAGATGTCCCTGCTGACTGCAGGGGGGTGGGACTAGATAACCTCTAAAGGTCCCTCCCAACTTGACTCCTCCTATGACTCTCTGATTCCTGGGTGCCATTTAGAGAGGGTTTTCATCTAAGTGGTCAAATTCCATATTTTGGCTCCACATTTAAAATTAAGTTCAACTCTATCAATTCCAAGTGGTAAATTGTGCTAGATCTCTCAGTGACAGTCAGGACATGGAACAAGAAGGAAGACAAAGGAATGCTACCAGGCTATAGAGGCTGGTAGGGTAATTTTAATGACAGGTAGTGCCTTTTTTCTGATTATCTACCAACTTCCATAATTTTCCATCTCAAAGCAACACATTCACAACAAAGTTCACTGGGTTAAAAACATGGAAGAAAACAATTCCTCTGTCATACTCCTTGGTGATTCCTGCTATAGAAGAATTCCGGGCTTCAAGCAAAACTGCTTTTGTAATAAAGTAAAAACATCTTAATTTTGTAAGGACAATGAAGCATTTCCACAAAAGAGCATAGCAATCAGATTTCAGGCACTGGAGACAAAGAATCAGCTTCCTATAAAAGTGATAACACAATTTCAAGTGTCATTAAAAACAACAAAGATTGAGCATTCAAGTGTCAGGGAACAAGAGAATCAAATTCAAGCCTTTTGTCTGCATTCTTACAGCCTTCAGTCACACTCCTATTCCACAGTCACTTGAGCTACTCTGGATCCCTAACTCACACACTTTTTATTGGTTCATTATCACAAAATATAGTCAGCCTTTATTAATTCACCATATTCCAACAGCCACTTATACCCTGAGGTTTTGGTGCTTTTTTCCCCCCCTTCTTTTAAATTACTATTCCCAAAACATCTTATAATCTATTTGCAGTCTTGGGCAAGTACAGCAGATAAAATTAGACAGTAAATTAGATTATTTTGTGGAATATACTACCAGAAAAATCTCCATAATTACTCTGCTATGTTTAACCTTTGCAGAGTTGGGCAAGTGTAATTCACCTCACACAAATCACTCCAAGTGCCTGGCAAACAATAATATGTGATAATTAAAAATACCACACATTCATGGGAGGTATATTAAGGAAAAAACCCTGCATTAAGAAAATATCTGTGATCATACAACTATGTTTACTCATTTGAATGCCTACAGCAACATCATAAAATGAATGCTGCACACACAACCTCAGCTTTGTCATTTCTTCACTTGAGAACATTATTAGCCATACAACCACGCTACATTTTTCTGTAGGCATTTTTCAATGACACAAAACTTTGCTCAATTGAATAGCCAAAAAACCACCATAGAATCAGCTGTACCTCAACAGCCTTATTAAAAGATAATGATGTTGTTCAGGGCCCTTTCAGGTGATTATTTTCAGATGAACCATCTCATTTACTGCAGCTTTTAAAGGATTTGTGCTTCATGCATTTCTAATTTCTTCCACAGAAGTATCCAAATATAAATCCAGGGACCCAATATATGCTGTTTGAGCACATACTGATCCACGCACTGGAAAGCAGAACATCACCTTCCAAACAGATGAGACTCAGTACCCATCTCTCAAGCTCTGATACTCCACCTTACCTCACCTCAAATGTCACTTTTCAACTTAAAAATCCTCGGAACCACAAAATTATTCCTGCCTTTGCTAACAGACAGACTCTCATGGAGTAGGAGCCTTAGCAGGCACAGTCTGACAATCCCTTGTGGTCTCCTGTGGCCCCTGGTGCCATAACTGTGCCCACAGCAGAGGGAGCATTAAACTCATTGCCCACGGGAAAGTGTGGGGAGTGATACCCATGTTCCTATAATCCTTGGATGGGTAGGATGAGCTCATGAGCCTTCTGGCAGTCATCCTAGGAGAAGGACAACTCTGATTCCAAACCTGGGCAGATGGAGCTCCTTTAGCCCTGTAAGGCCTTCCAGCTAAGAGGTTAAACCTCCATCCTAAGGACTTGGCTGCCAGTGTCCAAGCTTGCTAGGCCCTGGCAGATGAACCTTAGGACTAAAGGGTGGGTCCAGCTCTGCGCATGCTGTGTCTCACCTAAAATAAATCCATTGCTCAGGCTCGAGGGTGCTATCTGCTAGCCTCTTATCAGCGCACTTGGAAAAGGCGCTGAGGAGGAGCATGGATGGAGCCCTCCCTGGAGCTTCGTTCGCGAAGCCTAGCCACGGCGAGGATCCTTAGCCAGATGTGACCTTTTGTTTTTCTGTTATCAGCCAGCCTAGTGCTGATCCCAGCCAGGATGCTGTTGGCCTTCCTGGGCACACTGCTAGCTTGTCTTCAGCTGCTCTCAACCAAAACCTCCAGGTCCTTTTCCACCAGCAGCTTTGCAGCCACTCTGCCCCAAGCCTGGAGCATTCATGGGCTTGTGACTCTAGTGTAGCACCCAGCACTTGGCCTTGTGGAACTTCATCCCATTATCAAACACCAAGAAGAAAATAATAAGGAGAGATCTTTAGTAAGTGAGCTTTAACCTCTCCTTGTGCACTGAACATGACATCCCCTAGAGAAAGGCAGTGCCTGGGGCAGGGGCACTGAAAAAAAAATGATAAAAGGTGGAACCTGACACCATTTTAGATACATGAAAAACCAATTAAGATCTTACCAGGCACAATTATTCTGACAATTCCTCCCATCAGATTGTGCAGTTCAAATGGGTCTCTAGCATCCTTCATACATGAATGATTTTCTTTTATTTGCAAAAAATGAACCTAAACCATGTGCCATCAGACTGACATCAACACTATTTGTCAGTGCCATCAGACCTGGCTGTTGCTACCCACAGAAGCTCACAGTTCAGATGACAAGCCCCTGGATTTTTTAATTTAAGAGTTGACAAAAAGAGATACTGTCACTGGTACTGTAGAGACTCTTGCATATTCCTTCAGCTGCTTGCTGTGTCAGCCATGCCACAATATGACTTCACCCTTTGTTGTTTCACAATTAGCTTGTTCCTCCATTAATCTCTCCCCTGACTTTGAGGGATGTTGAGAACATTCAAGTCAATGCTTGTGATTCCCTTGTTCTAGTAAATAATGTTCATTAGACAGACACAAAGATAGCTTCTCTTGATAAGATTGCTTCTGCTTTTTTATACCTATATTCTAACATGTTTTTCTGCATCAGTGCACCACAGCAGCACCAACAGATAATAGTTTCCACCTAATGCATTCCTGAAAGCCCACAATTCTTTTAATCATGTCTAGTGTTTTAATGTTCTGTTTTAATGAGAAAGTATGTAATTGTGCTTTAAACACTTATTCTTCAACTCTTACAGAGCATTTAGGAGCATATAGGACATCTTTACTGCAGAAAGAGTAATGCAAGTGCAAGGCTTCACACAGATAATATGCCAACATGAAGATGTCTCAGCTCTTTTGCAGTGCCCTTATTCCTTTAATTGCTTCTTTTTCTCCAGTGGCAATCTAAAAGTAATATATTCTTAATAACCTTCTCGCTTCAAGTAAGATTTTTTTGGTTTCAGATCTCTGCAAAAAAAAACAGACTATGAGACTGTTCCACAAGTCTTATGAACTACCTTACTTGTCACACCACTCAGCCTAGAAGCCCTCCAGCACTTGGAAACTAGCTGCTGCTCTCCTGGGTTCAAATGAAGTAGAATTCAAATTGTGCTCTATCTAAAATCCTAACTCTGGCAAGATTCCTACCATTATATAAAAGTATAGAAGTCAACCATTGCTCACCCTTCAGTGATGAGCTCTTCTTCATTCCGTGTCCACCTTATGGATGGAGGTGGAAATCCTGTGGCAACACATGGCAGAACAGCACTTTGCCCAGCCACTCTGCTCAGGGAAGAAGGCTGCCTCAGGAACTGCAGGCTCTCTGGCTCCTCAGGGGCTGCAAGCATTTTGGAAATGATCAAGCTGTTACTAAATGCAGAATCAGAACATGAGCACAATAAAAAGGAAAAAGAAAACAACCCACAAAAAAAACACCCTAACACCAAGACACAAAACACACACACAAAAACACCAAACAGACAAAAAAATCCCCAAAACAAACAAATGAAACATCTCATTTCTTTCCTGTATCTTCACAGGATTCAATCATCAGAAATCCCCAAACATTTATACTCCAAGAAACAGGCATTCTTTGTTTCCTGTCACAATAGAAATGTATCACTAGGGACTTGCCAAAAGAAGTCTTTCCCAAAAAAAGCCCTTCAAAGCTAACCCATT
The DNA here is from genome assembly GCA_013396975.1 of Bucco capensis. Classification (NCBI taxonomy): domain Eukaryota; kingdom Metazoa; phylum Chordata; class Aves; order Piciformes; family Bucconidae; genus Bucco; species Bucco capensis. The sequence goes on from VWZO01017920.1 coordinate 53,108, forward strand.
AAATATGGCCAATAAAAGAAATCCATGCATGCTTTGGCCTTTCCCCAACCACTGCAAAGAGCTCAGACACTGACAACTGGTTTTGCTTTTCAGTTTCCCAAGTGCAAGAGATAGGTTAGTCTTCCCAAGGGCCAAAATTCATTTGCTTATTTTAATGTACACACAACAAACCCCAAAGCCCAACCCCAGCTTCCCCAGCACACATTCCAAGGATACAAAACACCACAGAGCAGATCCTCATGTCCTCCCATCTGTAAATATTCTGCTTGGGGTTTTTTTTCCTCTTATTGCTTGGCTCATAGAAAACCAGATCAATACCTGGAAGAATTTTGAGCTCTGCTTCCTCACTGTACTTGGGGGTGCCACCACTTTCGATGATGCAGCGGTATAGTCCTCCATCTGCCTCAGAAGCATTGCTGATGATGAGAGCTCCACTGGGCAATTTCAGGAGATGATCATCCAGAAGCAGTGGCTGGCGATCCTGCTCCCACCTCACGAACGGCGCCAGGTCAGCATTGACTTCACAGTTAAGGACTGCACTGCTTCCTTTGGAGACAGAGGAGGATTCTGGCTGACTGGTGAACCTGGGAAGGCCTGCAAAGAGGAAAGGGAAGAGTTAAAAACCTAACAAGTCAGAGATATTCCGAAGATCACAGAAACACAGAATGGTTAAGGTTGGAAGAGACTGCCAGGGGTCATCTAGTCCAACCTCCCCGGTCACCCTACACCACATTACTCAGAATTGTGTCCAGATGCTTTTTGAATATCTCCAGAGAAGGAGACTCCACAACCTCTCTGGGCAGCCTAGGCCAGTGCTCTGGCACCCTCACAGCAAAAGTTCTTCCTCATGTTTAGGTGGAACCTTCTGTGTTCCAGTTTGTGCCTAGCATCCCACTGCTTGGCACCATCAAGAAGAACCTGGCTCTATCCTCTTGATACCCTCCCTTCAGACAAACACGTACAATGCTAAGGTCTCCCCTCAGCCTCCTCTTCTCCAGGCTAACCAAGCCTAGCTCCTTCAGCCTTTCCTCAGAAGGGAGATGTTCCAGCCCCTAACCATCCTTGCAGCCTCTGCTGGACTCGCTCCAGGAGCTCCATGTCTCTCTTGTACTGAGCAGCCCAGAACTGAACACAATACTCCAGGTGAGGCCTCACCAGGGCTGAGTAGAGGAGAAGGAGAACCTCCTGCTGGCAACTGGAGAAAGCACAGCCAAGAAAGGAGAAAACCACTGCAAGCAGCCAAGGAAGTGTGAGAAACAGCCCTGCACCAGGCAGGTCAGAGAAGGAGCAGCCAGAGGAGGAAGGGCTGCTCCAGGTACTGCCTGGGGAGACCAGGCTGGAGCAGGAGGCAGAAGAATTAGGAACGAAGGTGGGAAATTGAGCCTGGGAAATGGGAAGAGGGCAGGCAGAGGTGTTTTAGTTTTTGCCTTTGTTTTCTCACCACCCAATTTTATTTTAATTGGCAAGAAATTAAACTAGTTTTCCCCGAGTCAAGGTTGTTTTGCCCATTACAATAACTGCTGAGGCATCTCCCTGTCTTGACCCACATGCTGCTTGCAGTTGTATACTGGCACTGGAATTCCAGCTCCTGGGGTTTTCTCTGTCCAAATTCACTATATTTCACTGCCTAAGAAAAAGAAAAACTATAATATACTTTTTTCTTCAGTTAAATGGTACTTTCTATCATTTCCAGCTTGAATTCCTATCTACTTTCAGGAAAATCCCCCAGGTGTTCCGTTTTTTTGTCTTTTCAACAGTCTGCTCTTTGCTCTCCAACATTTGGAGAAATCTTCGGAGGAGCAGCAAGAAGCAACATCTGATGTCACACATTCAGGCTTTTCTCACTTGAATCAAAGTCTTCTTTGCTTGGACTGTAGAACTGTTCATTATTAGCAGCCATTTAAGAGCAAATTCTAATACATACTTCTCATAAAAACATATATACACATTTCTTCCATAGAAAAACAAGTCTGAAGCAGGCCAAGGACACCAACTTCAGCACTCTGCAATCAAAGCCAACCAGATCAAACCCACAAAACACTATCTTCACATCCTATGTTAAACACGAGATCTAGAGTAAAAGACCAAAACCCACAAACTATCAAATGCCACCATGTGAGAGAATCAAAATGTTGATGCACTGAGAAGCTGCAGCATCTCTGCTCTCTAGCTGTCACTAACCTCTGATGCCACAGGGAAAAAATAAATCCAACATAAAACATGCATACAGCTGGGGGAGGGATAGAAAACCACAGAGACCTTCCCAACTGCCCAGAATAGCTAGACTGAATTCTAACATGATCCATTCCTAACATGCAGATCACTTTGGTTTTGTCACGCAATTCCTTCCACAACCTTATCCAGTTCCACCTCCAATCACTACCTAGTTTTCCCCTCTCCTTTTACAACATTCATCCGAGAAGAAACTTCCCAGTTTCCCCTCCCAGTGTTTTCACAACCAACTTCTAGTCCTTTGATCTTGACCTTGTTTTGCTATTCATTATTTCGCACCTTTGATATTTATCCATTACTCTAAGGTATTCAGAGGAATAAAAGTCAGAGCTTCTTTCAACTTTCCTTCTGCTTAACAAAGCTGCAATCTTGAGCTTCTTTTCCTCATTCCTCTAACCATTGTACTCATCTTTAAAGACTCACACTCACAGAATCTTTTGGGTGGGAAAGGACCCAGGCAGAGCAGAGTCAGCTATGAGGTCAAAGCAGATTACTCAGGGGTTTGTCCTGTCAGATCTCAAAAATCCTCATAAATGGAGACTGCACAACACCTCTTGGACAACCTGTTCTACCCATCACACCCTTCAAAGTGAAGGTCTTCCTCCCTCAATCCAGTCAGAACCAATTTTGCTTCAACAGATATCCAATGCCCCTAACTCTCCCACTACACACCACTTGCAGAACCACTAAGAGCCAGCAGACAAAGTCAAGTGCCTGTTGTCATTAAGATCACAAACATCCAAGGAAATACAACAGAATTGCTTTTCTGTGTCTATTGAAAAGACCTGCCCAGAAGGTTTAACAATCCCACTAGGGCTCTGTACCACTGGCAGGTTACAAGCAACCCTACAACTCACCAACAAGGCTTAGGCTTCTGCTTTCTTGCAAAAATCTCCAGTTCCTCTGTCCCAACACAGTACAGCACCAAGAATATTGCTTTATCTGCTTGACTCTGCATGCTGTGCTAATTAGTCTCACACCATTGTTCTTTCTATAGCATTATTTAATTCTTCCTATAAGACCACTAAGGTCACAGCAAGAATAACAACATCTCCTCAATTTGTCACACTTGCTAATTTGGCAGGTAAATACTTTGTTCTTACAGCAAAATGACTGATGAGGATGTTAGACATTATCCTTCTAAACTTCAGCCTCTGAGGCATCTTTCCATTCTGAAAATCTCCTCTTAATATCACCCATTCAATTTTTTATAATTACCTCAGATTCTTAGCAATCTCCACATTCTCATTTAAATTTCTGTCATCTTGACCTTTAACAATCTCTGACAGGACAGCCTATCAAAAGCCTGTGTCACTGCATGCCTGTGGTATTATAGTGCTCTAAGACATCAACAGCTTCATCAAGAAACTCAGATGCAAATTGGGGACAAAAGTCACCTCACAGCTCAGCCACCTTTCCACCCTCCTCTGCCTTAATCACCCTTGCCTTCAAAATCCCTTCTAAAAGGGCACAGCCTTGGGATCAGCCTAATGAACCCCCCAGATCTGGGGTCACCCCTTGCCTTTTGGGACAATTCAGTTATTCCAGAAGAAGACACTAGCCCCAGAAATCTTTATCAAGAGACCTGCACATTAAGGCAATTCTTTCAGCAGCCTGGAAGGGACTCCTGGACCTCTTCCTTCTCTCATCAGCGCTGAGACGTCTCTTTTCACTCTGCTGTTCCCATTTCTTTCCCCTGTACAACCACCACTTGGATAATCATTATATCAGCAACCTATAGCACAAGTGAGAAGGTTAAAGCCCTGTAATTTCTAACACAAAGCTCAGCTAAGCTTTAATTTAAATCTCTTACTAGTACTATTCACTTTTTAGACAAGAATAGACATTGTAGGTACTCTACTGTGTGCAGATGTTCCATTAGGGTTAAAATAAGCTTTATTTAAGATAGTTTCATTAACTCACTAGCAACAAAATTACAGTTCATTTTCCAGGTCATCTTAAATGCCAGTAAAAACTTGATTTGATCATAGTCCTGTGTGGTTTTAAAATATGGATTTTAACCTAGGCTATAATTTTGTCCTAAAGAGTAATTTTCTCTTATTCTATGATTATTTGTGATTTGCACTGCTTAAAGCCTCCATTGTGGAGGAGAATCCTTCTGCTGTAGCCAACAGACAACCACAAAACAATAATGGTGTATGACAAAAGCACTCTAAATAGAAGCCTTAATTAATGTTAATTCTGAGCCTTGTTTATAAGCAGAGTGCTGGCATACCTCCTGCAGCACTACACAAACAGAAAATAGCACCGAATCATTATGGTTGGGAAAGACCTCTCAGATGGTTGAGTCCAACCATCTACAACACTCCCATGCTCACCACTAAAGCATGGCCCCGAGCACCACATCTACACGTTTCCTGAACACTTCCAGGGATGGTGATTCCACTGTCCTGTGCCTGTGCCACTGCCTGATAACCCTCTCAGTGAAAAAATTCTTCCTAATATGCAAACTGAACCTTCCCTGGAGCAATCTGAGGCTGTTTCCTCTCATCCTGTCACTTGAAACCTGGGAGAAGAGACCAACTCCCACTTCATTAAAAACTCCTTTCAGGAAATTACAGAGAGCCAGGAGGTTTCCCCTGAGTCTTCTCTTCTCCAGCCTAACCAACCCCAGTTCCCTCAGCTGCTCCTCACTACACTTGTGCTCCAGACCCTTCACCACCTTCGTTGCCCTTCTCTGGACACACTCCAGCACCTCAATGTCCTTCTTGGAGTGAGGAGCCCTAGTCCTGCTGGTCACACTAGTGCTGATCCAAGCCAGGATGCTGTTGGCCTTCTTGGCCACCTGGGCACACTGTTGGATCATCTTCAGCCACTGCTGACCAAGGCTGCCAGGTCCTTTTCCACCAGCAGCTTTCCAGCCACTCTGCCCTAAGCCTGGAGCATTCATAGGGTTGTTGTGACCCATGGACTCAGCACTTGGCCTTGTTGAACCTCAGCCCATTGACTTCAGCTGATCTATCCAGTCTGTCTACATCCTTCTGTAGAGCTTCCTACTCCTCTAGGAGATCAACACTTCATCTACCAGTCCAGAGCTTCTCTTTCCCTCTTCAAAATATCAAATGTTCAACTTGTAAGCTTCCATCTCCTTACCTTCCTATGATCATTCTTGCATGCATTACCATGTAAGTGAATCCATAGAATCATAGAATGGCCAGGTTGGAAGGGACCCTAAAGATCATCTAGTAATCATCAGTCTCTGTTTAAACTACAAACACATTTAACAACATTTTTAAAGTTAAATGTTACAAACTTCTATGCTTTTCTCAAGATTTTGTATTACCCAATGAGTTCAACCAACAAGGCTAAGCAAGAACATCTAGTGAAAACTAGTTTCATTTCTAATGAGCAAGCTGCACCCACCCTTCACCCACAGGTTGAAAAAATTCCCCCACCTTCTGCTAAATGGATGTAATAATAAATGAGACTTTGGGGTTCTGATATTAAAGACAATTTTCTCCTGTTTGTACATCCATTCATCATTCTCTGGCAGAACACATAGGTTATGAATCGATTTCAGGACACTGTAGGAAAATACTACTGACCTAGCAGGAACATAGGTTAATAAACTCAATTTAAGAAGGATGATTTTCCACTTGGAATGTTCTCTGAACACCACTAGGAGAACACATAAGCAACAGTGAGATTCTCACAGGCATACAATAGGAATTAGATGCACCACAAACTTCACATTTTCTGCTAGGACAGTGGGAAGAGGGGGGAGGGACTGGGGGAATTCAACTGTGTCTCTATTTTCTCCTTCCCTATTGTCTCTCCCCTCCTCTCCCCAAAAGACCAGAGCAATGGTAGGAATGTGAATGAACAACCTCTTTAATGCAAATGTGTTCCCTTCAGCCAGCATTCCCAGTCAGAGCATCACTCAGATTTGTGGCCCATTGTCTCTGAAAAAGATGTGTCTAGAAGAGCAATAACTCTCATGCTCCTGGAAAACACAGAAGTTAAAAATTCTGGCTGAAGTCTGCTGCCTTCAACAGAGCTAGTTATTCATCCCCTGCACTTTCCAGGAGAGGAGAAACCTACTGCACTGAGCCACGTGCTAATCTCCTTCAGCAGCCTCTCCACCACCACAGCCACTGCCAAGCATTTTCAAGGAGGCTGAAAGAAAAAACAACTTCCATAATCAACAATTACTAAACAACTTGCTCACATGACAATGTTCTAACTAACTTCAGAGTAAACATTTGACTTCTACTCTAAATACTGACTGTCAGCAGTCACTGTAGATGCTCAATTCTATTTACCTTGGATACTAGTACCATACACACATTTAATCCTCTTCAGAATCCTGCTTAACCTTTTGGCATCAATCTTGCCAAATCAAGACTGCAGAACAACAAGAAGAGAGTAACTTCCTCATCTCCATGGTACCAGAAAGCTGTGCAGGAATTCACTTTTTCCCTGCCTGTGGCAGGCTTGTATACCTTTACTACATGGTCACAAACCTGTCACCATTCTTGTCATGTCCCTGAGTCTCCACAGACTGGAAGATAACATAATACTTTGCCACTTTACTCTGCTCTGGTGAGACCTCCTCTGGAATACTGNCCTTCCAACCCAAACCATTCTAGGATTCTATGATTCTATGATAAGCATTGAACAGCTCTAAACACACACATATTACATGCTTATGCAATTAACTGTTTCCCATAGCTGGTTTCAGGCTTTTTTGGTGACATCTCAACATGCTCAGCAAACGTTTTCCCTTGGTTATTAGTACTGCAGTGTAGAAGTAGTAGAACAGGGGAGCAGCTGGCAGCTTTTCCAGACCTGTTACCTGCTGTACACCAGCTAGGAAACTCCTCTGTTGCCCAGTGTTGCTCTTACACAAGTTGCTCATAACTTACCTGAGCCTAAACTAACTTTAGTAGTATCAACATTGCCACCCTACAGCTTTTCCGTTCCAGTCCTCCTGCATTGAACTGTTCTGTTCCAACACAAAGGGACTGTGAAGGATTACACAAACTGTTGATCACTGTAAGACACTTGCATTTTTTCCCCATTCTTGCTTGCCTAATTGAATTTAGACTGTCAGGTAGCCATAAGGACTAGGGGGAATGGATCCAAGCTTGAGGAGGGGAGATATTTAGGTTGGCTGTTAGGCAGAAGTTGTTCCCCATGAAGGTGCTGAGCCACTGTGCCAGGTTGGCCAGAGAGGTGGTGGCAGCCCCAGCCCTGGCAGTGTTGCAGGCCAGGCTGGCTGGGGCTGGGAGCAAGCTGCTCTAGTGCCAGGTGTCCCTGCCCATGGCAGGCACAGGGGTTGGACCTAGAGGAGCTTGAAGGTCCCTTCCTGCCCTGACAATTCTATGATTTGAACTTACAACAAATCCCCAACTCTACTACTCCTTTACTGAAATAGCCTCTTGAGAAGTGTGAAGATTTTAGTGATCCAAGCAGGTAAAGGAGGATAGAAACATGATACCCTATTGTTAAAATAACTACAGCATCTGCTATCCTCCTGTCAGGCAGCAGAACAGAAAGATGATGCATATTTTGTTAGCACATCAGTTTCTCACCCAAACCCTGTTACAATATTAGTGGGTCCAGCCATCTGTGGACACTTCATTAAATTATCACAGCTCCTCTTCAACATTATTCAGCATCATTTGTCTGAGTGGCAGAGGTGTGAAACATGCTCTAAAATACAATTTTGTTAATAAGACATATTTCATGAGTCTTACTCGTGAATGCATTAGACTTGATAATTACAAAACATGCATGGAGAACAGAAGTCCAGCATTACCTGAATTTAGATAAGGCCAGATGCTTCTAGGCCTTCCTACAAAGGAGAAACACCAACTCTCACAGAATTTTTCCCCCTTGCTTAGGCAAACTAGACATGAGAGAATGCAACTTGGCCTAAAATATGGGCACAAGAAAATCAGTCAGGGGAGATCATAATATTCTTAGAAGGATCACAACACAAAGAGAAGAAAGCCCAAACTGAAATCCATGGCACAAGAACAAGGCCATGTAGCTATCAGATAAAAGTCACCAATTGATGTGATCAATTCTGACAGAGTATTGCAGCTCAATTCTGATTTTGAACTAGGGCACAGAAAGCTCAGACTACCTGTTGAACTCAGTTCCTCAACAGAAACAGAGAGATCCTAACTTAAACTTTGGTTAGCCTGGAACAACTCTTTACACCCAAACCAGGACAAAGCAATCCCCATCAGCTTCTCTTGCAAAAGCCTGATTAAAAAGAAATGAGACAAAAGTCAGTAAGAGAATCCTAGTGAAACCACAAAACTTGTGACTGACAGCACAATATTGAGGATGAGACAAATCAAACATCTAGAAAGAACTTTATGATGCCACTTTACGTCTCCCAGGAGTAAGGAAGTGCTACAGCAGACCAAGAAATAAAGAGCAGACATGATGTACCTCCTGACACTGTATCAATTGGAGTATGGAATCCTAACTAAAAAGAACTGAAAGTGCTCAGTGTATGCTTGCTGTGCTCTGCAATATCCCAAGGCTGCAGTGATGTCCCAAGCTCACTGTCTCACCAGCTGTGGTTCCAGGAGAAGCAGCAGAGGAATTTCATGAATGAAGAAGACTGGCTGAGAAGGGATGAATGGCTGGTGCCTGGCAACTTCCTGCAGAATGTGTCCTGGCAGAACTTCTGATGAAGATAAATGAGTGTGTGTAGCTGCTCAAGTTAGGAGGGAAGCAGCTATGGAAAACCCTAGTCTAAAAGTTCAGCTGCAGCTAATATAATGAGTAATACAGAAAGAAGAAATGCCAAGCAGGAAGTTGCAAGAAGATAATCAGCCTTCCTTTGATGGAAGTAGCTCACAAACCCTTTGGAGGAAACAGAAGAGATCAGAAATGAAGAACTGACCTTCAATAAGGTGTTGAAAAGCAAGGAGAAGGATAGGAGAACAGAGCAAGGCTTAAAAAAAACAAATCCAAATTCTAGTCAGGTGATAGCAAGAAGAGATCAATAAATTGTTCCAGGAATTAAATGGGAAAAAGGTGATTCAAGGAAGATCTTCAAAAATACAGAGCCATAAACTCTAAGAAAGGTAATGAGAGGTGAGGTGGGGGCTGTCAGTCCAAGGCACAGAGGAAGGTCAGGCTCGGGAAGTGCTGCAAGAAATGGCACAGAAAAGATAATCCTGCTAATGGAGTAGGTGAACTAATAGTACCATTAAAATCAGAGACAGGACTTGCAATTAAAGGGCACAGAAGAGCTCCAGCACCAAGAGCAGAGTTAGGGGTGGCAGCAAAAGCTGCAGGAGCCACAATGAACGTGGATCCATACAGACACTGAGATACATGGAAGAAGACATTGCTAATACCACAGAAAAACGAACTGATGGTGTGCAAACTGTGGAATAATTTATTTGGTACTGCTAAAGATCATTCTAATACTGAGGATAATGAAGAAAGCACTGTGGGATTTTAAGAGAAGACCTTAAGATAAAGCATGCAGATTGCCTCATCATTTAAGAAAACCTCAGGTCTTGATCAATAGACTGCCTAAAAAAAAGTGTACAGGCTCACAATTACTCTTTCTAAAACAAAATCAATGGCCATAACAAAAGAAGAATAAGATCTGAGTGTTCTGGTGAAAGAAAAGAGCTTGACAGGTTAAATAATTTTAGATCCAAGCAAGGCTATCAATTACAAAAGCTCATGTGAACAAGCTATTCAAAGAAGATTAATGCACAGAGAGGACTGTCATGATAAATTTATCAAGGAACTGGAAGAAAGGAAACATCAGAAAAACTTTTGCAGGCAACTCTATAGAGAGTGACAAAGACAACTGGTACCTGACAACAGACATTTAGAGCTAGGAAATAACCTAAACAGTTTCACAGAGAAATACTCAGAATCCAAGACTAGCAAAGAAACCCCTCAAAAACAGAATAGTTAGAATCACCTAACAGGAGACATAAATACATAGGAGAAGGAACTTGCATAGATACACACATCTAGGGGAAAGAGCTGATGTCTAGAGACAACGGGGATGCCTGGCAGAGAGGAAGAGAAACACTCAAAGGAGTGTAACTAGCAAATCATTCCACTAAGCTGTCAGGGCACTCAGAGAGATGCTGAGGTGTGGATTATCACACCCCTGACCCTGGAAGCATGGGCAGTTGCTAGCAATTAAGCTGATCATATCAGAGAGAGGGTTTGCAAAGGGCTCCCTGTAAAGAAGCCTTCCTTTGCTTTATTTTTAATGGGTTCAATTTAAGAACTGTCACAAAGGAGCAGGCTGAGAGTGCAGTGAAACCTGAAAGGTGACTTCAGCAGCTGTGAGAGAAGGAAGAGCAACTCCTCTGCAGAAACCTATACATTATCTATGCTCCTCCCAAATTAGGGAATTAGATATGCAAGTAAGTAGGAGTTGCAGAGGGGGGTTAACAATTTTTAACACTTTCATTTCTAGTGTACTTCTGTGAAAGATGAGACACGTCCAATGCTTTCAAGAACATTAAACAAAATCAGCCACAGCATGTTTCGGTGCTTATTTTTCCCTAATTAAAACTAATTTTCCTCCATTTTGTTTCCTTTTCAGTGTCATTCAACTTCCCCCTAAATTTCCATTATGAAAAAAACACAGAATGAATCACACAGACACNTTGCTGTGTGAGCTGGTCTAGGTGCTCCTGCTCTGGCAGGGGGGTTGCACTAGATGATCTTTCTAGGGCCCTTCCAGCCCCTGACATACTGGGATACTGTGATACTGTTTCTTACCCTTAGTGCTTTCAGTCAGGTAGATGTTGATAGTACAAGTTCTTCTCATTTTGAAAATGTAATTGTTTTCAGTTGATCAAAACTGTGACCAAGGCCAGTGGGGAGCCTCTGCACTTTTGTAACAACTAAAGCTGAAAGGTCTTGTTGAAAGCCACCCTAGAGAAGGCAGTGAGTTAGGAACACAGGCTGCCAACAGAGCTAGCACTTGTCTGACAGCTGGGGCTTCAGGGAGTAATCTATGCAGAAACTTGTCAAACCAAGTTACAAAAGGGATTGCTGGTGCTGACATGTACAACATAAATAAGGAAAGATACATATTTGAGTGAAAACATTAACAAATGAGAAAGCTAATCTAAACAAAGTTCATCCAACGTTCTTGTTTCAGGGGTGATGCATCATCAGCATGCTCTCACTCTGCTTTTGATCACCATCTAGTATCACCAAATCATCTACTCTCAACCCAAGTGACTGCAGAAGCTTGTTAACACAGCTCCCTTGCACAGACTTTGGGCTTCTCTAGAGATTAACTATATTGCCTCCCACGTTTTCAAAACAAAAGGTCAAGATCTGAACGTACACTGCAAAAGAGTTTTATTTTTTCTTTTTCAGGCACACTCAGAAAAGTCTAAACCAAATCACTTTGGTTCTCACCTCCCAAATTTAGCATAGAATCACAGAAAGTCCTCAGCTGGAAGGGACTCACCAAGATCATCAAGTCCAACTCCTGCCTCTACACAGAACAACTCCAAAAATTACACCATGTGCCTTGTCCAAATGCTCCTGGAATTGTGTCAGGCTTGGTGCAGTGACTGCTGCCCTGGGGAGCCTGTGCCAGTGCTCCACCTCCCTCTGGGGGAAGAACCTTCTCCTGATATCCAACCTAACCCTTCCCTGGCACAGCTTCATGCCATTCCCTAGGCTCCACTTATGCAGTTATTGCTCAAATGAAGACAAAGTCTATGAATCCACTTTTTTTCTAAACTGAAAACATTGCTAATAGTTCTGAATCTGGACCTTTCCTTCCAGTCCAAGTACTAATCCAGGTTAGCCCAAGGCCTCACAGATTTATTTCTTTTTCCCCACTTTCTCTGGACAAATTGCAAGAATTTGAAGTCACATATAAATGATAAAACCTTTATTACACTCCATGTCTAAACCCTCAGGTTTCTAATAAGGGCTGACAGGAACTGTACAACCTGCAGTTCTCTTAGAGCCACCTTTCCCCATTTACCTGTCACCCACCAGAAATGCATTGTGATCTAAGCCAATTTATGAAAATGCTGATGATTTTCTCCTAGAAAGTCTATTCTTGCAAAGAAAATATCTCACCATCACTTACTTTCACTGGTTAAGTGCTCTTAAGTACCCTTCATTGAAGTATCTATGCTCTTAGGGTTTTTTTTTCCCAAGTCCAAAGTACAGTAAGTTCTTTCTTCATGAGGTTTTTTTTTTTTTGCCCTCACTCTTAAAGGAAATATGCAATACTGAGTAAAAAAAATTAAAATGTGCTGCTACTTCTACCCTAACTACACCTGCAAGTAGCTGGCATGTATGTACATAGTTTGTTGTTCTCTCTCATCCTTTGGATATGGCACAAGGCACACACCAAGTTCAGGAAAATTCAAATGCAGCTCAGTTGTAATCTCCAAAGTGAGGCAAGCTCTGACTCCAGCTCCATACAAGCTGGTTACTTTTAGGGTGATCTTAGTAGCCATGGCAAAAAGCAGAGATAAAATTTCAACCTAAAGTAACATTTGAGCAAAAGTCTTAACTTATTCACCATTGTTTATAGAGAGGTGGTTCTGGTATTAAAGCACTAAATACTGTAGCATACCAGAAATTATGTTCTCTCAACCAGGACACAGCTCTTTGATGTTATGTCCTGTACAGTTCTAGCATTAATTGCACAGGCATAATCCACCCAGTTCCTTCTCTCTCCCACAAGCTGTGCTTGGGGAACCTCCTGGATAATCATTTCTTGGCTACAACTTTACCCACTGCATATCATCCAAAAACTGTAATGGATACAGAATTCCTTATTTCTAGATGGTCTTCTCTCTGTACTCATTTACAGCACCTTGGTAGATCATAAAAAGGAAATTTATTGCAGAGAGATTCTTTATTAGCCTATTGAGAAAAAGGCAAAGCATGGAGGTCTTCTCCAGGCCATATATAATAAGCCTGCACCAGAAGCAGGATTTAGACATCTCCTGGCTCATAACTCTATGAATTCCTCCAAGCCATATGACATGAGACAGCACAGGAATTGCTCAGTGGCAGTTACACAAACAGCTCTTACCCATCAATTTGGAAGCCCAAAGCTAGAGATATTCCAGATGCAAATAAACCTTAAAAAGGTAATTTAGTCAGCTAAAAAGTGGGCCAATTTCTCAAGTGAAGTTCATTGTCTTTATCTGCTATACAGACTAAGTAAATCCAAGAAGAATTACACCGTTCCCCAAAATTTGGTAAATCTTTTATCTCTGTTTTGTAAGAGGTATTCCAACCCTTCACCCTTCTTCAGATCTAACTGGCACTTAAGTATCAAAGACATATTTGCATTTCAAAAGCCAATTAAAAAACATATTGTAGTAAGGCACTGATTAAAAAGTGTGGTGGCTTTACATAATTTGGGCACTTCTTTGACTTTCCCTACTTCAACTCAATCATAACAACAGCAAACATCTCTACATCATAAGGACTATATGAGCACCATACCATCTCTCCCCCTAGCCTGCTGTTTGCATGGTCATATTCTGGTTTCAAAGCAAGCAGGCAAAATGATTTTCAAAAGAAATCAAATACATTTTCAAAATAAATGACTTCACAAATCCAGTTTAGGTCATAACATGTTGAAGTTTGCAGAGCAAGAGGAAGCAAAGGAAGCAAGCAACACTGGCAATGACAATCTCAAGCTTCATTTGCTGGAAGGAACCAAAAGGTGGAAGTACACACTGAATGGGGAAGAGAGTTCCTCGCATCCTGCAACTACTAATCATTAGAACTAACAAATTTCTTGCTGTTTGCCATTTCTAAAAATCAAAGAGTTACTACTCCAAGTCTGGTAGAACAGTAAACAACTTCCTACCCAGGTGATAGTACCGTACAATTTCACAGAAGCAGAGAACTGGAAGGAACCTTCAAGCTCCTCTAGGTCCAANTGACAGACTAATCATGCTGATTCATGTTCTTCATCATGTAATACTTTAACCTTGATTCTCACACCTGAAGAGTAAAGGCTTCTCATCACCTATCACGTATGGAGAAGGCTCTCTAAAAGCACGTTGTCAAACACACGATGAACCTGCTAGTCCACACCATCAGCAATTTTCCCCTGACAATGACACCTTTATAGCAGTGTCAAAAACACAGATGGAAGCAAGAACCCAAGAAAGTAAGTCTCTAACACAAAGCATTCAGTCACTGTCTGAACAGTCCACACTCAGGCACTGGGAGTGCCTCTTTTGGTTTGATTTTCTCATGCCCTGGTTGACTCTGTCAGCTTCAGCACCTTCTGGTATCAGGATCTGTCATCCTGTGACAAGAAAAGCTTTGCTTTCTGATCTTCACAAATTTTACATCCTTCCAAAACACATCTTTTCAATAATTTCAGAAATTTATCACAATCTAATCAGCCTTAATGTTAGACCTTGATGGAAGAATCCCCACAGTTCCATTGCTCAGCATTATCTACCAGCTGTTAGGAAACCAGTGCAGTTGTAAGACCAAGAAAACCCAAACCTGTATTCATGCATAGATGTGACAGAATAGAGCATATTTTCACTGGGTTTTCTTTGCCCTGGCCTGCATTACACCCCAGAATTTGTCATTTTCAAGCAATGAAGTTATTTGATAAATAAGAAGCAATTAAAACAAGTAAGCTACACTTCATGGCATTGTCTCTTAAGGAGATGAGGTGCATCACAGTACAACATTCACAAGCATCATACAAACTCAACAGATCATTGCTCAATTAAGAAGGGAATTAGCTGCCTCCCACTGTTGAGGCCTTACAATGCTGAGTATCCCTACACTTAGAGCAGCCTGAAAGCTTCCAATGAAAAGAAAGAGAGGAGGGGGAGAGATATTAAAAACCACTGATAAAACCAAGGGAACCAAGTTAGGTCAATAAAAGCAACATAGTTAAATCACAATTTAAATATTCCACCTCTTATTCCAAAGCCTTCAGCAACCAAAGCTATCCTTTCCCCCTACTAAAGGATTAAACATTGTGTAGTCTTACAGCTCCTTGGCACTTCACTGAGTTAGTAACTAGGTTTTCACACACCTACATTTGAGAGCTCTTTTGGAGCACAACTCATGCACAGTGCAGCCAGAGGATGCTCTGCTGCAGGTTTGGAACTGAACAGGATGGCATGAGGCAATGCAGAACATTCCCTCTAGTCCTGAACAAAAAAAAGTTAACATGTTTATTGCATGGAATGGATCAATAATATTCTAATCCATGGGACAAAGGGACAACTATTTGGGTGGTAAACACTCATATTGGCTTGGTTGGACTATATTTGTTCAGCTTTCTAGCAAAGACTTTCTTTTAATACTAAAAGGCTCTTTAAGATTCTAATTGTTTTAAAAACTTCTTCTGCATCAATAGAGAAAAACCAAATAGGAAATTTTGAAGACATTTTGTATTGCCTTCATTTCTAACTCCATTAACCTTACCTAATGATCATACAGACCAGAATGATAACAGAGGCAAGGCTCTGAGTGATCTCATGTGGAAAGCAGCAGAATTAATCAGGACAGCAGCAAGGTAGGAAGGTGGTAATTGCCTGAGATAAGTGTGGGAGAACTGCTTTTATTGTCCTCATTGCCAAGAAACTTGGAAATGTATTTCTCATTCAGAGACTCTGAAAGTCAATCCTTTAAGGTATAAAACTCCATTTTTGTTTTTATTTGTGACATTTCTGATGTTTCACAACCATGCTACAAGCTAACTTAATTGAAACAACACCAGAATATAAATGACAGTAAGCAGCAGCTCTGGGAGATGCTGTAGCACTAGTCAGGAAGAATTCATTACCTCCAGACATTTATTAAGTGAAGGAAAAAAAATTGTTTGAAAAAGGCTAGCAAACATCATTAAAGAAACAAAAGAAAATTGCTTCATAGGCTTTTTTTCCTAGTTACATTGCCTTAGTTTACCTTGTATTTTTTCCCCAGTTGGTTTTTGAAGTCTCACTTTAAGTAATTAAGTCTCCTTCAGCTATAGTGTTTACAAGACACACACCATCTGACACTCCCAAGCCCTGACATATCAGTAAATGATATTCTGAAAACACATCACTTTCCCCAGTCATAGTCTCTATTTTTATGTGCAAACCTCACTTCCTTACTGCTTTCTATTCCCTAAATAAAAGCTATTACCAAGTCACGTCTGAAGGTTACTCAAAACACCAAAGGTGAGGTTATGACCTGGGTTTCTTCATGTCTGTCAGGAAAATTTTAAGCATTTGGTTGGTTGTTACTTTTCACACTTTCTTATTCACACCTGATAGCAAAGAAACAGCAAAACAAGCCTCCAGCACTCCTGCTCTACCAGTCTTCCAGTTCTTTAGGGGCTCTACATATCATCAGCTTTTAGGAGCTTCCCAAATGTTTCATGACAGAGGGCAGATAAATCTCAACATATAAGCAGGCAGAGAAATTTATTTTTAAGGGTACATAAAGAAAGCAGAACCCTGCTCTTTTTTTTCCTCCCCTTCTAAGCTGTGGTAAATCTCCATTGTGATCACAAGCTCCTGACACCTTTTGGAGATTTTAATCCATTTGTTAGTTTCATCACTTGTCACTGAAACTAAGACTGCAGCTCTTGTTTTACTAGCTGGAAGTTGTCATCTTCAGCATTCCTCAAGATATGATATCAGAAAAACTATCTTCTCCCTTCTTGGGAAGTGCCCTCCTCTTTTTGCAAGGACAAAGCATACATCTACATTATCACACCCTCGGTTCTCCTCAACCAACACAAAGAGACTTACCTGCTACTGTGAGCTTGGCTGTCCTGCTGACAATGGTCCCCAGGCTTTCCACAGTTGCCACACACTGGTAATATCCTTCATCAGGTTTGTTATGCTTGGAATGCACCACACTGTTTATTAGCAAAGATCCATCAGGTAGCAGCTGCCGACGGTCATCTGACACCAAGTTCAGAAAAGTCCCATCTTTTTTCCATTCAATTCTGGGAGAAGTTTCACAATAAGCTGAGCAGTTCATTATAACAGAAGCTCCACGAACTGACAGAATGTCCATTGGCTCCACTAGGAAGTAGAAAGGAGTGAAGGTTCTCACAAGGGATCCTGGAAAACACAACAGACAACCGCTGGATTAGCCTTGTGCATGCCTTACACATCAGATGCACAACCCTGTGCTGGGTCCCAGAGCTCTCCCAGCTCCCTGAACACACCAGAAAGAGCTTGATCTATATGACAGTATTTTCTGCTTTTACTTTACACCAATGGACTCTTAAATTCTAAAAGGTTTTTTAACCCTAAAACATACTCATCTGCTCGTATGGCTAATCAATATGGTTAATAGTCCTGAGCAATCCACTGCAGCCAGGAGTCTGCCTCATCACAACTTGTGCAGACTAATATATGTAGGTGAGTACCACATTTATAACAGACAACATGCACTTCTGAGGCTCTCTCCTTGCCCATGTGTGGAACAGGTGCCATTCCACAGCACTGCCAGCATTTCTTTCCTGTAACATTAACAATCATTCAGCCCTCAAGAGAAACTGTTGCCAGTTCTAAGCTGAACACATCTTGCAAGTGCCATAAAACATTTTTTTCCATTCTATTCTAGTTCAGAATAAACATGATTACTTTTCTCATTTTAAAGTATTCCCAAAAGGGCTCTATAATTAAAATCTACTTTGCATGAAGAAGGGAATTTTAATTACTCTATTTCTGGTATATTTGGTCAAGCAGAAAGACTGTGTGCCAATATCACTTTCACTTAACTTAATCATCCATAGAAAACAGAAACAAGGAAAAAAATTCTTCCAGGGAAGAAGAGTTTTCCAAATGAACATAACATTGGACTGAGAGAAAACAGAGTCTTTGTTTGAAATCTACCTTAGAGAAAAATACACAAAGGCTCCTCACCTATGCTCTGACAAACTCCACTTAGAGTAGGATACAGGTACAAGACATCACAGCACTGCACACTGAAATACTACTAGCTGTGTGCCAGCAAACAGACACCAAAAGAGCACAGTAAAGAAGGTTAATAGAGCTTTTGAATGGAGAGACTTCAACCCAGAGCTGCAAGGATTCTCTTGGCTTTAGAAAAAGAAAGCAAGCTCCAAAAGGACACACTTAAAAAATGCTAGCTGAGAACAATCCTAGGAAACCCTAGGCAATAACTATTTTCCATAGACACAACATATGCAAATGACAGAAAAATGCTGGAAGAAATAGCTGGTCTTTAGAGCCTATATACAGTCCTTAACAGAGAGAGGGGAAGATTCCTGACCTTGGGGGGGGGGCTGGCAGTTGCCTCCCAGTTACAGATAGTCTGTAAGATGAATGCTCAGGCCTTGTAACAGAGCAGCAGAGACAGACCTGTTTAACACTCCGCTGCACAGGCTCATGCCACATGAATTTTCTGACATGGGTGTAGCAAACCTACGCAGTGAAGCAGTACACCTGCTCTGGCAGTCAGTGAGCCAGAAATGTGTCCTGGTGGCCAAGGCAGCCAACGGTCTCCTGGGATGCACGAGGAAGAGTATGACCAGCAGGTCAAGGGAGGTTCTCCTCCCCTCTACTCTGCCCTACTCAGGCCACAGCTGGAGTCCTGGGTCCAGTTCTGGGCTCCCCAGTTCAAGAGGGACAAGGAACTACTGGAGAGAATCCAGCAGAGGCTAGGAAGATGCTGAGGGCACTGGAGCATCTGTGGCAGGAGGAAAGGCTGAGAGCCCTGGGGATGCTTAGCCTGGACAAGAGCAGAGCCAGAGGGGAGCTGCTCCATGCTGAGCAAGAGCTAAAGCGTACAGTGGGCAAGAGGATGGGGCCACACTCTGGGGCAATGGGCACAAACTGAAACAGGAGGTTTCATCTGAAGATGAGAGACTTTAGTGTGAGGGTGCCAGAGCCCAGGTCCAGGCTGCCCAGAGAGTTTGTGGAGTCTCCTCCTCTAGAGAGATTCCAAACCCTCCCGGACATGATCCTGGGCAAGCTGCTGTGGGTGCCCCTGCTTTAGCAGTGAGGGGTGGACTAGCTGATCCCCATAGGTCCCTTCCAATCCCATCATGCTAAGATTCTGTGTAAGCAATACTTGATACAGTCAGAATGTGATTTCCCTTTAGGCACTTCTAAGGATGTAAAGGCAAATCAGCACCACTTGGGAAAGGCTTTGTTAGACAAGGGTTAAAATGCATTCACAAGAACAAAATGAAGCTTCTACCACAGACACTAAGCCCTTCAGAAAGGTTCATAAAAAACCTCATCTGTAAACTATTTCATCTTTCACAGTAAGGCTGATAATGAAATGCTGAAGTGTGATAAGACCACCCTGAAGAGGAATATGCAGCTAAGAGGTTTGTTTCTTAAGTCACAGAATAATTATGAAGCTTGTGTTTTTATAACAAGTACAAACACGAAGGAGACCTCTCTACTTGTAAAGGAAGTCTGTCCTATAAACATTTTAGCTTCTTGAATTGCTTGGGGTTTTTTTGTGGGTTTTGGTGGTGGTGGTTTTAGGGGGTTTAGGGGATTCACAGTATCACAGTATAGATTAAGGGTTGGAAGGGCCCTAGAAAGATCATCTAGTGCAACCCCCCTGCCAGAGCAGGAGCACCTAGACCAGCTCACACAGCAATGTGTCCAGGCAGCTCTGCAATGGCTCCAGACAAGGAGACTCCACAGCCTCCTGGGCAGCCTGGGCCAGTGCTCTGGCACCTGCACTGCAAACAAGTTCCTCCTCAGGTTAATACTAAACTTCCTGTGGTCCAACTTGCTCCCATTCCCTCTTGTCCTACCATTGGATGCCATTGAGCAGAGCCTGGCTCTCTCCTCCTCACACTCACCCTTCACATATTTCTAAGCATTGCTGAGGTCTCCTCTCAGTCTCCTCTTGTCCAGGCTGAAGAGACCCAGCTCTCTCAGCCTGTCCTCCTAGGGC